>CM076577.1:131512978-131850117 GCA_034641835.2 Pinus albicaulis | reverse complement strand
AGGAACATTGATTAAAACTTCAATTGGAGGTTGCTATCCATCACAACACTACAACAAAACATAATCAAACCAGAATACCCTGGAAGGAAGTTTTGATATAATTGCAATGCATGAAATGAAATAAAATGAAACTACAGCTTCTGTGAAGGTAGAGAGCACAAATGAATATATACCTGAAATTAAAAGAAGCCTATGTACTGAGACATAAAAGTGAGTGTTAGGTACTCCGCCTCCCTTCCTTTGATTACATGCGACATGACAGACTTGGCATAGGCCCAGACTTTGACACCAGACTCACACACAGGTAACAACAAATCACACATTGACTGAGACACACCCAAGAACACAGACCAGACCAGACATAGAAAGATCAGACTAAAGCAGAAGTACATAACGAGGAGGACGTAAATGGTAAATTCTGCAACCTTCGATACGTATATATAGCATTTTGGCCTCCTTCATTAACAATTGTTTTTTTTAACGGATATATTGGCCTCTTTTATTGAACAACTGTGGAAAATTTTAAAATTGGTCTACGGAACTGTTCTAAAAAGTAGGTATAAAAAGCTGGCATGCTTTTCTTTTCTTTTAATTTTGATTCATGCTTTATTTTGTTTTTAAATTTCTTTTAATCTCTGTTTTTTACCTTATCCCTATTAACCCTGTAACTTTTCAAATTTAGATTTACCGTTACTTTTTCAAATTTAGACAAGAATCATATGACTTAATCATTTATGGACACCATAGAAGCTAAAATTTTAAGAGGTTAGAACTGGAATTGTAATTCAACCCTCTTAGATCTGTTGGTTAGATGTATCGCTTTAGTATTGAAATATGAATAACGGCTTATATTAAAATTTAGGATTAAATTAATTTCATTGGTATATAAAATAATAATGGAGGGCTTGAATAAGAAATTATGTTTATCTACACATTATAAATATCTATTTATGTTATTTCTTAAAGGTCCTTAATAAGAATGAATGCTTAAGTAGAAATATCTATTTATGTTATTTTTTGGATTAAATATAGATTAGTTCACTCTAAATCTTTTTTGGAGCATTTAATTCCTTGTGCGTCCTCTCACCTCTCTCTTTGATTTCATGTTTTTAGCTTGTATTTAGTGTGGCTTAGAATCATTGCTTTTGGATGAGAATTTGAAAATGGTGAAATATATAAATTAGTTGGAAGGCCCTTCACATAAAATTGGAAATGTCTATAGAAACAATTTTATTTGAGTAGACTTCAATGATCTTAGCCTTTTTACATAGTTTCATTTTTTTGAGGTAATTGCACCGAGAGGCACAATCTACAGCCCAGTATGACTTTGATGTTGGGTATGTCACATTCTCAAGAAATAATAAATTTTAATTTTTCTAATGTCTGCCAAAGCATTAACCTCATCTTGAATTTTATATAACTTTAATATTTAGATTATATATAACTTTTTTAACTTATTAATGGGTTGAGATTAACTATTAAAATACAACTATGTATTATTTATATAATTTGAATAGATAGTAAATTATATACGTGAATTTGAAGGGATCATGAATTTACCTTTAACAAAAAAATTTACCTTTAACAAAAAAAAATTACCACATTGAGTTTCCAAATTAAGTAAAATTTTAAACATCTTTACTCTTTACTAAAGTCAATACCGTTTCCTAAATCAAAGGAAAATAGTTAATTCAAAACAAACAATCAAAAACCAAAATCTTTTAATATTTCTTTTAATTAAATATTTGTAAAATGAATCTTTAAAAAGAAAACCCATATTCTATGGATAAATTAAAATATTTAAAGACATAAATATTTCCCCATCAAAGTTGCAATATTTTAAAATTTAAATAAATATAAATATAAATAAACATGAGGTATGGTAAATAAATGAAACCTATTTTTATACTTACTCCAAAGCTATGGTAAATAAATAAAAATATATATAAAGATGGTAAATAAATAAAATTATTTTTATATTTACTCCATAAACCTTTTTATATTTTAAAAAGAGGTTTTATTTAGATGAAGCCTATGAGACGAATACCATGGGACAAATTAATATTGATACCATGGGCCAAATACCATATTTATAAAATAAGTATGGTAAATAAATAAATGAAAAAGAGGTATAAAGAGGTATGATAAATAAATAAATATAAAATAGGTATAAAGAGATATGGTAAATAAATAAATATAAAAGAGGTATAAAGAGGTAAGGTAAATAAATATCAATGTATCAAATAGGATTATAAATAAAAATTTAATTATATAACAAGCCTATGGGCCAAATACCATAGTAAGTAAATAAAAATAAAAATAAACCAAAGGTATGGTAAGTAAATAAAACCTCTTTTCATATATATTCCATAATCTGCTTTATATTTACGAATATTTATGTTCATTGATTTACATAACTAAGAAGAAATAGAGAGAGAGAGAGAGTGATAAGGGAGAGATGGAGAGAGTGTGTGTATGTTTAGGGGTAAGAGAAAGAGACAAAGTAAGATGTATGGAAAGAAGGGGGGAGAGAAGAAGAGAGAAGGAGAGGGAGGGATATAGTAATGTAGTTGGAGAGAGAGAGGGGTGGAAAGATGGAGAGAAAGAAAGGGATATGGGGGAACATAGAGGATTAGAGAGAGAGAGAGATAGAGAGAGAGAGGGAGGGAGAGAGAGAGAGAGAGAAAGAGATGGGGGAAGAGAGAGGATTGGAGAGAAAAGAGAGAGGGAGGTAGGAGAGAAAGGGAGAGAGAGGAGGAGAGTGATGGTGATGCAGGAGCATTAGCTCAGAAAAATACTTTGTATTTTTATGAAACCTAGGGGTCTCATGTTTTTGAGAAATTATTAATTTCATGTAAATATTAATATTATTTTTGAGTGATTAAATTATATTTTTAAATTAATTATGTGAGGATTTGTAAATGTTTCCAAATAACTGGAAAACATGAGAGAAATTAGATGAGAGATATCTAAGAGATAATCATGAAGCCTAAGATAGAATTAGTTGCAAGACTTTAGGGATAAATCTAGATTTTAGGGGTGTTGAGATATTTGTGGATTTGTTGAGTTATTCAAGGGATGTGAACCAAAACTAGTTCCATTAAATTTGTATAAATTAATATGCCTCAAAGGCAAAAGAGAAAAAGTGAGATTAAAGTGCAGAATAGAGAAAGAGGTTGTAAGCCTTTGGGCATTTGTAAGTGGCCAATAATTTGGAAATCAGGCCAAGAAGGAGGACTTCCATGTCAGGTTTGCATGATTAATGAAAGAGTTTTATTTTTTAGTTAGTTTCTATTGTATGGTTATGAGATTATTGTTTATGAATTCGAAGACAATTGACTTGATTGAATTTCATAAAGTATTGGGAAATCGATCTGAATAATTGATGTTTGATATTATTAAAATCATATGCAAACTGGCGGAACGTAGAAAGCATTGAATAGGGCGCAATCGCTCTAATCAGAATCTGAATAACTGGTATGCGGAAGAGGCACAGAGTTTTCTCTATCTATTACGAATAGATTAAACTGTGAATCGATTTAATGTGGAACTGCAACTTCATTGGCACAACGTTGTAATAAGAGAGTTAATTTGATGTGGAATTGTAATTTATATAGCGTTGAAACTGGATCGATAGACTGAAGTTTTAATTAAATATAAGTTAAATCTCTGTTGCTGAATGATGAAATTGAATGTCATCGATTTGTGGTTGAATGAAAATCATCAGTGCACAATTGAATTTACATTCTCTATCTAGAGGTTTTTAAAATTCTGTTTGATATGGTGTAATCCTGAATCTCTGGTTAAGAGGTGCATAAGGTTTTTGGGTTAACGTTGAAGACTGTTTGAATTATTGAATTGTAAATACAGAAAGTGGTAAATAGAAATCGATGACACGGCCTTTTGAATAATAAGAGGCAGGCTCTGAAATCGCTAGCATGAGAATCGATTTAAAAGCCCAAGTTAGCAGAAAACGTAGTGTGGAGAATGGGGAAAAAATCTGTAAGTATTTGTTGTTTCTGATGTGTATTATTGAACGTTGTGGAATTTGCAGGCTGGAATTCATCAATTGGATGATCGAAGGGCAGAATTTAACTCAAACATAGAGTAAATGCATTAAACTGTAGCATTTACATGAGGTTGAGTGGCAGCATTGAATGGTAAATGCGTGGATGGTCGATGGTATTGAGACTAATCCAAATTGCTAATACAGGGTTAGCACAAGTGTGGAAGTCGATTGATGATGAAATTGGAAGTTACATGCATGAAATAAATTAATTCAAGACTGGAGGGAGCGATATTGCATATGCATGGTGGAACTTGAATTGAGGAGTTAAATGCAGAGCAGAGCGGAGGATACAAACCATTGATGAAATTGACAGGTTTGATGAGTTGGAATATTGTGGTTCCAGCATTTTATAGATTGAAAATGGTGACTGTGGAATTTGAGAAGGAGGAACGAGTTTACAGAGGTTAATTTTTAATGGTAGCATTGGAAAACGATGCAGAAGTACTGAGAGTTAAATCGGATCACTAAAGTTTGATTGCCAAAGAGCGTCCATTGTTGGATGGAAGGTAAGTCAGTTGCATGGGCATAATGTTATTTTAATTGGAACCTGACTTTTGTATGGATTGCCATGGCCGAAAGATGATGTGATCGAGCTTGGTAAGCTGGATGGTGAAAGGCGCACATATATATTTGCAATCCTGAGTCCGAACAGTGGTATTAATTTGCTAGTTTGAATTTTTAAAACATGGGTAATTGTTGTAGCATTGGTTTAGTTTCTCAATTTAAGAATTCGTGTATAGGTGGAGTTCAATTATGCGATGGCATTGAATTATAGAAGGCTGTGGTAATTGGATGCATAATATTCACATGCTTGGAAATTGGGGAATTGGCTTTATAAAGTTGGAGATTTAACCCAATGGATTTTAATTAAAGTATTTTATAAGACTTTCTGTAAAGGCTTATACTTGTGAAAAAAACCTTGGGGTAAGAGTTGTTGGTTTTTAAAATGTAAAAAGAACCTTGAAGTTTGTTATATCAACATGAGAATGGTTTCATAACCATAAAGTGATAATCATTTTTGAAGATAAATTTTTAAGCTTCCGCTTGTATGATTGCAAATGGGCAATGATTTGAGATGCATTTTGTATATACAGGAAAGTGGATAGATTCTGGGTTTGTAGGGTAGAACCTGCGTCATTGTGGTATCAGAGCTGGAATAGCTCTGTGTGAAGATTTAAGTTTTTAAATTGAATTAATTGCATGTGATGAATAAATGTCAGATTTTGAACTGATGAAGATTGCAGCTCAGGGATGTAGTGCAGTTGAAGAAGTGAAGCAAGATCAATAGGATCTTGAAGATGAGTTGTCAGATGATATTTGACTCTGGTTTGAAAGTTGTTTGTAGAGTTTAGGTTGCAAGCAGGTTGAAGAAAGTCTCAGCGGGAAGAAGCAGATCACAACTGGAGTGCAGTGATGAAGGAGTCCAGCAAGGGATTCTAAGAGAAAGTGGTAGAACCTGGAGATTCAACAGAGGTTGAATAAATTTGTAGATGAGTGAAGCCTGAAGGAGCAGTGGAGAAATGCTCGAAAGGTGATTACCAAAAGACCAGATCCGGAGGAAGGGATTAGTGAGGTAAGTGGAAGCAGGAGATCTTGCTGTTGCAGAGGCTTGGTGCAACTCATGGGTAAGGAACTCATGGCGAAGGAGATGACTACTGAAAGTCATAAAGGAGAGAGCAGAGGTTCAGAAAGAGGCCACAGTACAAAGAGGGAGAAAGATGGCAAGGCAAATGGCATAAGACAGCAGTTGACTGATGAAGATTATGAGAAAGAGAAAGCTGAGATAGCAGTTCATCTGGAATTATTGATGGAATTGTTACAGAAAAATATGAAAGACCAGAGAGTGGGTTGGAACATGAGGAAGAAAGTGAAATGGCAGAGACTACAAGTAAAGAGGGATCAACATATAAACATGCAGTTAACAGTAGAGTTGAAGAAGCTCGAGCAGATGATGAGTTATTGGGAAAATACAGATCAGCTGGATAATGTAAAATCTTGTATTTTTGTAGCTAACGATTGTGATGTGATTACATGTTTTACTGAGGAGGATACGCAATCTTGTGAAGCTGTCACAATTATGGAAAATAATCTTTTAGGAGATAAGTACTCTGAAGAAGAAAGCAGTGATGCTTTTGCTGTTACATTACAAGAGGAAGTTCTTGTGGATGCAGAAGAAGTGAATCAGTCCGAAGCACTGATAAGTGATATAACAGTTGAGACTGTTGAACTTTGTGATTTTCAAACTAAAAGCTTATGTGTAAGTGTAGGGATGATTCATGATGATGAAATGCTTCAGCAATGCCACAGAGAAATTGCATTGCTGGAATACTTGTTGGAGAATTCAAATTATGACAGAGAGATTGCAGACGAAAGAGTTCAGTATAGTGAATGAGAGCTGAAAGATATCATGGAGACAGATGATGTGAGAGAAAGACTAGTTGATATTCTTGAGAATTCTTCAGAGAATTCTTTGGAAAGTTTGGATCAGCATACTGATGTGCTGATTGAAATGGAAAATTCAGGACAGCATACTGAAGTACTGACAGAGGGAAGTAAGGCACTGAGGCCTTATTAAATTTTTTTTAACAAGTGTTTTGTGAATGCAGGTATTGTTGCAGGTGCTGAAAAACATTTGACTCAGTTGGGCAGTCGAATGAAAGAGAAAGACGAGAATTCTGTGGAAATTTCAAATCCATGGGATGAAGAAGTTATGTTGCTAGAAATAATGCTAAATAGTCAAGATTCAGTACAGGAAAATTCTCAATTTCAGAAATGGGAATTACACATGCAAAGAGATGAAGATAGCAGAAAGAAGTACACAATGTACCAGTCCAGTAAGTTGCTGATAGAAGAAGGCAGAGAAGAAGTTTTCTATTTCAGAAAACAAAAGGGCATGGATGATTGGGCAGCGGTAAGAACGGAAACAAGCATAGGAGTAAAAACTGAGCAAGTAAAAATGGAGCGAGTAAAAACTGAGCAAGCCGTCTTAGCTCAGCAGGCAGCAAGAAATCAGCAGTTTGAAGATTTATTGGACAGAGAAATTGAATTAATCAGAAGGATCATGATGAAAGTATTTCAGAAGAAGACATCAACAAGGAAGAGAAGCAGCAGCAGCAAAATGAAGATAGAGACAGATTGTGAAAGTGCAGCGAGTGGAGCAAGACAACATAAGATATGGAGACCTGGAGAAAAGCATCAAACAACAGAAATTGATGATAACTTGCAGAAAAAAGTGTGGGATCCAGGCGGACAAGGACTTAAAACACATGATCAGGAGATCATGATCATTTTCAACCTTGGGAGTCTGATGCAGGAGCATTAGCTCGGAAAAATACTTTGTATTTTTATGAAACCTAGGGGTCTCATGTTTTTGAGAAATTATTAATTTCATGTAAATATTAAAATTATTTTTGAGTGATTAAATTATATTTCTAAATTAATTATGTGAGGATTTGTAAATGTTTCCAAATAACTGGAAAACATGAGAGAGATTAGATGAGAGATATCTAAGAGATAATCATGAAGCCTAAGATAGAATTAGTTGCAAGACTTTAGGGATAAATCTAGATTTTAGGGGTGTTGAGATATTTGTGGATTTGTTGAGTTATTCAAGGGATGTGAATGAAAATTGGTTCAATTAAATTTGTATAAATTAATATGCCTCAAAGGCAAAAGAGAAAAAGTGAGATTATAGTGCAGAATAGAGAAAGAGGTTGTAAGCCTCTGGGCATTTGTAAGTGGCCAATAATTTGGAAATCAGGCCAAGAAGGAGGACTTCCATGTCAGGTTTGCATGATTAATGAAAGAATTTGATTTTTGAGTTAATTTCTATTGTATGGTTATGAGATTATTGTTTATGAATTCAAAGACAATTGAATGAATTAAATTTTGTAAAGTATTGCGAAATCGATCTGAATAATTGATGTTTGATATTATTAAAATCATATGCAAACTGGTGGAATGTAGAAAGCATTGAATAGGGCGCAATCACTCTAATCAGAATCTGAATAACTAGTATGTGGAAGAGGCGCAGAGTTTTCTCTATCTATTACGAATAGATTAAACTGTGAATCGATTTAATGTGGAACTGCAACTTCATTGGTACAGCGTTGTAATAAGAGAGTCGATTTAATGTGGAATTGTAATTTATATAGTGTTGAAACTAGATCAATAGACTGAATTTTTAATTAAATATAAGTTAAATCTTTGTTGCTGAATGATGAAATTGAATGTCATCGATTTGTGGTTGAATGACAATCCTCAACGCATAATTGAATTTACATTCTCTGTGTAGAGGTTTTTAAATTTTGTTTGATATGGTGTAATCCTGAATCTCTGGTTAAGAGGCGCATAAGGTTTTTGGGTTAACGTTGAAGACTGTTTGAATTACTGAATTGTAAATACAGAAAGCGGTAAATAGAAATCGATGACACAGCCTTTTGAATAATAAGAGGACGGCTCTGAAATCATTGGCATGAGAATCGATTTAAAAGCCCAAGTTAGCAGAAAATGTAGCTTGGAGAATGGGGCAAAAATCTATAAGTATTTGTTGTTTCTGATGTGTATTATTGAACGCTGTGGAATTTGCAGGCTGGCATTCATCAATTGGATGATCGAAGGGCAGAATTTAACTCAAACATAAAGTAAATGCATTAAACTATAGCGTTTACATGAGGTTGAGCGGCAGCATTGAATGGTAAATGCGTGGATGGTCGATGGTATTGAGACTAATCCAAATTGCTAATACAGGGTTAGCACAAGTGTGGAAGTCGATTGATGATGAAATTGGCAATTACATGCAGGAAATAAATTAATTCAAGACCGGAGGGAGCGATATTGCATATGTGTGGTGGAACTCGAATTGAGGAGTTAAATGCAAAGCAGAGCAGAGGATACAAACCATTGATGAAATTGACGGGTTTGATGAGTTGGAATATTGTGGTTCCAACTTTTTAGATTGACAACGGTGACTGTGGAATTTGAGAAGGAGGAACGAGTTTACAGAGGTTAAGTTTTAATGGTAGCGCTGGAAAATGATGCAGAAGTACTGAGAGTTAAATCGGATCACTAAAGTTCGATTGCCAAAGAACGTCCATCGTTGGATGGAAGGTAAGTCAGTTGCATGGGCATAATGTTATTTTAATTGGAACCTGACTTTTGTATGGATTTCCATGGCCGAAAGATGATGTGATCGAGCTTGGTAAGCTGGATGGTGAAAGGCGTACATATATATTTGCAATCCTGAGTCTGAACAGTGGTATTAATTTGCTAGTTTGAATTTTTAAAACATGGGTAATTGCTGTGGCATTGGTTTAGTTTCTCAATTTAAGAATTCGTGTATAGGTGGAGTTCAATTATGCGATGGAATTTAATTATGGAAGGTTGTGGTAATTGGATGCATAATATTCACATGCTTGGAATTTGGGGAATTGGCTTTATAAAGTTGGAGATTTAAACCCAATGGATTTTAATTAAAGTCTTTTATAAGACTTTATGTAAAGGCTTATACTTGTGAAACAAACCTTGGGGTAAGAGTTGTTGGTTTTTAAAATGTAAAAAGAACCTTGAAGTTTGTTATATCAACATGAGAATGGTTTCATAACCATAAAGTGATCATCATCTTTGAAGATAAATTTTTAAGCTTCCGCTTGTATCATTGTAAATGGGCAATGATTTGAGATGCATTTTGTATATGCATGAAAGTGGATAGATTCTGGGTTTGTAGGGTAGAAATCGCGTTAGATGGGGGAAGAGAGTGTATTGGAGATAGAGAGAGAGAGAGAGAGAGAGAGAGAGAGAGAGAGAGAGAGAGATCAGGGAAGAGAGAGGGAATTATGAGAGAGAGAGAGAGAGTACTTGAGAGAGAGGAGGAGAGAGGGATCAATAGAGAGATGGATTTGGAGGGGGAGAGATGTAGGAAATAAGAAATATAGAGAGTGAGAAGTGGAGAGAGAGAAGGAGTGACAAGGAAGAGACAAACAGAGAGTGTGTATGTTTGGGGCTGAGATAAATAAACAAATAAGGAGATATGGAGATAAGGGGGGAGAAGGAGATATAAGGAGGGAGGGATCGATATAGTAACAGAGTTGGTGAGTGAAGAGAGAGAGAGAGAAAGGGAAAGAGAGGAAGGAAGAGAGAGGATGTGAGAGAGTGGAGAGAGGGAGGGAAAGAGAGATGGACTTGGAGGGGAGGGACAGGGAGGTAAGAAGAAATACATAGAGAGAGAAAGGTGGATAGAGAGAGAGAGAGAGAGAGAGAGAGAGATTGAGTGATAAGGAAGATGGAGAGAGAGGGAGAGAGGAAAAATGGAGGAAAGAGAGATATTAGCAGGAGAGAGGGAGAGAAGGGGAAGATAGAGATATAGATGGAAGGTGAAGAGAGGGAAGAAGAGAGATATGGGGAGAGGAGGGGATTGAAAAAGAGATTGATATATATGGAGTACGAGAGTGTGTGTGTTTAGGGGGGTGAGATAGAGACACGGAAAAGAAGAGATGGAGGGGGATATAGATATGGATGGAGGGTGGAGAGAGGGAAGAATATTTATCACACTATATGGATTGATATAAGTGGAGATGGTGATTTATAATCCTATTTGATTATTTGCACTATATGCATCAATTTTAGTGTAGATATTGTTTTCTAATGATATTTGATTACTTGCACTAGATACACTGATTTCAGTGTAGGTGGTGATTTCTAATACAATTTGATTTCTTGCACTGAATTTGTTAATTTCAATTTATATGTAGATTTATAATTATATTTGATTACTTGCACTAAATGAATTGATTTCAATGTAGATTATTTCTAATCATATTTAATTGTTTTCACTAAATGCATTGATTTCATTGTAGATGGAAATTTCTAATCCTATTTGATTTCTTTGAGTAAATGCATTGATTTCAGTGTAGATTTTGGTTTCTAGAGAGAGATAGAGAGACTGAGTGATAAGGAATATGGAGAGAGAGGGAGAGAGGACAAAAGGAGGAAAGAGAGATATTAGCGAGGGAGAGGGAGAGAAGGGGAAGATAGAGATATAGATGGAAGGTGAAGAGAGGGAAGAAGAGAGAGATGGGGAGAGGGGGTGATTGACAAAGAGATTGATATAGATGTAGTGTGAGAGTGCATGTGTTTAGGGGGTGAGATAGAGAGACAAAAAAGAATAGATGGAGGGAGATATAGATATGGATGGAGGGTGTTGAGAGGAAGGAATGTTTCTCGCACTAGATGGATTGATATAAGGGGAGATGGTTATTTCTAATCCTATTTGATTATTTGCACTAGATGCATCGATTTTAGTGTAGATATTTATTTCTAATGATATTTGATTACTTGCACTAGATGCATTGATTTCAGTGTAGGTGGTGATTTCTAATACTATTTGATTGCTTGCACTGGATGTGTTGATTTCAAATTAGACATCGATTTATAATTATATTTGATTTCTTACACTAGATGCATTGATTTCAATGTAAATTATTTCTAATCCTATTTTATTGTTTGCACTAAATGCATTGATTTCAATGTAGATGGTGATTTCCAATCCTATTTTATTTCTTTGAGTAAATGCACTGATTTCAGTGTAGATGTTGGTTTCTAATCTTATTTGATTGCTTGCATTAGGTGCATTGATTTCAATGTAGAAGTTATTTTCTAATCTTATTTGATTGCTTGCATTAAATGCATTGATTTCAATGTATATGTTGATTTATGATTTGATGTAATTGGGTATATGACGGTACATTAATTTTAAAGTGATTGGATTAACATATGCATTGATTTTAGTGTAAGCACAAAATGTTATTGACAATGTACATTGATTTTTGTGTTATAGTAATTTAACCTATTAATATTGGAGAGAAAGAGAGACAAGGTATCGTGTTTACTACAATAGCTTGAGCTAAAGATTTAAATGGTTAATGATTTAAATTTTCTTTTTCATATAATCGATGAAAAGATAACAAAACTAACAAGGTTGGTAATACGAATAGTAGAAGAAAATAGTTTGAGATTGACCACAATGAAGACTATTTGTAACATGAGTACATTCTTATTATTCACATTTTCTATCTTTCAACACTATTATTGTCACTTTGCATTCAAAAAAAATGTGTCATCATTTTTCATCATTAAAGTTATTAAAAATATTTATCATCTCAACGAACTGAGGTAACTAAGAAGATTTAAAATTAAAATGACCAAATTAATCTAAAAAATATTTAACATATTTAAAATGATTATATTAATATTTGATATATTTACATATTATTGATAAAATTAATCATATCTTCGATATATTTTCCTTGGTATCACACCACTCAAACCATACTAGATCCATCTTAACTTCGGGTCTATCAAGTGCCAAGAGGGATCAAATCTCTCCAGGTGCAAACCTTTCCTCAAGTTTTGCACTAAAAAAACAGGTTTTCACCTCAAGATATTTGATCCCTCTCGGCATTTGATAGATCCAGAGATAAGATGGATCTAGGCTAGTGTATTTTCATAGTGATTAGGGTTGTGTATATTTGATATTTTGATGGAAATCAATTTTTTTCTATTATAGAAATCTTAGTATAGAAATATTAGTGGTAACCATTACTACAAATTTTATGAAAAAATGTAGCTGGGAATATGGTTTTCTTCGCATTCTTTTTTCAAGGCGAAATTCTTCCTTAACATGATAATCAAACTATAATTAAGAGGCTTACACTAGAGAATGAAATTTTAAACCAAAATGGTAAGTCACAATTTTTCCTATAAAAGAAGAAATAAGGAGGTTGTCAGTAATAAGATGTTTCAAAAACCTTGCAGCTTCGATAGATTATTCTAGTTCAACACTACTATTGTTTTTTTTTTCATTTTTCAAATGAAAGTTTTTGGAAATTAAATGATTTGTTCTCCAAATTTGTGGATGGCATCCCTAATAAAGCTATTAGTGGTCACCACATGTTGTCTTTTAGGAACTAGTGTTGGCCCACAAATTTATTAAAATATATAAAATATGTGCACATGCATGACCTATGTGTTTAGGATGCCAACCATATTTCTATCTCTCCCCAACTATAACTTCTTTTACAATATACAAAAAGGAAGTGTTTGAATTAGACAATGGTTACTACAAAGACTACAACACTTTGTGCTATGAATCATTAATCATTTGAAGTGAAGAGGGAGAAATGTGCTCAAAGAAATGAATTCTTAGTATTGTGAATTTATACAGCACCTTTATTTTCTCTCATGAAATATTTTCTTAATATGGAATCATTTCTTTTAGGAGACCAAAGTAACTTGTTGGTTACCAGAATTATTGGCTCTCAAAACTAGGGGCATCTAGCATAGATTGATCAGATAATAATGATCTCAAACAAAGGAGGCATTGATTCACATATTAAGTTGTATCATTGATTGCTTAAATTATTATAAATAATAAGGTATATTTTCTTTCCATCCCTTAAATTTGTGCCTTTATTTTTAGAAATTATTTCTAGTTAAAATGCATATTTATGTTAGTTATATGTTAATTTGTTAAATATGTTTCCCAGTACATAGTCATTTTTTCTAAAAACTAGAGTGATTTCTTTCCATGGGAATTTTTGGTGATGAGAAGCTAGGGGTGATCTCATACATGTCATTGGAGCCAAAAAATTGTAATCTGTAAAGGAGGCATTGATTCACATGCTAAGTTGGTGGCATCATTGATTATTGTACCTATTCATTAAATTAATATGACCTCTCTTCTATCCATTCTCTAGCTTGGTGTTTTATGTGTTAAAATTCTTTCAAAATTAAAACAGAGCCCATATTTTTTTTTCAAGCAGACTAATTCCATACATAAAAGTTATCGCAAGCAAAATCGCCATGTTGTCACTTTTGTGTGAGTTCCATCAATGGGCTTGATAAACAAGCTATTCAAAGAGTGTCTCTGACCGCCTGCATCGGGGAAACCAAAATTTTCTTGCAACCATAGAGTCCGAACCGCCCTGAGAGGGAAACTCACGTCGTAGAGTTCATACAAGCCAAAACAAACATAGAAATAGGTACCGAAATTCAATATTCGCTTTTTCAAATCGAGTCAGAAAGTGATATAGCATAAAATTTTCTTTGGCATAACGTAGATTGGAGAAAAAAATCCGTAGAGCTTGTAGAGGCTAATCATGAGCTCGAGAAGGAGGTTCCTCACAATCCTAACGTCGAAGACATCACGCTCGTCATCCTTCCCCGCATCTAGAGCGACTCTCCCCGCCGCGCGTGCGCTCATGCTTTTGCTCGTTCGTGTAAAGGAGTGGAAGTGGCAGATCCACCACCGTATGGGAAGCCAAAGAGCTCCGGGAGGGGGAAAGGAGAGTGACGCATCCGGGCGAAGCATGATTAGGGATCTCTTCACTAGAGAGTCACAAAGAATATAAGTAGTGAGGATGGAACCCGTTCGAGGCAAATAATCCCGAGTCTGTACCCCTCGCCGGGAAGTTTTCTCCGGAAGCCAGGACGAGCAAGACTATGAGAGACAGAGAGAGCGTCGGAAGGCTCATGAGCTGAGGAGGGGAGGGGGAGCAACTCTGTCGTACCCCTCATGCTTCTGGCCATGTCCTCTTCTCCGTCGTTCACGGCCACAGCATGAACGTGAGCTTCATCCGCAGGAGGAGCCAGAGCCATCACCGAGAGGGGGGCGACAGACCGATCGTGACCTCGCTGCTCCTCATTCTCTCGCGGGAGACGGGGGCATATGGACAGCACTTTGGGGTCAGGCGGGGTCCGTGTGAAAGGGTCGACAGTGAGGTGCTGTGGGAAGAGGAAAAGGAGCGGGCGCCACCGAGGTTAGCAAGGAGCTTGAAGATGACAAATGAGACCACCTCCGGGTCGGTCGGGCCCAGATGCGGAGAGTGAATTGAGACTGCAGCGCGGGACCTGGTGAGGAGAACAGAACCCCGCAGAGGCTCGTTGTGCTCGTGGGCTGCGCCGCCGCCTGCGCATTTGTCCTCACACCGGCCTCGCGTAACCTAGAGAACACCCCTCAGCAGAGATGGTGAGCCTCCTCGACCAACATTACCGTTCTAACTATCTCAAATGTGCTCCATTGCAAGAAGAACCGCCATAATAAAATGCAGAAAGTGAGCCGATCAAGGTGAATAACCCACAATAGCCGAGAGTAATGGTCTTCATAAATGCATGTGGGAGCCATATAAGCATTCATGCAAATGTCATTTGGGAATGAAGGCGGGGAGCTACGTCCCATCCAACCCTTCAAGCATCCGCATCCAATAGTATTCCTCATATGTTAGTTTCAATAAATTGATTTATTAGTTCTTTTATCAGGCACGTATGATACAGTTTTTATGGTATTGTGGTGAAGCTTTCACAAAGAATAAGGATTAACATATGTTTCAAGGGTTTTTTTCTTATCATACCTTCTATTTTTAGGAAATTTAGGACATTGCATGAACATATCTCTTTTTCAATGCTTACCTTTTGATATCAATGATATCATAAAATTTTAGTCAAGACTAGTATACCTTCATAGAGATGTAAAAACTTTAAAATGCTTACCTCAAACTTATAGTGTTTAAAAATGATAAAATTGCTAGGTGAATTTACATATCTTGACCAATCGAGCCACCTGCAAGTTTCCCAAACAAAGGGCTGGTTTTTATGGTAATCTCAATATTCTCTTGGATCATAACAAGGATGCATTTATACATTCTATATAGGTTTGCACATATAGCAAATACTCAGATTTGTACCATTTATAGTCATTGAGTTGAGTGGGTCATGCTTTGATATATTTTGCATAAGAAGCTACTATAGAATTAGTGAACTTATATGGTATGCTTCATTTATGCATTTTTCTAGAAACTATCAAGAAACCATGGAGTTAATCACAATGAATCGACCACAAGTATACATTGAGACCTTTTTAAAGCTACGAATAATTATTGGTTGCATGGATGCACTATGTCTAAATGACCCCATTTTTTTAATTAGATGTTGTTTGACATAAAGAGAAACACTTATTTATTAATTCTTCATCACCCAACTTATCTAATTTATGAAGAATGTGAGTTGTATTTTATGAGGCTTTTTGAAGAGTTTTTTCGATTTAATTTTCTTATCTAAGTAAGATGAATTCATTAAATCTCAAGTTTGATGGGTAAAATCTCCACAATAGAAGTTCCTAGGTTTCTTAGAGTGTTGAATCCATGTGTAGTCAAAAAAAGGGTTTAAATACAAACCAAGATTCTACCCTCAATTTTTGTCAATGGATTCTGCCAGAAAAATTTTTAAACTCCAAAAAAGTCTCATTAATATTTCAACTTTAAGAATGTATTAAAAAGTAATGAATAAAACGTTAACCAACTCCCATACAATGAATTTAATCCAACAACAATATAATAAGCCATTAGAGCATATTAATTAGATATAGCGCTAAGGCAAATTATATACACAGAAATATATGTAAACTAAAAAAACTTTAAAATCGTTGGGTTTAACCTTTCAAAGTCAAACTAGTCAAAAAAAAAAAAATTATATATATATATATATATATATATATATATATATATATATATATATATATATTAAAAAAAAACAATTCTACTACAAAAGACAAAATTTATATAAAACCAACATTGTACACCATATTGCAGGTCAACATGGATGTCTCTACACACAAGAATGCCAAACAAGATATGATGATAAAAATATTATTTATGAACATATATAATTTATAAAATTATGTTGTTTGTTGAGGCTCATTCTACAATCGAGTATGGTGATGTAAACAGTGGGCATGTCACATCTCCAATAAAATAAAATAATAATTAATGTAGGGCAAAAACAAAAATGAAAACAATGATATAGATAAAAAAAAAATTAGAATTGATTCAACATAAAAAAATATGGAAAACTGCTTTCATTCCTTTTAATTTTCATTTAATTAAATAGTTGTAAAATAAATTTAAAAAAAAAACCACATAGCAATGAGAAATATTTCCATGTCAAAATTGTATTATTTGAAAAATATTAATTAAAAAAACATCTAATATTAATATATTAAAAGATTAATATTAACACGAACATAAATTCCCTGATCTTAACCAATCATTTTTCATACTTCTTAAAGTATAAACTTTTTTACTATAAAAATGAAATTTAGTCTCTTTCTAAATACTTATGGATAAATTCCGTAAAATAAAATGAACCAATCATAATATTGTTATTACTATCACACCACACAAAAAACTTACCACTTAATTGAAAAACAAATTATTCACTAACTCCTCGAATTACTATCTTTTCAAAAATATCATATGGCCTCGCTCAGTTAAAAATGTTGTGACACTTTTCGTTTCTTTATCGAAGGTGTGTCCAAGAAATTTCCAATACTGAATGAATTTTACACTTTTGGGTTGCAGGTGTGAAGAGTCAAGCCTCGATGTATTGGTCCAGCCACACGTACGCTGTTCTCTAAGATTCATCATTTAGTTGATCCAAATAATTCATGAGTTCGATTATCGAGAAAATTAATGAGACGGTTTGATTCAAACGAGGGTGGTTGATGAGCAACTGCAAAATGAAATCACACAACTTGAATTGTTAAGCACTCCTCAACTATAAGATGTATTATATTTTTTTTGAAAAAATTTGTTGAATATTTTTTGTGATCTCTATGCTGTATTGTGCGTAATTATCTGAACAAGGATATAATGTTTTACTTTTTACATAAAACAAAAAATAATGATATATTTTGTCTTATTTGGTCATTTCTTGTCCCGTTTTTTATTTTTAATTATTATGAGATAAATAATTGTCTTGTTCAACAAGTTTATTTTGATATGTTCTTAAAGTTATAACCCCTTTCTCATGAATTTCAGAATCTATGTATTTTAAAGAAACGTAATTTTGTTTTAAATGTTATTTAATTGACATATTTTGATCCACCAAATTATCTTATATGAACTTGTAATGTTAAAGAATTGTAAAAATTCTTTAGATGTTTATCTGGTATTTAAATGGATATTATTAACGAGTATTCTTTATTATCTTTGATTGAACTAAATCATTTTACATGTTCCCCAAATAAAAAGTGGTGTAAAGGGTAATCTTGATATTCTCTTTGGTGACAGAAATTCATTCAACATAACAAGGCTTATTGTGCATTCTATATCATGGTTACAACATAGGTAGGTAATATTAGGATTTGCAAAATTGGCTATAGTTTTTATTGGGAGTTGGGATTTGCAAAAAATTAATTATATTTTTTCTCGAGTGGGAGAGTATGTCATGTATTGATATATTTTTGCATAACAAGCTAATTGAAGAAGTCATGAATGGCTATGTGGTCATGGCCTGTAGCAATAAGTTACTGGGCTGTCATGAATTTAATAAATAATGGATTGACTACAAATATAAATATCTGTTACAAAAAAATACTGTCATAACAAATCTAAAAACAGTAATTGCCATTTTTTTTTTACAGAGATTTTGTTTTAAAGAAGAGAGAAGTACTTTTATTTATTAATTCTTGATCACTTATTTATTAAATTAATCACCTAATTTTATCCAACTTATTAATATGATGATAAACCATGAACATAACATATTAAATTTTAAAAAAGAATTTATTTATAAAATTAATCCAATAATAATATAATAAATAGCCCAGGTTAAACTCAATTAGTGATTGTTTTTTTATGAACTATGAAATTAAATTTTAAATTCCTAAGTCAAATCAACAAAAAGAAAGAAGAAAGAATATAGTAAATAAAAATAAGCCTGTTATTTAAAAAGAACATAAAGTATTAATGTTAACTAAATGTAAATATAAATATTAATACTTTCAATATTATTAATTACTATTAATTAAACTAATATTATTGAACTTAGAGGTATCTGCATCCCAAAGATATATATATATATATATATATATATATATATATATATATATATATATATATATATATATATATATATATATATATATATATATATATATATATATATATATATATATATATATATCCTAAACACAATTCCATATAACCATAAATAGTTTGGTATCAAATGGCAATTATTAAAAACAACTTAAATAATAGATTAAAATATTAAGATGAATAAATACAAAAGACATATAATAACTAAATAAAAGTAATTAAACGAGACAGAAATAAATAAAATAAAAATAACTAAATAATAAAAATAAAAATAAATATAAAGAGAGGTATATAGTAGGTAAGTAAATAAATAAAATATATCAAATAAGATTACAAATGAAACAATTAAATTAGCATACCAAGCTCTAGGTCAAATACTAAGACCAAATTATTATTAATACCATGCAAGAAATTATTATTAACCCTAATATTAATATTAAAATATTAATAATATTATTATTATTCTAATATTAATATTAATATTATTAAATTAATAATTTTGGATAATAATAAATACATGAATTATATATATTATATATATATTAACACACCCTGATATATATATATATATATATATACATATATATAAACCTAGATACATATGAGGGAAGAACAAAGAGTAAGTATAGGAGGTGTGAGAAATCTGGGGAGTGACAAAAGTAGAGATGTGAGATATCGAAGGAGAGAGAAAAGGAGGAATTAAAGAGAGAGAAAGGAGAGAAGGGGTAAGAGAGGGAGAAAAGTGAGAGGAATAGAAGGGTATGAGAGCCGCAGGAGACACAACATGGGAGGTTGGGGAGAGAGAAGGAGAGAGGGAGGGAGAAGGAGAGGACCGGAGGGCAGAGAGAGGGAGAGACAGAGAAGGGGTGGCTAGATAGGGAGGTAGGAGAGAAAGGGAGAGAGGAGGAAGAGACAGAGAGGAGTGAGAGAGCTAATGATAAAGAGATGGATTTGGAGGGGAAGGAGGGAGGGAAGAATGACATGGAGTGAGAAGTGGAGAGAGAGGGAGTGACAAAGGAGAGAGGGGGGAGAGAAGGAGAGGAAGGATAAAGTGAGGGATATAGTAAATACAGCGAGAGAGAGATAGACGAAGAGGGAGGGAGAAAGATTAGAGGGAAAAGAGAGAGAGAGAGAGAGAGAGAGAAAGGAGGAAGAGAGAGAGAGCGAGAGAGAGTGGACAGAGAGAATGATAAGAAGACTTTGAGAGAGAGGAGAGACGCAGACAGGGAGGGAGAGACAGACAGAGAGAAGAAAGAAGAAGAGAGGGAGGAATAAAAAAAGAAGAAGAGAAAGAAGGAGAGAGAGAGGAGTGACAAGGGAGACATGGAGGAGGAGTCCCAGAGATGTTTGGGGGAGATTAAGACAAAGAATGAGATACAAGATCTACGGGAAGATACAGAGAAAGAAATATAGTAACAAAGTTGGAAGGAAGAGAGAGAGAGAGAGAGAGAGAGAGAGAGAGAGCATGGTGTGGGAGAGAAAGGAAGAGAGATAGGGGATGTGAGAGGGAGTGAGAGAGGTGGGGCGGAAGAAAGACAGAGAGAGAAAGGTGGGGAGAGAGAGAGAGAGGGAGTGATAGGGAATATAGAGAGAGGGGGGAGAGGACAACAAGAGGGAAGAGATAAAAGTGGTAGTAGGTAGGGGAAGGAAGAGAGAGAGAGACAGACAGAGGTAGTGATAGATAGATAGATTGGAGAAAGAGAGTCTGTTCTTTAAAGGATATATATATATAGGGATATAGAGACATAGATGGAAGGTAAAGATAAATATTAAGAGATATATGGGATAGTAAGGAGGAGGGATGTAAATATTGATAGATATGGAATGAGAGAGCGTGTTTGTTCGGGGTAGATAAAGAGATAAATAAGGAGATAGAGGGAGATATAAATATATATGGATGGGGGAGAGAGGAAGAATATTTTCTTGGACTAGATGCATTGATTTGGTACTGTAGATGATCTCTAATCCTAGTTTGATTGCTTGAATTAGGTTACGATCAGCGGGATGTTGATTTATAATTATATTTGATCGCTGTACTGGATACATTGCTTTTAAGTTGATTAGTTTTAACTTGTTTGATTTTTTGCATGAATGCATTGGATTTTGGTGATTTGATTGCTTTTCATTAGATACGTGATTTCTAGATGTTGGTTTTTATCCTATTTTCTTACATGCACTAGACATTGATTTGAATGGGATGTTTATTTCCTAATCCTATTTGATTACTTGTATTAGTCACATTGATTCCAACAGTTATTTTTTTCTAATATTATTTGATTTCTTCCATTAGATGCATTGATTTCATTGTATATGCTGATTTATGGTTTGATTTAATCGATATATGATGGTATGATTATTTTAAATTCATTAGATTAATGGCATGCATTGATTTCTGGTAAGCACAAAGATATTATTGACAATGTGTTACTGAGTTTGGTGTTATAATGTGACCTATTAATATTGAGAGCAAGAGAGAAAAGCAAGATGTTTACTGAAGAACAACTAAGCTAAATATTTAATGGTTTACACTTAACCCATTTTCGTATAATCGATATCAAAAGATCAAAATCCATATATGACAACAAGAATGTGATAGTGAAAATATTTGAGATTGATCACAATGAAGACTGTTTGTAATTGACTACATTATTATTATTCACATTTTCTATCATTCAACACTATTACATTGCCACTTTTCATTCAAAACTTTTATTTCATCATTTTTCATCACCAAAGTTATTTACAATATTTATCATCCTTTGCATAAACCAGAAGGTAACTGGAAATTCAAATTAAAATGATGAGATAAATTCTACATATTTAACATATTTAAAATGGTTATATTAATATTAAATGGGGTTTTATATATTATTGATAAAAATTAATAATAAGCTGACAGAAACTAACTTAGATACATCTTAACAATGGACTTTATGAAACACCTAGTGGGATAAAATCTATTGAGGTGAAAACCCTTTCATCAAGCTTTTCACTCATAAAGAGATTTTCCGCACCTCGGTGATTTAATCCCTCTCGCCGATAGACGCTTGTTAATATGGATATGTTTGTTTAGAATATCTAACGTTATTATTATACCGTATATAAATATTTCATAAATAACAGAAATAAATCAATTACAACATATTTTAAAATGAGCCTAAACCTATACTGCATAGAAAAAAAATTATTCATCAAACACTTTAATTAACCTCCTCGTAAAAAGACATAAATTTTGTAAAAACATTAAAGCTTCCTACAGAATTAAGTATCGAAATGAAAAGCATTTCACACCTCTTTTCGAGGCAAAAGCATTTCAAACCTATTTTCTTCAGTAGTATTTATGTTCATGAAGTTCAAACCTCGATTTTCATGTATATACTAGTGGAGCCGAACTGATAAATCCTGTGCCACCATATTTTATTCTGTTGAATTCCATTATCAACAAAATCAATGAGCCAATAGTTGATTCTAACCATTCATGAGTTAGATTCTTATATCTTATATAATAATATCACCATCATGAATGATACCTAGAAGGTGGTAACTGATACACATTGAAGGAAGCTGTGAAAAAGGAAAGATATAGATGTATAAAATTGGGAGAGGACAATGAACATATGGAAGGATGGGTGTTGGAGAAATTTGGAATATTGATGAGATCACAATGGGTATTTTAATAATATCAATTTTTGATTTTGAGATATTAATAAGATTTTATTTTTTTATTTTTTTATTTTTTATTTTTTTTATTTTTATTTTTTTATGTGGTATTGCATACATAAACTTATTAATAAATATTATAAGTTATGGCTTATCTTAATAGAGTTTTGTATGCTATAAATATAATTAAATACATAACCTCTTCTAAAAGGAAAATTACATTATGTTTCCAATGGATTCTGATCAAACTTATACAATATTACTAGATCACAGAGATATTTACATCAAATTATCAATTTTTTGTTTTATCTGTACATATATTGCCTTTGTGTATCTCTTAGACCACATATATGTGTGGTTTAGAGGTCAACCAATGTTCTCAAAATGAAAAGAAAATACTGTATAATAATGTTATAGTTATTATTAGATTTTTTCTACTATGTTAGATTCTTCTTTATTATGGGGATATTATATGAACATGACAGTGAGATGACTTGACTTCTTTGGTTAAATGGATGTATATTGCTCTCTTTAAAATTCTATTGAAGAACATGTGGGTCAAGTGTTGGCCGACAGATAGTCAAACAAGAACATGTTTACGTTGTGTGCCTGAGGCTAGCGCACATCAGCTTTCTCATTCCGACATGCATAAAAACTCTGCAAAGGGGTTTTTCCTGGTTGAGCTCCCCCATAAATTATCATGTTCTTATGTTTTTAATGGTTTAATGTCATCGTACTTATTTCTAAATTTTGGTTTTCATTTCGTCAATGTAGATGAAATTTGTAATATCTTGTTTTCAGTTCGAATTCATCAGTAGTAGCAAATTTATATTAATTTATGCATCATATAAAGCCTAAAAACACAATAAAACTACCAATAGACTTTCTCCCCGTAAATATTTTGATTTGTAGATTCATGAAGCAATTTTTCTTTCGTGTAGTGAAAATGTATTTCACCGATTTGGTGATTGGAGTATGCCCTAGAGGGAACCCTGCAATCATAGTTTCAACAATGACAATATGGAAGTTGTATTGATGATAACAAAGGTGATTAAACCCAAATTGAAATTCCAAACCAAAAGCATCATATGCATAAAAATTAGCCCATCGGGAGGAAGGATACTATAAAAAAAGCCACAAGCATTATCATGGAGGGTGTGGGGAGATACCATATAGTCCTCAAATTTACATGGCTAGAGACTCCATTTTCTATGTCGAAGACCCGCACTGAATTATTCAAAAATAATAGAGATGTCGAAATTGCGACCGAGGGACAAGGTCGTAAACATTTGCATGCAGAAATGAGACCATTCCACGCTACCTCTCCATATTCACTCAAATTCAAGATGAAAATTGGAGGAGCAAGGAGAAATGTCTCCACTCTTTGGTTAGAAAACCTAGCTCACCTTGGCCTTCCAAAACTTCGCACAACCACTAGGACTCTATAAATGAGGGACAAATTACCGTATTTGTAGACATTTCTAAAGGATTTTAAAAGGGTAGCAAAACTAAAGTAGAACACTAAAGATGGGAGAACATCCAAAGGACATAATGATAAGAATTTTTACTTGGTTTGAAGGGAAAGAAAGAGAAGTGGGTAAACACCAAAGAAAAGTTTAGTAGCACAGCCGTAAAATGGCAAGAAGAGGACCCAAGCAAGATAAAATGATTTCGCCGCTAATAAATATGGGCACACTATGCAACAAAGTTTCTGCAGAGGAATTATGACAAGAAGCCTTCGAGACAGCTAATGAGGTGAATCACTTGCCCAATTTCCAGAGCTGATAATTCACCAAAAATGTAAGCAATGGATAGCATATAATGGGGACCGTGTACTTAGATTCAAAAGTTCTGCTCCATATGAAATGAGCAAATAATTCTTGAGTTTGAGACAAGGATTTCCTTTACGTGTTTGTTGGTGAACTTGGGGATGATGGAGTGTGCAGGTACCAAGGAATTGAAATTGTAACCTTTAAAAAGGGAGTCAGGGTTCCCATATTCATATAAAACATGTTCTATATGTACCCGGGTCACAAGAATGACCTTGTAATGTATTAGAGGGATAAGACTATTATGTTTTTCAAGAAGGGGAAAGCCTTTATAATACACATAGCTATCATAGAAGGAAATAGATTAAGATAGAGTGAAAAACATCTACAAAATCCTGAGGTGGAAGTTTGTGTTACATCGAGTGTCAATGGAAAAAAAAGAGTCGATATTTTGATAACTCCGGCACAAACATACGGGGACACTTCCACCATGGGGCCTTAAAAATCATGTAGCAGATTACCACCGTATTTAAATGTACCCTTGATCAACATGATGTATGCAAGTGGACAAATTGGTGAAATGTGTCAACTCTAACTTAGGTTGAGATAAGCTGAAAGACAATTCTGGAGTGAGTCAATTTACCTGACAACCATTTTCTATAACCTTCAAAACAAAACCATGTATTATGTAACTTGTCAAGGAATTTTCTGAAAATTTGGATTTTCTTGATGAGGAAAAAAGGACAAGTTTTTCCAAATTTATTGAATTCAAAGCATTGGTTGAAAAAGAGACTAGTTAGAAATTCAAAGCCCTCCGAGAAGTACAATGGAGGAGAATCCTGTTTGGACACCCTTCAGAATTTTATAAGCAATAGGATATTAGAAGAGAGCTATCATTAGCACCCATAAACACAAATAACATGGTTTTAATAGCAAAGAGCTAAACCATAGTGGAGAAATAAGAACCAAGTAAACAATTGACTTAAGGGTTTTTCATTACATATGTGGGTAGAAGGATGCAACACCGTTACTTCATTTTACATAACAGAGTCCTCATAGAATACTGCATGATCACAACCGAAGAAGTCCGGGGAGGAAGCTAGGATGACCTTATAACTTCTGAAAATATAGCAATAACGTATATGGAATACATGAAAATAGAAATAAGGTGTCAAAATGATGACAATTAGGGATCCAAATACAATAACACATTTTGATCCACCTAATGATTTTGGCTACATGGTCACATTTTGTGTGATAATAACTTCATGAAATTTCTCAATAAAATTTACATATGTCAAAATTTATTTGAAAGGCTACCTAATGTGAATAAGGTGCAAAATGAGATATGTCATTAACACTTACATAGAGTTTTCCCCCAAGTAGCACTTTTTTGAATCATCACAAAATATTATCATTGTCTATGTAATATTGTTATGGATTTTTGCATGTGTTTCATTAGCAAAGGGGAATGATGCATTTGTGCCCCTGCTAGGAGCTTAAAAGCCCATGATATTTTAGGTAATCTTAATTCTCTTCTCCATTCCACCATTGTTCTCTATCTCAAAGTGGATCTTGTGTTATTTTGGTGAGCATCATTAGTATTTGATTTTAGTATAAAGGAAAATTCATTTGCCTTCGTTGGGCTTAGATCCTGGTTGGCTCATTCCAAATTTTCTCCTATTAATTCCACTAGATTTCAAATTTCGCCCCTTTTTCATGTTGTCACTTTCCTAGTTTTCTCTTGCTTTTAAGAATTGGCTTCTATATTATCTTTCTTGGGTTTTTCTTTTAAAGAGAGTTTTCCTAATCACCATTGTAAGTAGTATAACTTATGGTTATACCAAGTCTTAATAAATGTTTTCAAATATTAGGTTATTGTGGTAAAAATCTATATACATTTCCATTTCAAGTATTTACCATCACTCTTTAAACTCCCATTTAATTTTTTTTACTTGCCATAGGATTCAACATTTTAACGAAATTTGGTGGAATAATTCTCATCGTATAAAAAAATCTAAGAGGCCTACCTCTTCCTCTTATTGTAAATACCCTCTTATACTAGAATTAGTCTCTTAATTGTTGTAAATAATGGTATTATTTTAACTTTAATATTAGATGATGATGTGGGGATTATTGTTGGGATTTTAAATGACCTTATTAGTTTTAGGGCTTTAAATAATATTTTTGAATATCTCTAATTTCATTTTTTTTAATTAAAATCTTAATATTTGCACTAGGCCAAAATGTTTAACAATAGAAGTAATTTTCTCCATTAAAATTCCAAAATTGATAGAATTATTGCTTTAGTTCACTAGGATATTATCTTAAAAGTTATGAAAATTACCTTTAGTTAACTATATACATTCAGTGTTAAGACAAGAAAAATTGTGAAAAATATCAAAAAAGTGGAGAGTCAAGTTATTAGAAAAGTTCATAGTGCTAAAGTAAGTTAGTTTCATCCACTTATTATAGTTAATATTTAAAGTACTAGAAACTTGGCGTTAGAAATTGTACCATCTATACATTAATGGGTTATATATATATTTTCTGAATGCTTGTTTTCAAAGCAAATCATGAACAATTTTCACTAGCATTTTACCTTGTATATCAAAGTGGTCGCCATTAGTAATTCATTAGATCTGTTATAACCTCATATATTGTATCTATATCTCTAAAGGGAGGGGACATAGTGGTTCAACCTATAAATACATACACTATGTTATTATGTATTAATATATCATGTAATTTTTTATATTTTAATTCTTATTTTAGTGTCTTTTCTTTCTCTCTCGACTCTCGCTAACTCACACCACAAATAGACAATTAAATATTAATTTCTGCATATCAAATTTCAAAACTGTCAAATGTGGCAATTTCAATATTTACTCCCATTTCTTAACTCATCCAAGAAAATATAAGTTCACATATTAAACCAACATCTATAATTAAAATTAATTCGGTAGCTTTTTCAACAGCTAGTTTATCCAAATGATTACAAAACTAAAATTTTAACAAGTCTTTCTACATTCAAACATATATTAACAATGTGATTAATCGAGGCTTCTTGTATATATTTTTTTAATATTCCAAACTTTAAGCTCGTCAATTTTCTTTTTTAAATAGTTGTCGATTTAATGAGTCTAAACATCTAATGATATATACCTATATATTAAAACATTCTTAATTTTTATAAGAACTAAATGGTATCCAATATTAATAAACCAATATATTTAAATATAACGAATATAAATCGTCTACATAATCACTTATATAGTTGAGCACAATATATGTAGAGAAGAGGGATAATATCCTTTAATGAATTTAACTATAACTTCTAGGAGTATGGTAATCCAAGAAAATAAAATCTCACATATTAAAACCAAGATCTATAATTAAAATTAATTGGTAGCTTTTTTGATAAGCTAATTTATCCAAATACTTACAAAACTAAAATTTTAATACGTCTTGCGACCTTCAAAGATATATTAACAATGATTAATCACAGCTTTTATATATTTTTTCAATCTTCCAACTTTCAACTCATCAATTTTATCCCTTTAAATAGTTGTTGATTTAATTTATCTAAACATAATAACATATAATTATATATTAAAATGATGTTTAATTTTGATAAAAACTAAAATGGTGTCCACTATTAATCGAACCAACATATTTAAATATTCTAAATAGTTCTGTCTAGACAATCACCATACACTTAAGCACAAGATTTGCAAAGAAGAAGGATAATATCCTTTAATGAATTATAATTATAATTATAGAAATATGGTACAAATTCTCTCATACTGGTTTGGGTAACTTCGTATTTACATAGTTCTTGAAGCATGTAATCGACTATATTCCCTCGAGGAAATATTCTTGTTTTATAACTCTAATTCATTGTTTATTGCACCATTTTTCTACATCATTCCATTTATGATAATCAGGCAACAAACATGAGCTAAAAAATTCTTTTACACAACTTATTTTCAAATAAAGCTTGACCTCATAACATTCAACATTGAATATATTTGCGACCTTTTAATCCCCGAAATATTTAAGACATTAAAATTTTTAATCAAATCCATTATTTTTATCACTACTTCATGGCTATTTTTCTATTCAAATAAATCTTTATATTCCATATGATGAATACATATGTTTTAGTTTGTAACTGCATAAATTATCTGAAGCCGCTACAATGATATACCTGCTATGGGTTCATGATGTTACACCAAGGACTTGAACGTAGGTGGAGAGGATAACAAAAATTATCCTAACCACTCAAGCTACATCTAATTGAGTTTATCTTCTATGGATATTTATACTAATTTTTTTTGACCCAACCTATTTTTTGCATCAATATTGAGCTAACGTGCATGTTGCATCAAAAATCGTGATTTTCATTTTATATTTTACAAGAGCTAATTTGGGGATGTTGCCGAAGTTCTTGTACCAAAATATGCTCCCTTTCAATGTATGATAATTGTTTTTCACCTTTCACTAAATGGGTACATAAATCAATTCTTAGTTTTTTTTTTCCAAGGAAAATCTCATGGGGAACCCAAGGGATGCTTTGCCACATTCATGGATGGTATTTCTAGTAAAACCTACTGGTTTAGATTATTGTGCCTTACCGAGGGGGACTAAAAACATGCACTAACCAAATTCCCAACAACAGGTGAAACTTAGTTGATCTAACCCATTGAGTTATATGCATATTTTGTTTCTTATATGTAACAATATTTTAAATATGTTAAATGATATTTCCAAATTTGATCTTCACTATCTACTGCCAACAATGACCCTACAATGTGTGTGATGACTACCTATAATGTTTTATCAATTTATATCTTTGTGGTATTATTTTTGAGGATCCCTTGTTAACCATACAAATATTTTCCTCCCTTTCTTATAGAGCATATAACATCTACTAATCGTCATAAGCATGATAAGTGTGACAACAACCATAAATTCCACTATGGTTCACATATGAGGCTTTACTTAGAAATCTATGCACCTAAATTTTTACATGAATGAACCTTATCACCCCTTTGTATAATTTCTCAACTCATAACCCAAATTTTGATTTTTAAAAATAATTCAACTTACAAATTTTGGATTTATACTGTATCTTTATCATATATCCCATAAAACAACTAGGATGGTTACTATCGACATTTTTATTCAAGTATACTAATTGAAAACCTCACTTGTCACATAATTTTCTTATGCAAATAAAATTGATTTTACAATCATTAACATAAATCACAGTATAAAAATTAGTTAATAACTATGACCACGATCATTCGCTTACCGGGCTATTTCCCCGTCCATTGCTATCTAGTGAATTTCATTCTTGGCTTATCAATTGTGCCTTTAATATGAAGCGTATGACCTCTTATGTCTCGTAGCCGCTGAAAAATAATTCGATCTTTGGGAAGTACTAGAGTATAGAGGTATTAAGTGATGTTTTTTTAGTAAGGAAATCCTTTATAAGACATGTAGCTACTCGAAAAGTGAAATAGAGATTGGAGTTGAGTGAAAAATATATACAAACTTGATGTGGAAGCTTGTGTTGAACTTATAGCAAGAAAAAAAAATATGCAGAGTTTAGATGTTGGAGAACTGGCATGTGCACATGGGACATTTACACCATGGGGCTCCAAAAAATGTGCTCTGAATTACCACCTAAGATTTCTAAATGTACCATTAATTAGCATGATGTATGCAAAGGATGTACATCGAGGAAATATCTCATGCATGTTTCGAGGGTTGATAATACAGCAAGAGAAATCTTGGAGTGAGTCCCACTTGGATGTATGGACACCAAAGTAGCCTCTCCAACAAAACCTAGGAATTATGTAATTTTGTTGATGACTTTTGTAGAAAATATTATTGGATTTTCGATGATGAAAAAGGATGAAGTTTTACAAAATTATTGAATTCAAAGAATTGGTTGAAAAGGAGACCATTTAGAAGTTAAACTCTAGGAAATTAGAAAAATGAGGAGAATATGTTTTTTATACCTTCAAGGACTTTTAAAGCAAATAGTTTATTAGAAGAGAACCGTATACTACATAAACAACAATAATATGGTGTGGTTAAAAGGAATAACATAAGAATAGTGGAGAAACAAGAGCCGTGCTGCATGATCAAGGGTTTCCATTACATTTGTGGGTGAGCATGCAAATACTATAGTTTATTGACACATAACAATGGTCCTCATATAATACTTGGCATGATCAAAGGGCAGTACCATATTTCTCTCGGGGAGGAAGCTGATGCATTCCTATTTTCGAATTTAAGTCATCGTGGTATTTTCATGTCTCCAAGGGATAGAAAGAATAAATTGGAGGCTAGAACTAAGATGGAAACTTTTCGTAGGATACACAGAGACTCCACATAATTATAGGGTGGCTTTTCCTTGCACATGGTGACAGTAATGGGTGACATGTCAAATTTGATATGAGGAGGAGGCTATGAGATGCTCTATGGTGTAAGAGGTGAGTATCCCACCAATGGAGGAGCTTTTAGTTCCCAAGGAGGAGCCCTTAGCAGAGCTTTGGGATTTTTTAGAGCAATGGTAAGTGGAGGAGCAAACAAGAGGCCAAGTGGATGCACCCACTCACCCAAATTATACGAGAGGGGAGGAAGAGACCCAAAGAGGCTAATGGTGTTAAAAGATTATAGGGAGAATATGGGTGCTCCTACCTCCCCAGAAAAGGAAGTCACCGTAAATATACACTCGTTATATGGCTCTTCATGACATAACCATTGAGTTAGAGCTTCCTTCATTTCGAGGAAGTAGTTTTCAACTAGTGTGGCCTGATGTCATGGTGGGAGGAGTACACCCATCATGAATAATAATGATGAAGGCAGTGTCAAGACCAAGAAAAATTTAGTGGTTGGTTCCAAATTCCATTTTTAAAGTGTATGCAATCGATGGGAGCATCGATTAGTACAAACCATATTTGCATAAAGGCTTCTCACGAGCAGAGGGAGTCGACGAGAACTCTTTGCCCTATGGCAAGATATTCCTTGATTGGGAAATCCATTCTAGAACAATTTCCAGACAATGTGGTGGAATTTCAATCATATGATATGAAGACCGCCTTCCTCAATGGTGTTGTTGAGGAATAAAATCAGAGGTTTCGCAGGGATTTGAGACTTACATTGTGGAGACACATGTGGGCAAATTTCTTCGTATTAACTTTTATGATCTCAAACAAGAACCCTAATCATGGCATACCCCGAATTGATACACATATTACTTGATTGGGATTCAATACAAAGTAAAGAAAATTCCAAATCTTTACTTCATATCAGGGTAGATGAAAGTTGTGTACCTTGGTATTGTATGTTGATGACTCGATACTATGGGATGAGGAGTTTGATCAATCTTACAAGGAGGACCTTTGGCAAGAGAATTCTGAGATAAAGACCATGGGTTTTCGATTAGTACTTCCTTGGTCTAAAAGCATGGTAGGTTGACAGAGATATTTACGAGTCAAGGGAAGTATTCCTCTTAAATACTTAAGCAGATTTTGCCATGAAGAGTTGAAAGCCCATGTAAACCCTCTAGCTACAAATTGGAGGAAGGAGGAGGTGAGATTCCACCATATGGGGTAGCTTCTGTGGGATATTTGATGTGTCTCATGAACACATTGCCCCACATATTCTATGCATTCAATCAACCGAGTCAAGCCATCGTGAAGAGTACCAATTTGTATTGAAGGAAACAACACATGTGTTAATATACTCAGAGGAACAATCGAGTATTGGTTAGTAGTATATGAGGATGAGGAAGTGAAGATCCACAGCTTCACCGATGTATATTAAGTGTGAGCCCATCAAAGCTTGAAAGGTACTTCATGTGCTATCATTAGTGTTGGGTCTGCCAGCTATTTCCTAGTAGCAGAAAACACAGATGTGTGCCTCTCCTAACTCTCAAACATAGAGTCAACACATGGATGCAAGTCACAAGCAACATGTGAGCTACATGGATATAAAATACTTGTGGGTCTTTTAGTCATGAAATGGATCGAACAATTATGTATTAGGATAATAAAATTTGCATTAAGCTCTCTAAGAATACAACATTTCATGACAAGTCCAAGCACATTAGATATAAGGTACCACTACTGTGAGTCAACAGAGTGCAAGAGAAGAATTATGATGCTATATAACATTCCAAATGAGGAGCGGATGTGTCACCAAAAATTATCTGATGAAAGAATTTTCAACATGAAAATTCAAATTCCACAAGCGTGTTGGATAGTGGTGTTGAAAAATCCTTTTTCGTTAAGAGGGAGTGTTATAAATTGTAGCAGAAAGGATCAAATTGACTTGTGTGTCTTAGCTTCAAATTTCGAGTAATTTTATTTTCCACATCAAGAGGATGACTTGTATGGTATAACTGAAATTACATGGCCTTTTATCCTAGTTAGATAAACTAATTTGAGCTTCTAGGCTTGGAGTAGAGTTGTCCATGTGCTCAATTGCTAAAATTTCACAATCTGTTTCAAATATTAATGAACTTAATTATTTGAGTTTAAATAAATAATCGAGTCAATGGAATGTCGCTGAATAATAAAATGGTTTTAACTCAATTATATCTTAGTTAAACTTACACCCACCTAAAAACAACCCATACATGCATGGAATTCGAATTTCCTACCCGGGAGGGAGGAAAAGACACATTGTAATTATCAATTGTATATAATATTTGAGGTACATGATCGGGTAATTGAGAAGGTGATAAATTACTGAATTGAACAAGGAAATAGGGAATTTCAATATTATTTAGAAGCTTAATTTCTTCGAATCGTGCAAGAAAATATGAGGAAGTTGGAGTTTTGAATTAGCTTAGTGTTGGCTGTATAGAAAATCAACAAGAGAACCGGTTTACGCGCATAATGTACTTCGTAGTTGTTCAAGAAAAGAAATTAAGAGTTTTTCCAGTTTGGGTTCCGCTACAAATAATTTTATTCTCGTGGTTTGATGGCTTTATGTCATCGCATGTGTTTCTAAAATTGTGATTTCCATTCCATGTAATTCAGAGGAAATTAACTTGATTTTGGCTCAAATTCATTAGTAGCAGTAAATTTCTTATTAATTGTCCATACTTAATTCATTAACATAATTATAGACAAAAATCATAATATGGGTTCCAAGATTCTATTGTGTTTACGATAAATACTTAAAATGGTGAATATTCCATTAAAGTATAGATTATCTATGTGTAGTTTGTGATGGAGTTTATATCAGGCAAGGATACATCATGTATCAAGGAATAGAGGAGAGACAATAAAAATAAATATGATTTTAGTTTTTGCTGTCAAATGAAAGTAATGAATATTATGTCCCAAATATTCTTCATGATTCACGCCCCATCATTATAATATGATAAGAACAATACTAGCTAACATCGAAAAATTGGAAAAATTGGAGTTTGATGAATTGTGTCAAAAATATAAATCTACTTTTATTCTTTTATAGAAATATTTTACTTCACTTCAATATAGCTCCATGTAGAAATAGAAAGAAAATTGCAATTTCTAATGAATTAACCGGAAACAAGAGATAAAATTTCTTCTACTCAATCCGTGGAAAGGAAAACACACAATAGAAACACATGTAACAGAATACAAACCACATCAAAATGAACAGACAAATTTTACCCGTGGAACCCAACTTGGAAAAAACCTACTTTGTTTTGTATTGAATTAGGTGAGAATATGGTTCTATTATAATGTTCCGTCTAATCCTTGAAGCTAAAATTGCACTTTTGCATCGATCTCTTGCTCTCTAATATTCTATGACAAACAAATTAGCAAAAATAGCCCTTAACCTTCCTCCTATTTTCAGGTAATGCTTCAAGAAATTATCCTCAAAAATAGTATAATTTTCATTTCATTTAAATCTCAAGGAATTATCACTTGGTTTCAATGAAATTTTTTTACACTCAACTAGTATAATCGATACCTTCAATGCTTTTCATCCACCTCACCAGGTACTGGAATTCATGAATATTTAGGCCTATTTTTAGTTAATCGAGATATTATGAGTTAAGAGAAATCCTACAAATAAATCTAAACTCCTATTTATCTTCTATTCTAGACTAGAATTTCGATAATTAATTTTAACTAACTATAAATCCACTAGATTTCTAGATTTTAGAAATCAATCGATGCACAATCTACTTCTAGCCACTAAAATGAATCGATTGATTTAACTAAGTGATTTGGCCATCTCACTCTCATAAATGAAACTCAAGTCATCCCACTAATGTGGAAAATATAATTTTTTCCTATTTGACTAAGGTACAAGTCAATGAAGCCTTTTCTTGCTACAATTTAACACTCTCTCTTAGAAAGAAAAGGGTTATTAACCACCCTAATCCTCGCTTCCTATGGAACTCTAACTTCCTCTTAACAAATCCTTTGTCAAAATGTTTTTCTCCTACTCCTCTATGGGAACGATCGTAACATGATGAGCCTCCCCAGACATAATCTTCTCGCCTGAGGGTAAATCGTGTTTATATTCTCGAATCTATTTTTATATGAAATTTTATGGTCAGCATCCGGGTCAATAGGCCTCGTAAACCAGATCAATCAAAATCCTTACCCTTTTCATCATCCTTGCATAAATCCCTACATGAATCTCCCCAATCCTGATTTTTTTTTCTCAAACTACCCTTACTTTACCATTTTAAGGACCAACGAACTTTGTAAGAGCAGGACCTACGTTCACCAAGAGTTTTCTTACTTAATGGGGTTTATAGCCTACAGTTTCCTTATGCTGGGGGTGTGTTGATTCTAGAAATTTGGGAAAAAATACTTAAAGCCTTCATGAAGCTTTCCTTAAGAGTTGTTACAACTATTTACCTCATATAAAACTCTCAAAACTTCTATCCTATCCTTAAGGTTACCGATTTCTCCACCCGTTGTCCCTTGGAGCTCATCCTCCCATCAAAGAGTGGGATTCCGTTTTTCTCTGATTAATAAATGGATAAGAACTCCCAACTTAACATCCTCTTCATATATGTGGTTATCCACAAGCTAGGGGTTTGATTTTCTAGATCTTATCTACCTCATGATACTATTGTGAAGAGTCATTATTCCAAGCCATTAGGTGACATAGAGAAAAATTTTTGTGGAAAACAAGGATAAGTCAAATTGGAGGAGCTCCTTTCACAAGATCAACTTCTATATTTGGTCAGAATTCTCTCCATTTATATTAATGAGTCAGCTCTTTGTTTTCCTATATTTGATGTTGTTGATTTCTATGCATTGATGCCATGTTGATTCACCGAATGAAATTTATATGATGCTGCTACATAGATGTCGTATATCATTGGATTACTTTTTTATATTATGTAGGTGTCTACAGGAAGAATCAAAGATAATATTGAGCAAGCCATGAGAAGAGTGAAGTATATGATGGATTATGGGCAGGATTCATAAAATTGTCCATTTAATTTAGCGGTGACAGATCGTTGTCTTTTCCGTTGTTCTTGTCTAGGCCACCCAATCTAGCGAAGGCATTTCGTCTACGTCATATATTTTTTATAACAAATCGGCGACCATGTCGGGGAAAATGCATGCCCCTGGTGGTTTCTTTGTCCTTAGTGTTTTTTCTTTTTCCTCTTCTTAGGGACTCACTATCATAATCAATCAAGAAAATGCCTAGAAGACCTTCATTGAGTTTCAATTGCAATTTTTGTGCTCTAAACTTTTCTATTTCCTTGAACAACGCTCCTATGTGTCTAGGGGAAAACATCGTATCCATGCAAATCCTTCATTGTGTCTATGTTGTATACCATCGGTGCCTTTTATGCACTTGTGTTGACCTATGTTCATGGTTACATTTGTTTTTGTTTTGTTTTTCTTTTTTATCATTCTTTGTTCCGTTCTCTTCCTTGAGTCTTTGAGTGTCTTGTGGCTTGTATTAAACTCTCCATTTGGTTTACTTATTTTTTTTTAGTTCCCCCCGATAATGATTTATTTAGACTTTCCGTTATTATCATTAGTTCAGTTGAAAATTCATTTTTTTATCATTGAGTGCTTGTTCAATTATGTTTTAGCCATGCCTCTAAAAATTTATTATAATTAGTGATTATGCATATCTTAGTTTTCAACATATTTGAAAATGAAGAGGAATTTAAAAGAAAATATTTTTCATTGGCACTATAGGTTTTCTTTGTATGTGCATCAATCTTAAAATTAAATAATAAAAAGAATTTCTACTTTTCATATTGTTTGCTAAATTTTTGTATGTTGCATACTCTTTGTCTCTTCCCTCCCTTAGATAAATTCTTCATCAAAGAGAAACATTTCATTTCTTCATACTAGCTTGAATTTTAGCTGAATTTAGTGGAAATTATGGTGATCCAGAAAATTGAAATTAATCCTAGATAATGTTAAAATTTATTGAATCAACCTATGAAATATTTAAATATTAACGTGAAATATTTTGAGGTCTAGGCTAGGGACATGATCCAACGTGTTTAAATGTAGAACACCATTGCTTTTATATTTGTATAATTTCTGGGGGTGATATCTATACATAAGTGTATCATCATACCTCCACGCACTATCAAAAGATGGATGGCGCTCCCAATATATGAAAAATAGTATGGGAGGGCTCTCATTAAATGGTTACGACCAAGAAACACTACTAGGGACTGCATACTCACGTGCCATCAAGTATATTTCCCCTATAGATTGTGTATCTTCCCAATTTTTAGCCTCTAAGCTATGCTAAACATTATAGTTAGCATATTTTTATTTTGTTGAATAAAACAAGGAGACCCTTAACCCCTTTGATGGAGAAATAACACTTATGTGAAAGGAGGAATAATACAAAGAAAGGCTAATTTGAGCACCACATGGTGAATAAAGATCAGATCATGCTTGGATCTAGTCATTTTGACCAAAGCCGTCAACTAAGCTGCCTATAGATACGTTGAACCTTCTCGACGTAGTTTTAGTGGAGGCTCCTACTCAGCATGAGCTAGGTGGAAAGTGTGACGCGGGGACCCATGGTGAGAGGAGTTCATTTTCTTTTAAGAGGAGGTGGTGCCCATTTTCATTATGCATTAGTTTATCATTTTCATTGGCCTGGCAAAGACTTGCATCCCCGGGCCGTTTAGCAAGGTTGTAGTGTTCCCCGAACCCGCGGGTGTTCCCGGCCTGAATCCCTACCTCATCCTCAAGGAAGGAGAGGGTTTGTGCTTCATTTCCCTCATTCGCATTTGGCCAAGTTTACCTTTAGCTACAACGTTATTCTCAGAAATGCTGAGCGTTAAGTGGGTAGCAACAAGAGGAACTCGTGAGAGCTGTCTTTGCCTGTTTCTTCGCTGGAGATCTTGTATAATATTTGGAGAGCAAGAAAGGAGACCATGCATCATTTTAGATCTTACACTAGGCCAATCATTCACCATCTCTCACAACATATTCTATATCGAATCATGTTATTTTATGCAAGGTGTTGCCGGGAGGGTAATTTGAGCTTATCAGAGAAGTGTTTCGAGTAAAAGGACTAACCTTTTTCTTGAGAAAATTGGTCGTATAGTGGCAATAGTATTTCAGATCTGCTATGCCTTCATTCTCATTTTGATTTAAAGGTGCTGGATGTTATTTGTCACATTTGTACTTTCTTCAAGATTTCTAGCAATCTCTCCTAGATTGGCTAGGAATATTGTATTAGAGCCCATTCTTCTATTCTTGGGGCATTTATTTGTATGTATCAGCCACATTTCATGTATTGACACCACAAAGCAGAACTACTCTCATAGTATAGTGCAACATCGTTTCCGGGCATTTTGTGCGCTTGTCGTATCTCTTGTATTTCATGTGTTAATCCTTGAGATTTATTCTACTAAAGGAGGGGTTTATTCTCTATGATATTTCGTATATTGTTTCGATATATTAATGAACATTATGGCTGTATTATATTTCATCTTATGAAATATTCATATTTTCATAGTTTATGATTATGTTCATGTATTGCCGTAAGCTCTCTTCGAGCATTCTCTAAGGACCTAGTTTGGGGAGATCTGAACAACCCATCTAGAGTCAATTATTTGGGCTCAAATTTTGGAAGAGAAGTGTTGCTCATGAGTTAACAAGGGGATCACTGCAAAGCTCCCTCATCTTATTTTTACTCTGGTTTCTCCTTATACAACGTCCTCAAGGACCATATTGCAAAATTTTAAAAAAAGGGGATAGATGGTTGTTGGTATTGGAGCATCAATTCAGTTTCACTCGTGTATCCCATGATAATATTCCATTAGAAGGGATAATATCCTCACTTGGGAAGAGTGAGATGTGTCAAAGGAAACAAGAAAATAGGAAATGACCAAGAGGAGGTTTTCTTTCTTATTTTCCAGACTTCGGAGGGTATCATCAAGACCTTCAGGAGATAGAAAGGAAATTCTGCAGAAGGCTTCTCGGGGAGAGTTTGAAGATGAAGCAAGCCCTAGCTATTATTATGATGGGTGGGAGAATCTAGGCCACACATGGGTATCCACAACAAGTAGTTCATTTTCCACTTGCATCGTAGAGAGAAAGGAGGAAGAAGATGAGGCCATTGGAGGAGCAACGCCGCAACTCAAATGTATGTAGCCTATGTTTCCGTGTTTGAAATTATATTTCATGTTATCATGCAGTCAAGCGAATCATATGATGGAATCACTAAAATTTTGGTGAGAAAATTGATGAAAATCACCGTGAATCTCTATGTACTAAAACAACACTTTGCATGCATTGAGGAACCATGCAACAACCCATTCCATACTTTGGGTGATATAAACATGTATGATGGCTGCTAAGGGGAAAGATCCCCATCAGTAAGGAAGGGCCCTCTTCCATTTGTGAAGCCATGGAGGTACTTCCTTCCAAGAGATGTCCAAGATCTAGGGTCTCTCCTCGATGATGAGGTAATCTCACTTATTGATAGGGATGATGAGCATATGAGATCTAACAACACTATCATACCGAAGAGATCCATCACCACATGGAGGTGAAAAGGGAGCCATTTTTTCCATTATAGGAGCCCTTGTGTCTTTACTAGAGTTCCAAGTATTTTTACATGTAGAACCATAGCACACCCTGGGAGTCATATGTAGCAGCTATTGGGGTTTCGGAGATGGGAGGAGGAAGAGAAGGATCAACATCAAGGGTTGATACACCCTTATTTATTCCAGAGAGTCTTTGCACAAGAGAAGGAGACTATACATTGCAGTGAAGAGAGGGACAAGTCAGTCCTCTTATATATACAATCCAATTCTGATCTTGATGTCTCACTATATGGAGACATTCCACCAGGAAGGCCACCTGATCTAGCATTGATGAGGGGCATCTTGTCATACAATTCACCACTCTTGGATTCCGGAGAGGTGAAGACTTTGGAGGAGTCCAGAACAGCGCAGAGAGCTTGGGATAGACACAAGGAGGAGAGCGACACTCTCTCATTTTCAGCATCACCCACTCTCATCAGTCATAATGTGCTGAAAAAGTTTGCTGCAGGGATGGAGGGTGCATCTTCTTGATGCAGGATGACTGCTCCACATATTTTATGAGGAGGAGGATTCTTCCTTTGCGGAAGGAATCTTTCACACATGGGAGTAGATGGAGGTTACTCATGCTTACATTGCCTAGGATTGGGAGATTCCTTGTGGATGATATTTTCTTATGGGAGGCTAGCTTTCCAGTATCCCCATTACTATTTGAGCTTGAGCAGCTGCATGATGGGCATGGTAGCATTTTGGAGGATGAATTTGGCATGGGGGATGTCAAAGTAGCAGGCAACAGTGTGAGGGGAGCATCACATTGCAAATCACCAACACTGTCAATGAGGAGGATGGATCCAGGTTGGAGGACTCAACTTTTGGTTGAGTATTCCCAGGATCTTGGTGCATGCATGATTATTGATGACCAGGAGGGATATGATAGATACATGGAGAATGATGTGGTCATATATTGTTATGGCAGAATCTTCTTGGCTAGATTTTCTAGTCTCAAGGAGAAGCTATTGCATGCAGCATATGAGGACCTTCTAGCTATGCACTTTGATGCATATTTTACTTTTCTAGAGGAGTTCATTTGGGAGGGAATTAAACATGATCTATATCAGCATATGGAAAGATGCATAGCCTGGATGATTTTGGAAAGGTTGGCACAACCATTTCCCTACTCATTTGAGGTGAGGGAGAGCATTCAGATGAGCCATTTCAGCTCAATGACCGGAGTACATGGTGAAGAAGGTATATGCTTTCATTATGGTTTACCTTTATTTAATTTATATGAGAAGCTTGATGAGCTAAGGATGATCACATCCCCTTATGCTTTTTATTATGATGTACTTGTGGCCCATTGCAGCAATGGGAGTGGCTATTTTTATGATGGTTTGTGGGGGAAGCCACATATTTCTCGGTGTGCATCATTGGCACCAATTTGTATTTTAATGTTTTCATCTTATGAGATGTTTGTGGCAGCAAACAAGTGGCTTGGAAAAAACTTGTTGTTTTTAGTTTTTATGCATGCAGGAGGTTCACTACGCTGGTCCCATGAGTATAGCAGTGACCCACTCTCTAGTTGTCTTATGAAAATTTGTTTTCATTGCATATTGCTTCCTTGTGTTGCTGATGATTGTACATTCAGAGGGAGCACTACATGGAGAGTGTTGGAGGTATGGGGACATCCCATTGGGAGTATGATTCTTCCCATTATACATGCTTTATGTTTCAGGAGAAACAATGGGCACACCATGATTGCCATGTCACTACTTTTCTCTCCATGTAGGAGGAGCTATTGGGAGACAATGCGTTATTGGAGAAGGCACTTCATGGATGTTTCATTTTGTGGGAAGGCTTGGGCCAATTGTAAAGGCCATGACATTTCAGCCCAATATCAGCAACCTTCTCATACTTATCATAAATGGAGGGAGAAACTACTTGGATGGAAAAATCTAAACTCTCTATTCAGCCCCAACATATTGTATAGATCTGGGGTTGAGGACTGCTTTGTTGAGCTACTTGGGATAGCTCATTTCATATGGATGATTGCATGGGTGAAGGATTCACTCATTGGGAATAAGACTTCCCATTTTTTTCATCACTTCTACCTTGAGGAGGCCATTGAACCATAAGGAGATTTCCACTTGCACCTTCTATTATCTCATGATGTATTCTTTGGTTCTACATGCTTGGAGGGATACATGGAGGACAGATTTATTGCATAGCTTGATGAGCTATGGTGGGGTCTATTGATGAGGAGGCCACAAGAGAATAAGGGGGAGAAATTTTGTTATCTCTATGCAGTTTCTTGAGGAGAAGCAACATGTGGGAGGGGAGGACTGTAATGTTCCCAATTTTAGCCTCAAGCTAAAATGGAACATTATAGTTAGCATATTTTTATTTTGTTAAATATAATGGGTAAGGAGACACCTTAACCCATTTTGATGGAGAAATTACACTCCTTGTGTGAAAGGAGGGATAATAAAGCAGTTGGATTGAGCACCACATGGTGTGAAAAGGATTGGATCAAGATTGATCTAGTCATTTTGACCAAGTCAACTAAAACTGTCTAGATACATTGCACCTACTTGGACAACGCAGTTTTAGTGGAGGCTTCACTTGCTTGAGCTAGAAGCAAGTGTGAATGGGACCCATGGTGAGAAAGGTTTCTTTGCTTTATAAGGAGGAGATGGCAGCCCATTTCATTATGCATTAGCTTATCATTTTCGTTGGGTCTGCAAGACTTGCATCCCCAGGCTGTTTAGCAGGGTTTGTGGTGTTCTTCATCCAAGGGTGTTCCCGGTCGGGAATCCATACCTCTTCCTCAAGGAAGGAGAGGTTTTGGACTTCATTTCCTCATTCCGGCATTTGGCCAAGATTATCTCTGCAGTGACATCGTTATTTCTGCAGCAGATTAATGTTGTGTTGCTGGGAGCAACAACAGAGGAACTTATAGAGCCATACTTTGGATTATTCTTTAGGGGAGATCTTGCATATTCTTTGGAGGAGTAGCTGAGGTGACTCCGGGGCTTCATTTCAGATATTTGGCATCATGCCAATCACTCACCATCTCTCACAGCGTAGTCTTGGGCAGAAACTGCATTATTTTCAGAGGCAACTGCTGGGAGAGCCAATTGGGCTCATCAGGAGGATTGTTCTTGAGTAGAGGGATCAACCTTCTACTGAAGAGAATTATCAGAGGAGGGCACCACTATTTCAGATCTTCCATAGCCTCTTTATATATTTTTATTCAGTTGCAGTGACAAGTCAGATTGTCACATTTGTACATTTTCCAGCATTTCTGGCAATCTCTCCTAGATTGGCTAGAAATCTTGTATTGGAGCCCACTCTTCTATTCTTGGGCATTTATTTCTATATTTCAGTCATATTTCATGTATTAATATCTATAGCATCAGCTACACTCCTAGAGACAACGTTTTCACTGCTCTCCGGCATTTTATGCAATTGCTGCATCTCTTGTATCTCATTGTTTACTCATTGGAGGTGGATTCTCATTGAATGAGGGGATTATTCCTCATCATATTTCTGTATATTGTTGCTGATATCTTAATGAATATGATGGCTTTAATATTTTACATTTTTTTTTGCATTCAGATTTGCAGAGTTCATGGTTATGTTCATGTATTGCTGTAAGCTCTCTCATTGAGCATTTTCTGAGAAATCCATTTTGGGGAGATATGTATAAGCCCTCTAGGCTTATTTCTTTGAGCTCAACTTCTGGAAGAGAAGTGTTTGGTGCTTTAATAAGGGGATCCAAGCCCCCTTTCTGCTTATTTTCACACTGTCTTCCTTATACATCGTCCTTGAGGACAAGATTGCAAAAATTCCCGAAAAAGGAACATTACAATTTTTGTGGCTTTTTTGGTACCATAAAGTCGATGATGTCCCGAAGTAGAAGAACAGGGCTGTGGTCAAAACCATGAATGCTGAAATTCAACACACCAAGGAAATATTGCATGAAGAGATTCCCAAGTTGCAGAATTTGGCTCAGAAAAAGGTCAGGATTAGCTATCCTAAATTTTATCCAAGTTCTTTTCAGGTCTTTCTCATAGTTTCGTGGATTTTCTCTTCAATTACTCAATATTTTGATGATGCAACAACCTTTTCATTTCAATTTTGAATGTCATAGTTCCAGGAAGCCCTGATTCAAAGAATTTTGGTACATAGGATAAATGTGGTATTCCTTTCTTTAAATTCCATTTTTTTGTATGAATAGTGTCTTGCCAATCGGCTAAAGTCTTATGCATGAAGCTCATATATAGCTAGTTAGAAGTTGGACTAAATGGAGACTTAGTATATCGTAATGATACACATTGTTTTGATTATAATATAGGAAATTTATTAGATCAAATGAGCTTGACATTTTAGAGTGGCTTTATCGGGGAAGAATTTGTATTCCTTATCTTGCATGAATATGGCCAACGAATAAGGTAGGGGCATAAATTTAAACTTGGTATCTTACTCTCTTATCAACCAAGTTGAACCTGCAATGATATATCTCCACACATTTTTAATTTTGAGTCATCAGAGCTAGGGGCTCAAACATAAATTCCTGCTATTAGGCACCCACACACTCATTTTCACTTCGAAGTTCTACAATTTTAAAATGATACTAGCATATTAACAATTATCATTTTCCACAGTACCAATTAAAAGTCCAATTGAATAAGGAACAAAAAAATAAAACAAAAAATATTTTGTTTTCCCTATCAATATACCTTCATTTTGCTTTGCTATTAATGGGTTTTAGCCAGGGTTAACATTTGACACCCTGACAACTGAAATCTATAATACACCTCATTTCACAGTTTGACCTGTAGCTTCTATAAATAATATTTATTCATGGCAAGGTTGTTTACTATAGGAGTACTGCTAACATAGCTGGCTGGAAGGGTGTTACCTTCTATATTACACACACACACACACACACATTCCTTTAAATCCATCAAGTAACTCATCATATCTAAGCAATAAAGTAAATTAGGTAAAATTACAATGAAATGATTCTTTGAGAACTAGAACATTAAGTACTTGCAATCCTTTTCCCTTGTTGATGACCCACATCTAGTCCAAACTGTAATTCTCTAGGGTAAATTTTTGCTTAGTATTGTGTCTAGGTTTATTAAATAAATTAGTGTTACACATCCATAAACAATATATATTCATGAAAAATATAAGGAGTGACAACAACAATACGATTCTTCACAAAGCCACAATATGTAGGGTTGACTGCTTAATGAAACCATGTAATAAGTCCACGACACAATTTTTTTTGCAATATCATCAATTTAGGAAACTATATCCAATTGAAATAGTGATATGATAATAAAAACTAGGCGAGCTATATTAATCTCATATCTATTGTGCTATTCTGGATTACTGCATAGGAGTCTGACTGTACTGAAGATAATTTTTAGGCTTAGAGAATAGGAGCCCAACTACCTTTCCTATGGGTTCCTATAGCCCAAAAGGGTAGCCTGATCAAATATTTGTACAATATATAGTGGTAGAATGATTATCAGAATATAGCATATGTATTTTGTAGGATGTGGTTGCCGTAATGTGGTTACCCATAGCCCCAGGAGGACTGATTCCAAGGTTGCTACCTCCAAAAAAATTCTAGACTAACTTTGGTCCTTTGTTGTCTGATTACTGTGCCTAGAATAAGCCTCAATTTTACCTTAGTTGTCCTAAAAAAAAACCCTAGAATATTCACAGACCAAATTCTTCTTAATGAGTAAGTGCCTTGCTATCCTGGTTAGGGTTTGTAACATCAAGGAGGATTTCTTCTGTGCTATGTTTCCTTGACCAAACAAACTAGAGCTTGGATACACTATCCATAAATTAATAACAACCAAAATATTTTAACACACACTCTTACATCCTAACCCAAAGGAAGTGGTTATTAGGTTGACTAGAATCCCTATTTGCAGTTAAAAGAATGGGGTCTATTTTTTTTCTAAATATAAAAGTCTCCAATATATCAAAATTCTTAGGGATTTCTCCCCTACTCCAACCATGAGTACCAATGAGGAAATTCATATCTATTTGTTGAGATTCAACAATAAGATTTAGCACCCACGCCTAGTGGATTAAGCACCTGGTTTCATTAAGCACCCAGACTAGGGTGGGGCCCACAGTGATATTTTTGGGTGCATGTCTATTTTGATTATCCCTTAATTAAGATGGACATTAAACTGTAATCTATTCTCAATGTGGACTTGAATGAGTTAAATAAAAGTGATAAATTTAGTTAGCTAGTGGATTTCGATTTAGAGGTAGTTGGTGAGGCATGCAAAGTAATTCTAGTTGTAACAGAGTTCGAAGTGCAGTGGTGAATTAGTTAATGCAAGTTGTAAATAGTTTAACTCAATTAAGTGAGTTAAAATCAATTGTGCTAGTTGTAACTGAAGATACACTAGTAAGAGATTTAGTGAATTAAATACTAATGAATTCACAATCATTGATCTAACATGCAACTGAGGATTTACTATTATTAGCTGCATGCATGTCAGATCCAGTGGAGACCTAGTTGAGTTCTAGGTGAAATGGAAGTTGATAATCATTTGTAGGATTATTGGTTTGCACACATGAAACCAAACACCCATTGTAGTGCCTATGATACTTGCACAGTCAAGGTAAGAAATAATTCCTATATTTTAGGGATCTTTACCATCAGGGATTACACAAGCAAGGCAGGCTGTCTGGAGGTTGAGAATTGGCTATGTGTTGGTCAGTTTTGCATATGACAGTGTGAGACAATTAGCTAAGTACTAGAGGGGTCTTGTGAGAAGAGTTTTGTATGAAATTGTTTCATGATCCATGCTGAATATACAATAGAAGATAGTGGGTTTTTTAGCTGTAATATTTCCACGGTAAATTATCTGTGTTGTGTGTGATTGATCTTTCTTCATGTTCATGTGATTAGCGATTGTGTTTTTAATTCCACAAGATATTTGTAGAAGCGATTCAGTGTTTAACTTTAGTACATTGTTAGATTGGGTGAATCCAAGATATACATGCATGTTGTATAATTTCTACATGGTATCAGAGGACAGGAAATTGTAGAAGTGAAGCAGGAGTTGAGTTTGTGACTGGATATAATTTAAAATTTCAGAACGAATTTCTTGGTGCTACAACTGATTCAAGATCGAAATGGCTTTTAATGGCTTGAGGTTAGGGTATGCACTCGAGGGAAACTTGAACTACATTATTTCGAAGGAAAAGATGGAGGCAGTACTCGAAGACAATGGTTTGAAGCAATTCATTTGATAGAGATGTTCCTAAACCCAATGCTGTAGATGCTGCAAATCTTGATGCATGGAAAAATAAAGTGGAAAAGGCGAGGAGGATCCCGTTGGAGGGAGTACGAGACCACATTGTCTCAAGCCTCCATGGGAAAGCCACACCATATTAAATGTGGAAGGCTTTGATGGATCTATTCCAAAGAAGAAACAACCATAGGAAATTGGCACTCAAAGATAAACTCAGGAAGATCAAGATGGAAAAGGGTGACACCATTCCAAAATATCTAACAAAGTTTGTCCAATGTCGGGTTGAATTGGGGAGCATTGGAATAACAGTTGTTGATGATGATTTGGTGAGCTTGGCTCCCCTAGGACTTCCCAAGAGTTGGCATAGTTATCAATACTCTGTCAATGAAAAGGAAAAAATTCCAGATTGGGAACGACTGTGGTCAGATTTGTTGCAGGAGGAGTTCAGACGGAACACCAGAGATGGATCTTCATCTAAGAATGAGTATGAAGAGGATTTTGCTTGAGGATGAAGAGGATTTTTCTTTGGCTGGCAAGGTGAGGAAGGGGAAGGGGAATAAATTCCATTCTAAATATGAGTCCAAGAATGGAAAGAAGCAGGACATGTCCAAGGTGAAGTGTTTTCATTGTCACGAGCATGGGAATTTTTCTACTAACTATCCACAAAAGAAGAAGAACAAGAAGGCTGGAGGATCTGTAGCTGGTGAGGCCCTTGGATCACAATTTGATCTTGAATTGTCATTGATCACATGCATGGTGTCCAGTGCATTGTGATATGTGTGGTATTTGGATAGCGGCGCTTCCTTTCACATGACGTGAGATAAGGAACTTTTCAATGACTTGGAGGATAAATATCTCCAGATGCATATTGAAATGGGTGACGATGGAAGATACAATGCTACCGGGATTGGTACCATTACCTTTTATATGGATTCAGGTAAACCATTTCAATTATAATATGTAATGCATGTACCAATTTTGAAGAATAATTTGGTCTCAGTTGCAATGTTGGAGGATAGAGGCTATGATGTTGTTTTTAGTGATGGAAAATATTTCCTGCAATATAAAAAAATTGGACAAGCCAAGAGGATAGGGATTCGAGTTAAGAATCTCTACAAGATGGAGGTAGATGGCTACGCAACAATGATGGGTAGGGAAAATCAAGTGGTGAGCCGGGATGAGGGCGAATTATGGCATAGGCAATTGGGCCATCTTCACCATAGAGTCTTGAAAGTCATGCAACAGATTTCTACTGGTCTTTCCAAGGGTACACTTGCACATTCAGACACATGCAAGGGATGTACTATGGAAAATATGTAAAGACCACCTTTCATGAGAAGAAAAACCGAGCTTTAGGGATCCTTGAGAGAGTTCACACAAAAATGTGTGGTCCTTTCTCGGTTGCTTCAACAACAAAACATAAGTACTATGTAATATTTGTTGATGAATTTTATCATAAGTGCTGGATTTTCTTCATGCAGAAGAAATATCAAACATTCTCTAAGTTTTGTGAGTTTAAGGCACTAGTGGAGAAAGAGTCGGGGAAGTAAGTGAAGGCTCTTAGGAGTGGTAACGGTGGAGAATACATCTCTAACGAATTCAAGAACTTCTGTAGCAAAGAAGGAATTCGAAGAGAACTCATAGTGCCTCATAACCCATAGCAGAATGGGGTCACAGAGAGGAAGAAAAAAAATATTATGGGTGCAGCACGAGCGATGTTGCATGATCAAGGCCTACCGATTCATCTGTGGGTGGAAGCAAGCATTGCAATGGTACATGTGCAAAACCTTTGTCCTCATAGAGTACTTGGCATGAGTACACCTGAAGAGGATTTCACTGGTAAGAAACCCGATGTTTCACACTTTAAGATTTTTGGCTCATCTGGTTATGTGCATGTGACCAAGGACGACAGGAAGAAGCAAGAACCAACAACTGAGGTTGGTATTTTTGTGGGGTACACTGAAACACCCCATAATTATCGTATGTATTTTCCAAACAACAAAATTACTGTTGTGCGACAGGATATCAAATTTTATTAGGAGAAAGACATGCGATTGTCCCTTGAGAGGGAGCTGGACTTGCATGTAGAGGAGGCACTGTTGGTTCCCACGGATGAGCATCAAGATGTGGATCAGGCACATGAAGAGGTTCATGGAGTGGAGGAAAAAACTCATGCAGAGCCATCCATCAGAAATGGTAGAAGGCACACCACGGAAGATGATAGATTGAGACTTGATGCTGCACAGAATGTAGGAGCCCCTACTTCACAGCGTAGACAGAGATATTCTCCTGACCGATTTATTGGATACATGGCTCTTATGAGAAAATGTATTGTGATTGAACCATCTTCCTTTCGGGAAGTAGTGCAACAACCAACTTGGGTTGATGCAATGGTGAAGGTGTATGACTCCATTGTCAAGAAAAGTGCATGGGAGATAGTCCCAAGACCGATCGACAAATCAGTTGTTGGATCAAGATGGATCTACAAGGTAAATCAAGTTGTTGATGGGAGTGTGGAGAAATTCAAGGCTAGATTTGTGGGCCAAGGATTCTCACAGATCGAGGGGATAGATTATGATGATACTTTTGCACCTATTTTAAGGTACTCTTCCATAAGATCCATACTTTCACTCTTAGCACAGATGGGCTGGCGCATTCATCAGATGGATGTGAAAACTACGTTTCTCAATGGGATAATTGAGGAATAGGTGTACATAGAGAAACCTGAAGGTTTCAAAATATTCAACAATGAGTCGCATGTGTGCAGACTCAAAAGAGCACTGTATGGGTTGAAGCAAGCACCCTGTGCTTGGTACACTCGGATAGAAATCTATTTCAAAGGAATGGGCTTCACCAAAAGTGAAGCAAATGAAAACCTGTACCAGATTGTGGTTGAGGGTAAGCTATTGATCATTTTTCTTTATGTCGATGATCTAATTTTGACTGGTGATGAGAAGATGATACACTCATGCAAGGAGGATCTTGCAAGGGAGTTCGAAATTAAGGACACGAGACTCCTTCATTATTTACTTGGATTGGAAATATGCCAGCGGGATGGTGAAATTTTTGTGTCTAAAAAGAAGTATGCAAAGGAGATACTGGGTAAGTTTAACATGGAGAGCTGCAAACCCATGGATACTCCTCTTCCAGGAAATTGGAGGAAAGAGGATGCTACTTCTAGAGAGGTAGTGGATGCTATTGTCTATCGACAGATAGTGGGTTCGCTAATGTATCTATGAACATGATACCAGACATTTGCTACACAGTTAACTAGCTGATTAAAGCTATGGTTAAGCCTACCAAGCTCTTTTGGAAGGTGGGGAAGCATGTACTGATATACCTGAGGGGCACATCAGAGTATGGTCTATGGTACAAACAGACAGAGGGATTGAATCTGCATGGCTTCATGGATGCAGATTGGGTTGGAAGTCCATCGGACATAAATAACACATCAAGAGGGACCTTTAGCATTGGATCAACAACATTTTTTTGGTACAGTAGGAAGAAACGATCCGTGGCACTCATTTTAGCGGTAGTGGAATACATGGCGGCAAGTCAAGATGCATGTGAGGCTATCTGGATGAGAAATATCTTGGTTGGTTTGTTTGGTTCTTAGATGGATCTGATAGTGATTCATTGTGATAATCAAAGTTGCATTAAATTGTCAATTAATCCTGTGTTTCATGATAGGTCCAAGAATATAGATATCTGGTACCATCATCTCAGAGATTGTGTGTAGATAAGGATCATTTTGCTGCAGTACATTCCCACAGAAGATTAGGATGCAAATATTCTTCTAAAGGCGCTCACTAGGAGAAAATTCGAATACCATAGAGACAGGATCAGGGTGAAGGATAATCCATTTCTTGTTGAGAGGGAGTGTTGAGATTCAACAAGAAGATTCAACACCCATGCCTAGTGCATTAAGCACCCAGACTAGGGTGGGGCCCACAGTGCTACTTTTGGGTGCATGTCTATTTTTATTATCCCTTAATTAATATGGACACTAAATTGTAATCTATTCTCAATGTGGACTTGAATGAGTTAACTGAAAGTGATAAATTCAGTTAGCTAGTGGATTTAGAGTTAGAGGTAGTTGGTGAGGCATGTAGAGTAATTCTAGTTGTAACAAAGTTCGAAGTGCAATGGTGCATTAGTTAATGCAAGGTGTAAATAGTTTAACTCAATTAAGTGAGTTAAAATCAGTTGTGCTAGTTGTAACTGAAGATACACTAGTGAGAGATTCAATGAATTAAATATTAATTAATTCATAATCAACAATCTCACATGCAACTGAGGATTTACTATTATTAGCTGCATGCATGTCAGATCCAGTGGAGACCCAGTTGAGTTCGAGGTGAAAGGGAAGTTGACTATTAGTTGTAGTATTATTGGCTTGCACACATGCAACCAAATACCCATTGGAGTGCCCATGATACTTGAGTAGTCAAGGCAAGAAAGAATTCCTATATTTTAAGGATATTTACCACTAGGGATTGCGCAAGCAAGGTAGGTTGTCTAGAGGCTGAGAATTGGCTATGTGTTGGTCGGTTTTTCATATACAGTGTGAGGAAATTAGCTGAGTACTGGAAGGTTCTTGTGAGAAGAGTTTTGTATGAAATTGTTTCATTATACATGCTAAATATAAAATAGAAGATAGTGGGGTTTTTAGCTGTAAGATTTCCCCAGGAAATTATCTGTGTTGTGTGTGATTAATCTTTCTTCATGTTCATGTGATTAGCGATTGTGTTTTTAATTTCGCAAAATATTTGTAGAATCGATTCAGTATTAAAATATAGTACATTGTTAGGTCAGGTGAATCCAAGATATACATGCATGTTGTATAATTTATACACTATTTATAAAGATATTCCCAACTAATATTTCAAGGGAAGTCCACTAATGTAGCCTATGGAGAAGTAAAACACACTTTTATACCATTATCCAATCCAAAATACATGGTTTTTCAAGCCACATGTACAGTAATCAAGTGAAACAAGGCCCAAATAGAAAGAATTATCCACCAAATAAAGGATAAAGGTGTCCTCAAGGTGCAACATCTAGCCTCCAAAGGCTTCTTCAGGGTGTGGATTCGTCATAATTTGTGAGTCACCCCTCCTAGGTCTCCTCCAGAGTGGACCTATGATCTTATAAGGTTCACAAAACATTATATTATGAACCAAACCCCTCCAACTTAGTTCCATAAACCATGTGAGAGGCTAACACTCGTGCAAATAAGCACATGGTTCAAGTAACCCCGCTCCAAGTGGAATTTGTGGTATCCAGTAGTGATGCGCTTCTCCAGATCATCAGTCAAATATCTCAAAGGGGTCAGCCTTTCCAATTTTTCTTCAGTAACTGGTGTTGGAGATCAAAAAAAGGTAAAAATCTTTCTCTCCTATGGTTCTTCTATCTTGGACACATATCCTTCCAAGGTGAAAGGTTCAATGTAATTTTTCCAGATAGAGGTTTTCCTAGTAAATATGCAAAATTTTCTCTAAGAATATTGTTGGTCACATATATATACATCACAAAGTATCTAAGGTTAAGTACAACCCTTTAAAATGCAACCAGCCCAAACTTTAAAGGTGGAACAAGCCAAACCTTGCCAATGCATGTGTATGATCTAACTGTGGATTTTGAGGGCTGAATAGTTCTACAAGTAACTTAATGATCTATTACAAGAGTCCATAACTTTCTATAACCTGTAACTTAATCCTCCTACCGTGTTTGGAAAAATTAGCAATCTGTGAACAACACCTTTGTTTTTCACTGACCCACTGTCAGTTTCCTTATGCAATCTTTTTCAAGATGCCATTCCATTAAGGTATGAACAGTTCAAATGTCAGATTGGTGTCCAAAAGGTGTAATCTAAGTTGTGCAATTCATTTCACTAGTGAATATTTCGGCCTGGTTTTCAAAGCTACCCAATATTAGAGAGAAGTTACTACATCCCGAGGCTACTTGTAATATGAGATGGAATCCTCTAACAACCTCTACACACATAAAAAAAATTTCATATGTCCAATGTTTCAGAAAATGTACTTAGAAAAGGATCAAATCTATGCAAGTTCAAAAGGGATCCAATTATTTCTTTCATTGAATCCTTTAAAATACTGTCAATTTTCAACCTAGTCCACGAAAAATGCAAAATATGAACCTTTTTAGTCTCACAGAAAATCCCAGTTTTATATATTTCGGTGACCAAAGCCCAAGACCCAAACCTATATATCCCCTTTCTTGGGTTATATAGTAATTCAATGAGAGAAGGAACTAGTGTTCTTCTGAACACATTCCTCAGTTGGAGTTAAATTTTATTGATCAGAGCACCAACACATGGCCACACGATCAAACCCATATTTTTTTCCATTCACTAAACAAATATGGATGTACATTTTAGATGGGATAGTTAGAGCTAGATGACAAATGTAACATGGTCCCATTAGGGCATTGTTACTTGCATAGAATATAAAAAAAGAAAATAAAACCTACATCTGTGCAACCACATCTTAATTTCACAAATTTGTTTTCTTCTGAACTAAATTTATTTATTTGAATCCCTATTCAACTATCTATAGACTATTAATTGGCCAAAACAATCGTAGAAAATATTGGGTGTGGAAACAATGTAACTTTATTGCATGAAATTTGATGAAGACCAATGTACATAAGTTACAAAATGAAGGTTGATCTGAGAGGAACAATCACATTGAGGAGAAATTGCTTAAAGCCATCTCAACTACGTAAGATTTTCCACAATTCCAAATAGAAACTCAAGCCATTATATTCAAATTAACCTTGTTACAACATTCTTATTTTACTCTCCCTCGTATCGGTAACCAAAAGTATAATATGTATGTCCATGCCCCCAATGAAGGAATTTTTTGGTGCCAACACCCTTATCACAACAATGGAAATGTTTCATGCTTAATTTAATATTTTTGGATGAATTTGTAGGCCTTGGGTGAAAATGCACCCATATCTACAATGGCCATAATACCTCTGATGCTCTTGGTATGTTAACAAAAAATACAAGGTTTTTTGTATTTATATAAGTATATAATCAAGATTAGGCCAGAGAGATGGAGGAGCCTCGTAAATGGTCATAGATGAATGAATTACTTAACATAGTTGAATCCAAAAAAATGATATCTAATATAATTGATGGGGCCTTTGTTTTGGAAAATAAACAGTTTTGAGTTGCGGAGAACAGGTGGCGGAGCGTAATCAAGGTAGAAAGGGAGCTGTCACGGTTGCGGAAGGCTGGAATATAGGTAGCGCGACATTTGCAGAGAATAGTGCAGATGGAAGATATGGGAGACAAGGACAGTCAGCAGAACTCCTATTAATCAAGAAGAAGCGGTCAGCAGCGGAGCAGGAAAAGAGGTAAGACTAGCAGTCATGCTGGCGGAAGAACAAATAGGCAATCAACCATCATAGAAGAGTTAGTTAGTCAGTGCAGTAGAAGGCCGATAGGGAGAGCCGAGCCGCAGGAGAGCTCTGTGAGATCTCTGTCGTACTAAATCACATTGTAATAGACTCTGCGGAGTGATGTATGCTGTTTTGATATTGATAATGAAATATGGTTATTTCTGTGTGTAACATTATGAGTTGATTGTTAGTCATTTGATTACTATGAATGTATGCCCAGATTTAAATTTTAATTCGGCCTTCTGAACATGCTTGATGAGCAGTAGCGTATACATAGAGGCGATATATGTTGGTTATTCCAAGATTCCTTAACTGTTCTTCATGGTTGTAATAGCCTTGTACATGATCTGTCTCCTAATCTTAGTAAGGTCACAACACGCCTCGGGTGAGATGCTTTGCTCTCTAGAGTAGGGTGAAAATGCCGGCATTGTGCTAGACTACTGCGGAAACCTTGTTGGCCTCTATAATGAACCTGGGTCTTGCCCAGAGACCTCCTTTTTCGCCAACATATGGTTCCATTGTCGGGACCTGAAAATTCACTTAGGAATTAGATCATGGTATCATGGATCTCTGAGAGGCTATGAAGTTGGTGCGATAACCACTTAGGCCAGTTCATATTGCAACAAGCGGAGTTGCGACAATAGAGGGAAAATACTGTTAAAGATTAGGTCCTATTTTCTGAATCTGCAAGCGACCTATACGGAATTTTCTGGGGAAATTTTTCTGAAGAACTTTATAATTGGTTGTGGAGACTACAAATCAAGTCACTCCTAGGAGGATCACGTAGAGTCTGTCACAAGTAGATGCACACAGATCTAGTAGCAATCCATCGATTAGATACCGATTTGACCTAAGAAATATATTTTTGGGTACAATCTACCTTGGAAGGATACATTGTGGAATTTGCAACTGAATGTTACCAATCCTTTACAAAAACTGAGGACATATTCAGATCTGGATTGTAGGGAGAATTGTTGAAGGAAATCCCGTTGTGGATCAAGGCTTTAATGGTGGACGAGGGTTTGACGACATTTCAAAAGTTTGAGATGGAGACTTAAACCTCCAGTATTGGGGGAAGGAGCTGAGGGAAAGATTCTACAAGTAAGTAAGAAGGGGGAATAGGGATATGGATGCTGGAACCTCCAGTAGATTGAGAGAGCAACGAGCACATTGGAGGGCATAGATTGCTGAGAAGTGGTGGGAAAGGGTGATGAAAGTGTTTGAGAAGCAAAAGAGTAGTAAAAAAGACAAGGAAAAGGCGCCACAAATGACAAAGGAAACGAAATGTCAGATGGGATCCCAAGGAATAGGAGGGACCGTAAAATAAGTTAGGCAAGTGTATAGGATCCCAGGCCGAAGAAAAAAGGGAGAGAAGTCCAATGTGGAGGATGGCGCCCTGAGGAGACATTCGATGTGGAGCTGCATGTTGCGATGGAGCGACTATTTCGAGAGAGGCCGACACCCGTAACTCAAGGTAATCCTATTCCCCAAAGTTCAAGTAGTGCTAGTCCCAACCTTCCCCTGGTACTCTCCACCAGATAAATTTTTTGTTAAGTTACGAGAGTTTAGTAAGTTGAATAGTGTTAAGTCTACAATACATATATCTACTAGCTACAGTGCTAGTAATATAATCTCTTAGCCAGGAAATAGAGGCTTTATTTTAGTACCCCCCATACAAGGAAATATGGTGGGATTGTTCACCTGATACCCATAATTCTCCAGGAGGGGTAACGATGATGTGGAGAAACACTGGTATCTCTGCGAGGCAATATGGAGGGCTTGGAAGACCCCAGAAGAAGTTAATTTGATTGAGTTCCAGACTACTTTAAGAGAGGGAGCTCTTCGCTGGTTCATTAAATGGTCAAAAGCTCATCCAAACCCAACGATAGATGATGTGAAGAAATAATTTGTCAAAAAATTTAAATTACCTCAGATAGACAAGCAAAGGTTGTCAGAGTTGTGGGAGATCAAACATCGAGAAGGTGAAATGGCTTGGGACCTGATGAAAAGGTTCAAGGATGCCATTGGGAAGCTGAGTTACCCAATCGACCCAAACCACCAACGAGATTGGTTTATTAAGGCACTCCTCCCATTGACAAGAACTCCACTGACACAATGAAAGATTGATACTTTACAAGATGCCCTGGAGCAAGCCATGAAGATAGAATCTATGGCGGGGTATCCGCAAGAATTCAGAGGAGGGGCATCAGTACAAGACCCTTCCATACTAGGGTTACAACATCAGATAACCAGTTTAATGGAGAAGTTAAAATACATTCAGTCGATACAACCTGCAAGGCCCAATGTGTGGTGTACCTATTGCTTGATGGAAGGACATGTCGCCATAGAATGCCCAAGGTTTCGGGGGAAAAATGCAGGAGCTTCAGGAGTAGGGGCATAGGGGGCTCCATCAGTTGGGGGAGTTGCGCAGATAAATACTCAGGAACTATACCAATGATAACCCCACTTTCCAGGGTTCCCCACTCAACAAAATCAGACCGCAACTGACTAGTGTGAAATATGCAAAGGCATTGGTCATCCTCCACGAATATGCCCAATTTTGAAAAAATATTCCAACATTCCAAACAATACGTATTGTGAATTTTGCGCTTCTACAACGCATAATACAGAGTAGTGTGGAGCCCTTGATGCACTGGCAGAATGATTGGACATACCATCTTGTAGGTTGAATGAAACTCCAAGGGGCCGAGGAGGAGGAGTGAGAGGAGGTAGAACTGGAGGGAGAGGACTAGTAAGATGCTACAGATATGACAAATAAGGGCACGTAGAAAGGGAATGCCTGATACTAAGAATCCCATGGTGCTCTCAGTGCAGAGTCAACACACACGCAATTGAAGACTTTCTAGAATTAATTAAGATATGGGAGGAAAGAGCCAGACAGAGAGGAGAGAACCTGGTGAATGCAACCAAGAATAGTAGAAGCTCAGCCCATGCAAAGCATGGCCATAGTCACCCAAGGAGGAAAGAAAACAGGAGAGGATGCTCAAAATATGAACTCGGTAAAGATGATCAAGCCTGCATATCCAAAGAATGCTTTCAGACTGGATAGATAGAAGCAATATTTTAGGGAGGCAATGGAAACATTTTCCCAAATAGGGGGGAGTAGAGGCATTGAGCTTCCACAGCCGACCGTCGAAAAAGAGAAGCAGACTCATACAAGTACACTGATTGAGGAATGGTTTCAGCTATTCCTAAAAATTGTAACCAATGCACCAATGCTGGAACAACTAAAGCAAAATCTAGAGTTGGTGGTGCAAGAAAATGCAGAACCGGGAGAGTCAAGGGATTCAACCAAAAAATACACAAGAAGGATAAAAAGAAACAAGAGAAGAAATGGAAAGGAATTCCGGGTGAAGACTAAAGTCGCAGGGTTTCAAATCAAAGACACAATGCTCAACCTAGGATCAGATGTCAACATTCTACCAAGAAAAACATGGGAAGCACTAGGGAGGCCAAAGCTGACATACTCGTCAATACAGCTCCGCATGGAAAATCAGTACTGTATTGTACCCATAGGAAGGCTAGAAGAGGTCTAGGTTGATTTCGCGGGAGTGAAAACATATACAAATTTTGAGGTGATAGACATCATGGGGGACAAGGATCCCTATCCTGCTTTGTTGGGGATAGATTGGGCCTTTGAGAATTATGCAGTGATTGACTTGAAAAAATAATTGATGATATTTGAAGACGGGGAAGTCAGGGTCACTCAACCACTTGATCCATATTAGGGACCCCGATATATAGAAACTGTTGACAACAAAGAGGATGCTCAACTTCTCGATCACCTTTACCAGATGACGGCAGGGAAGAGAGAAGACTATATTAATCCAACAACAGGAGGGACCGTAAGCTAGAGAAGTGTTCAGAGTTTGGATTTGGGCTCAAAAATAGCTTGGGATGATTGGAAACAAGGAGGAGATGATACCAACACTAGAAGATGTGCTAATATCCAGGGAGTTAACTGGATTGGAACTGTGGTAAGAGGATATACGACTCTATCAAATATGCATGCTGTAAATACATTTATTGCAAGAATAGAAGAAAAGTTACCAGTAGAACATAGAGTCCCTCTTATGGATATAGCACTACAATCCATGTCAGCAAGATGGTGGATCAACCATCGCAACTCACTTCCACAATGGGAAGATGTTACACTAACATTAAGAGATATATTCCAAGAAGCTTCTGGACCACAATTCATTGAAAAGTACCAAAGGAATTCTGACCCTCTAGAACATTTAAGGAGTTGTGAATAGAAATAGAAGGAAAAAGGGTATCCAGAATCTCTATGGATACACAACTTCATACACTCGCCAGACACGAGGGTGAAGGGCTTCAATCTGGTAATAAAAACCCTCACAAGTGCTTCTACTGTGTTTCCTTCTTTTTTTGATTTTTAGTCTTTGAATTCTTCATCACCATCCACAACCATCCCTATCGTCACAACCCTACCTTCCACCATGTTCAATTCACCCCCAACAACCGCAGTTACCTGAATCCTCAAGAGCAAGGCACCAAAACCCCCGGTAGCTGCACCCAAGGCCAAGAAAGAAATAATTATGGTGCCTAAGAAAATAGTTGACCTCACAGAGGAAGATCAGACCCAACCTATGGATATAGGAGTACCAGTTCGAGAAGAGCCAGAGGTTACCGCCCAAGTAACCTCCACGCTACCTGTGTCTAATCTGTTCTTGGTTTTAAACATTCAGACATCATCTCCACGTCAAACTCACAACTCTTCACCTCATACTCATAATTCATCACCCCATACTTCATTTACTTCCAAAGACCAATCCACCAGCACTTCATCCACCTCTAGGACTATCTCAGACCCGGTTAAGCTAAGAAACAAGACAAACGGGGACACTGAGGCAGAATTTAACTCGAGTACAACTAGGGTACCTGAGGTTAACCAACCTTTGGTGGGGCAGGGCACTTTCCTAGAACTATTAGTTCAAGGAGGGCCTTTTACTGCAGATATAACACCCTCGCCAACAGAGCTGAAACCATTTAAAAAAGCCAACCTAATATTGCAACAGGTTCAACCCACGACTAGTATGACTAACCTAGAACCTTAGATGCCACAACAGAACTAGCCAACATCCCCTCAGAAGCACTCAAAGAGATCGATCGCTAGCAGGCAACCCCTCAGAGAAAGACCTCCAACCTAGGACATGTCAGGTGTTGAGAGCATGCAGAGTTGGGGGATTGGATAGTTGTACAACTTCATTCAACGAGCAGCACAAAAATCAGAAGGCCTGCCCAACGACCTCTAGGAGAGGTTCAAGTAGCAACAATAGCAGGTCATCGCGCTTACTGAAGAGCACACTTAGCTAAAAGGGGAGAAGGAAACTTTACACGAGCAATTGGAAAAGGTAACATATATCTTCAAAGACCTCTGGGCAACAATAATTGCCTAGGATAATGAAACGACAGAGGAAATATTGGCCTGCTCCATGGTAGAAAGGTATATCCGAGTGAAAATGACATGTGAAAATCTCAGCAGAGAGAACCAAGAGCTCAAAGAAACGCTAGCTGCCAGACCAACATTACCAGACCCCGCCATGGTATATGCTGAAAAGGTTACCGAGAAACAAAAGTAGGTAACCAAAATGAAGGAAACCCTGGGGACAACCGTGAAAGAGGACTATAACCTACTGAAGCATTTACATGAATGCTCTAACTTGTTAACCATGAAATCCCAACCTATCTCAGCACAACTTCAACAAATTTCCCAAGAGATAAAAGAAGCCACTGATCCAGTTAGCATAACCTAGCTGTACAACCAAGCATATGTGCTGGAAACCAAAATCTAGAAGATCGAAGAACACTCCACTACCACGAAGTAGTTCCTGAGAGAGCTAAGGGAAACCGAGTCCGATGAAAAAGAAGAAGTATGAAGTTGTGCATTGGCCGAAGCGAGAGTGAAAGCGACGAAGTATTCGACGAAGTGGCACCGGTGGCAAATGAAGCGTGAGAAGAGTCACCACCCAAGGCGAACGATTAATTAAAAGATAGCGACGGTGATCACTCTGGTTATGAAAATCCAGTAAACCAACAACGAGCAAGGTTCCAGAGTTGCGGCCTTTCTTTGGATAGAGCGAAGAAGCAGAAAAGACAAAGTCAGCCTCCGAAGCCGACATACCAATGGAAGCCGCAACAACAGAAAAATATTGACTCAGGACGAGTCAATAGCATGTGGTCGGGGCCTGCTGGGGCCTTTGTTTTGGAAAAGAAACAATTTTGAGTTGCAGAGAACAGGTGGCGGAGCGCAATCAAGGTAGACAGGGAGCTGTCACAGTTGCAGAAGGCTGGAAGACAGGTGGCACGACAGTTGCAGAGAACAATGCAGATTGTAGATATGGGAGACAAGGATAATCAACGGAACTCCCAGTAATCAAGAAGAAGCAGCAAGCAACGGAGCAGGAAAAGAGGAAGGACTGACAGTCAAGTTGGCGGAAGAAAAAATAGGCAATCAGCCAACGTAAAAGAGTTAGTTAGTCAGTGCAACAGCAGGCTGATAGGGAAAGCAAAGCCATAGGAGAGCTCTATGAGATCTCTGTTGTACTGAATCACATTGTAATAGACTCCACAGAGTGATGTATGCTGTTTTGATATTGATAATGAAATATGGTTATTGCTGTGTGTAACATTATGAGTTTATTATTAGTCATTTTCTTACTATGAATGTATGCCCAATTTTAAATTTTAATTCAGCCTTCTAAACATGCTTGATGAGTAGTAGCGTATACATAGAGGCGAGATCTGTTGGTTGTTCTAGGTTTTCCTTAACTGTTCTTCATGGTTGTAATTGCCTTGTACATGATATGTCTCCTAATATTAGTAAGGTCACGACATGCCTCGGGTGAGACGCACTGCTCTCTGGAGTAGGGTGAAATTTCCGGCATTGTGCTAGATTACTGCGGAAACCTTGTTGGCCTCTATAATGAACCTAGGTCTTGCCCAGAGACCTCCTTTTTCACCAACAATAATGCACTGCGAAAACCCCTCAATAATTAAATACAAAGAGTGAAGGGAGCTCTACTTGAATGGTTCATGAGGCACAATAATTGCTAAGGTTTTGCAAATGGGGTAGCAATCTAAGTGGGCTTGATTGTGGGGAAAAAATCCACAGTTAAGCGTGCTTGATCCAGAGGCAATTTGGGATGGGTGACCTCCTGGGAAGTCTTGGTTACTAGGTGCAAGCCCTAGAAGTGATGATTGACGCTATGTGATTCATTTCACTAGTTTCAATCCCACTTCTTCACCCTTGTGAACATCACCAGATGTAATGAGTGCTAAGTGGGCTATTAAAAAATAATGAGAAATTAGTCAGTTACGACTACCTTTCATGGAAATGGTCATAGATGAATGAATTACTTAATGTAGTCGAATCCCAAAAAAATGATATCTAATATAATGCATTGCAAAAACCCCTCAATACTTAAATACAAAGAGTGAAGGGAGCTCTACTTGAATGGTTCATGAGGCACAATAATTTCTAAGGTTTTTCAAATGGGGTAGCAAGTTAAGTGGGCTTGATTGTGGGGAAAAACTCCACAGTTAAGCGCGCTTGAGCCAGAGGTGATCTGGGATGGGTGACCTCCTAGGAAGTCCTGGTTACTGGGTGCAAGCCCCAAAAGTGATGATTGATGTTATGTGATTCACTTCACTAGTTTCAATCCCACTTCTTCACCCTCGTGAGCATCACTCGATTCAATGAGTGCTAAGTGTACTATTCAAAAATCATGAGAAATTAGTCAAGTACGACTACCTTTCATGGAAATTGTCATAGATGAATGAATTAATTAACACAGTTGAATCCCAAAAAATGATATCTAATATAATGCACTGCGAAAACCCCTCAATACTTAAATCAGGTTACCTCTAAGGTTTTGTGGCTCCTTCACTACATTGCAAAATATTAATGGTGCAACTTGCAATTTCCAATCAACATGAGGGTGCATCCATATTTTTCATCTCACTTATTGAAAAGAACATTTTCTAGAATGGACCATTAGTGCCATCATCTATCAATGTTAAAGTTGTAAAATCACCCCTTACTATGTTGCAGCATTTGACTGAAAAATAAGGTACCTTAAAAAATCATGCTTCACGATGGATCTTAGACAAGAAAGATAACCTCATCTCAATTGAGTAACCAATTTCTAATAAAGAAAGCGAAGGCCATTTTGAAAGTTTCATTTTACACTTTCTTCATCTGTGTGGCTCGTGGATAGAATTCAACAAGTTCAGGGAAAAAATCATTGGTAAGAAAGGTTATACAATGTTTCTTATACCTGTTTTCGTGTGGTTATACAATGGTTTAAGATGAAATTTACCATGTAATAGGATGCATGGCATTACCATTTTCAAAACTCCCATGTTTTTGCATCAGAGAAATTAACTATGGTGCAACCAAGTTAAGTAAATCTTTGTATATACACATTTACATGTTTGGAGATGTAGAGGGGAATTATTGCTATGATAACATGAATGCGCATGAAAACGTTTCCTTATTCCTTAATTAAGGAAATGTATAAATATTAAGTCAGATGTGAAGAGCTCATTATACTTGCTCTGAGCTCACTTCACATAATCATTCTATTTATGAGTTATGAGATGCCTTTGCAAAATGTTCCCGATGTGAGAAGTGATCTTTAATGTCATTTTTTTTGCACTACCACAAATATTGCAGAGGTAGAGACTACAATGGAATGCATGGAAGTGATTCCCTGCCTAATTGCATTGGTCATTTTTAATGGTTTATGCTGTAATTTTTTTAATTTTTTTTAATTAAGATAAGGGAAATGCATTTTATCGCTTGTTATAAAATCACTCGATACATTTTACAGCTCAATATAAAGGAAAATACAAATGTTTATGCATAAACTTAGGATGCCTCAATTTAATATTTGGAAAAAACAACAACAATTGAATATTAAAAAAAAAATGATTCCATGCAACCTTTTACCTCTGCACATTCTAATTCTATCACATAGTTTTGCTCCAAATAATCCTTGTTAGCATTACCTCCACACATTCTAATTCTATCGATATAGTTTTGCACCCAACAAACGTACTAGTTTTATGTCTTTATGCTCCTCAACCTCAAACAAATTCCTTCAACGTCAACCGACTTGCATGTGTTATTTAACACTTTGGCAGCTCTTCAAAGTAAAAGAATCCAGTCTCAAAGCTGTGAAGTTTTGTCATACTTTGGTGGGGAAACTAGCTCTATATTGGTATACTCGCAAATATATAACACTTGGAGTAGCAAGGGGAATTTTATATTTTCATGATCATGTGACCACATGATAATTCATTGTGATGTCAAAGCAACAACATATTACTAGATGAATATTTTGAAGCCATTGTGGGAGACTTTAGATTGGAAAAGCTTTTAGACCAAAGGGATTCACATGTCACTACTATTTTTTGTGGTATCATGGAGCACATAGCCCCAAAATACATTTCAATAGGATAGTAATTAGGGAAAACTGATGTATTTGGTATAGCGAATATATTACTATTGTTAGACAAAATTATTCAATTATTCAAAAATTTTGTTCTGTGCAAAGAGAACTTAGAGATCGACCTTGGCCATGATTGTTTCCAATTACTCTAGGGATTTTTTTACCATGTCACATATATTTTAAGGGTTTCATTTCAACCTTAGGGATAATTTTTAAACAACTTATTGTTTCAAGGAAATTATGGAATGGATCTCTCTATAGATTAAAGCATATCATAACTAGTCTAGGCACATTTTCCATAGGTATTTTCAACTACAACATTATAGGCCTATTTATTCCAGCATATAGACACTTGTAGCAACAAATACTTGTCCCAAATAATAATATGTTATAGCATCTCTTCACCATTAAAGAAGCAATTTGCATAGCATTTCCTGCAATGGAAAAATTTGAAAACCTCTAAAATAGATTTGATGGATCATTTCCAGCACATAGTTGTAACTTGTAACATCAACGCATAAATTCAATGATAGGTTTCAGATCTATTTTCAATTACAGGGGTTATAATCAAAGGGATAACTCAACTTTGATTTGATATCTCAGATCTAGAGCTAAGAGATGATGATCAACCCTACTAGTTATGCTAACAATTTTAGGCCAACCCTACCATTTTAGGTTAGTACAAAAGGAAGTTTAGATTGCATTTAAGCTAATATTGAAAAGTCAAATGTTGTGCACCCAAATCCTGTGCATACTATCCTATGGTAGGCTATTTTGAAAATGAAAGTCAGTTTAGGGTGTATCAATAGCGTATCATATCTACTTTTGAGACAAAATGCATAGAGAGGTTAAGGTGGCATGTGTTATTTCGTGTGTGTTGGGTGGGATGGATGACTATTTTACACTTGTTGATGACTTAGAGGGAACCATATATAAAGAATTTATCTTTACATATCTAGTAATTAAGCCTATAAATGATATTCTATAAAATATAAATGGATTGTTGGTAGTTAAAATGAGAGTCACAATGCTCGTGATTTTTCAGAAGGTTATCCAATATAATAAAACCTCCATCAATTTTCATTCTCTACATCATTCTTGTGTACATACGTTGGTCCTATCCCATGGAAATGGTCATATTTTTAGATATCCTTGGATAATGGTTCATGATAAGTCTGATATGGGTCTCAAAGGGCTTAGAAACCATAGTTCATATGCTCCAAATTCCTCAACAACTTTCACTAGTTAAAATCCAACTGCACAAGATACTAAAGAGGTCTTTGGTTCAGGGTTTATTGGGACGGGACTAGAAATTGAGGACCAGTGGGAAGGAAAGGATGTTTCTTCTCAAGATAATTCAATTGAAAAGTGTTGAAAGGCCATAAAAAAACATGGAGTTGGGGTTTATTTGGCGTGGGAGAGGATTTACATGTTATCAAAGTGGAGGAGATAGAAGACCACTTGATTGTGGAAAAATTCTATGGGTGTCAAATGTTAGATTTTACCATGTAAGCTTAGGTGGACACTAATTATATCCATAATTATGTTTACAATTTGAACTTTCATCTTCTTTCATGAGACTAGATTCAACTATTTTTCAAATGTAAAGAACACATGGGCTTTAATATTTCCAATTTTTTGTATTGAAACTGAAGCCTTTTCTATGCCAAGCCACGACACCGATTATTTTACACATGGGAGGAAACCTTCAAAAATGGTCCCATGTGGATTAAGTTTCCCAACCTACCAATTGAATTTTGGAAGGAAAAGGGTTTGAAGGCCATTAGAGAGACTTTTATGACCTTCATATATATAGATGGAAGCTATAGGAATAATATGTTCCATTTGGTAGCATGAGTACTTGTGGAATTGGACCCTTGTCATGGCCTATTTGAGTTCCTTGATCTAATTTTGGGACAAAGTTCACTATATAAGCAACCCCTGGATTATCTTAATGCGTCATTCATATTCTCACATTACCATCAAGCTAGCCATGAATTGGCATATTTCAAGCATAATTTTACCAAGAATCTTGAGGGTCATGAATCTATGGGGTGAACACCAGGTTGGTAGACATAAATACATGTGAGGGGTACAAGCTCCACCAATTGCCTCAATAGTGCACGTACACATAAGTCAACTCTAAAAATGTTCGATTCTTGGTTCGTGTGGCTTCTATAATGGAAGTAATGTTTTGAGATATTTCCATTAGGGATACTTGATCCATGTGTTATTAAATTCTATTAATGTGCTATGATCTGTCATAGCCCAACCCCTCTATATTTTCTTAATATAAATGAGGTCATCTATCTCACAATTTTTTTTTATAAATTGGCACCCTCCTCGTCTTAAATATCTATATTCCTTGCTTCCCCAAAAGCTACAATAAAAATTTATGAAATTGGGCTTGTGAAGATTTACAATTTTTTAACTTGTGTTGTGGAGATCACAACAATAGCTGCACTAGAGCGAATGTCACAACATAGATTTTTGAGGTGAGAATCCATCATGGATTTGGTCTTCGTGATTTTATGGAATTCGATTTGGACATATGCTTGATACTGGATTAGATTATTACAAATTTTTAGGAAAAGAATATGGGAATTTTCATTATGCATCCAAAAGTGATATTTTTTTTTATGGAGTTGAAGGTGTATATTTCCCTAGGTGGTTGGTTTTAGGACATTGTAACAATTAGTGCAAAATAAATTGATTGTGTTTTTAGTTGCAAGGGTTTACCCATATTGAATAATTTCAATGGTTTTGAGGACATTTCCTTGTAAAATTTGTAATCATATTGCATAGCATAGGCTGTAGGGTTGAAAATTTTTCCATAACTGCTTCCTATATAATTGTGGACATGGTAGCTTTACTGAATTGAATGGACATAGGTTAAATTTAAATAACAGGTTCTGAGGAGATACTCCAATTATAGGTTTAAAAAATTTGGTATAAACCTTGCACAAAAATCCATGGGATATGTTTGGTAAACCCATTGGCACAAACTGTTGGTCAATAATTGTCATTGATGAAATATACTCAATGAGCTCTTCGAATGAAGGCCACACTATCACCACACTAGTTTCATGATGACCCCTATGAAAAACCCCTGTTGTCCTAATCATCTTCTGCATTAAACATTTCAAGGACAGTCACAATAAAAAAATGTTTTTTTATCTTCTTAGAGAAATTATTTCACAATGATCCTTATACCATCTGAAAGAGGATTTTGTTTCTTCTTTCCAACGAGTATTCACATGCCCCCAAACTCCTGGTGGTTAGTGAGAAATTGATTTTTTTAAGTTAAACAATATATATTTATTCATCTAGCTGACCTACACCTTGTCTCTTATGTCGGCCTACTTCCATAGGTCATGTCCCTTCACTTCAAAGTAAAATTCACATATATATAGGAGCTCAGATCTTCTATTCAACTCAGCTCAGCTCGGTTATCTAACACAGAGAAATATCTACAGTTCACAACTCGTGAACTTAGAAAAAAAGGGAGCATAAACGTCAAGAAAAAGAGCTATACTACAATCTGTTTGGGCATAAATACAATCACTTTGAGAACGTGAAACCAAGTGACTAATCTGTGGACCTGTATCTCTATATTGGAACAACCCTACTAAAAACTGCGGACCTATAACCTTAACCTCTGTATTGGTATAACCCTAATAAATTTCGGACCTGTGATTATCATTTCAAAACTGCAGTGTCCGTGGTCATCAATTGGTGCAGTCTTATTGCAATAAACTTCAGACTGTGGTGGATCTATAATATTTCGGACCTGTGATTAACATTTCAGAACCACAGTCTATGTGGTCATCAATTGGTGCAGTCTTACTGCAATAAACTTCGAACTGTGGTGGATCTGTAATATTTCAGACCTGTGATTAACATTTCAGAACCGCAGTCTCTGTGGTCATCAATTGGTGCAGTATTATTGCAATAAATTTCAGATTGTGGTGGATCTGTGACATTTCAGAACTGTGACTAAGATAACAGTAAGGCTGGTTTTTGGCTTAACTCAGTGATCCTGTAGTATTTCAGGACCTCGGGCTGTGCCTATGAGAATGCTAATCGGACTGTGACTTCTACCTAGTTTACACTTCCAGATTCAAATTATAATTTCAACATATTAACAATGAAGTCTAGTGGTGGAGCTATTTAAAGTCAAGATCAAGTGAAGTCAAGGAAAATTCAAGCACAAGAAGACAAGTACAAATTACTTTGAAGACAAGCACAAGTTATTTTTGGAGCTGATTGAACATCTGAAAAAATGAAAAGTGAATAATCTTTTTGAAGAAACTCAAATAAGTAAATCACACTTTTTTTCTATCAAAATAAGACTAAAGGATTGGTGTCCTAGGGGTTGGTGTCTCTGAACACAAGGTTGGAGCCTTGAAAAGGATAGTGTCATAGCCCTAGAGGTTGGAGCCTCACTAAAGTCCAAGTTGGTGCTTGGCAACAGGTTGGAGCCTGGAAGGTTGAAGGGTTGGTGCCCTTAAAAATTATTGTATTCATTCATTTTTAAAAGGATCATTATCCTTCCTTCTATAATAAATTATTCATTTCTCTATTTTTGTGTAGAATCTAACTGGTTATAATAAAAATTGAAAAGAAATACTGATTCACCCCCCTCTCAGTATTTCCAACACAAACTAGTGTGCCTTAATGAGGGGGATTCAAACCAGACACCTATCATCACAGAACTAGCCAAATTCCCAATGTCATTGGTGACAACCAATTGAGTTAATCGATTAGGCTCCATAGTTTAGTCTACCTATGAAACTTATAACTAACATTGAATCAACTAACTTGATGTTCAACATTTAACCATAACAGTGTTGTTGTCACATATGAGATGTAAGATTACTTACCATAAAATGTTAATTGAAAAATATATCTTTTGGTGATCTAGGGAAAAGCTTTAATCTTTTCGGCTCTAGCTTTTTATAATAAGTTAAATAAAATGCTTAAATACAGTGTGAACTTTGAAGTAAAAAAAAACTGATAACTGTTAATTCTTTAGTTCACATCAAGTCTTTATTTTTGGCTTCTTTGCACCTTGTTGGATTTCAATAAACTTTTGTGCAAGTAGTAGTTCTGTTAGTATTTTGTTTGAATCTATATTTCTTATTTTATCTGCAACATGGATATTCTATTCTAAAGAAATGAGGAAATTTTTAGTACTGTTTACATAGAGCTTATTTGGAAACATGGATAATCCTTGTGCCAAACAATCTCCCAAAATACATAATCCCTAAATGTATATTTTTGGTTTCCATCCACTCTATTTTATACATTCCCAATCTGATCCATCTATTTTCCCTATAAAACCAACCTTTTCAATCTCTGGTCGGTTGAAACTATTGCTTCTGCTAACCAAACCAGTCTTTCATAGACCCACAACTCTATATAAAATCCATTGTGCTAATATGCACTTTGTCCTTAATAACAATACCCTGTATAGTATGAACTCAATTTATCTTGGTCAAAATCCTCTCTAATTTGACATTCATTTTTTTTCAATGCACCTAATTCCATCTTTGCCAAATGCTGCAGTGTTTTTGAATTATGATGGAGCTTTTCCCTCAACTTTATTGAGTTTCCAAGGTAAATGACCACTCCATTCATGCAATGAAATTAGTTTCCGATACTTGTAAATTTGATTCTGCACTCTCTCTCATCTCCCCTATAACTATAAATTTGCTATTCGTGGTTCTGAAGCTACTTGTATTCATCATCATAAAATTCATACTAGAGGAATGAATGGTTTTTTTCTTGGCCTTTGTGTGCCTCCCAAATTCCTATCCATTTCATCTTAAGCCTATTATTTTCTTCTTTCATTTGTCTTCTTAGCTTCTTAGTATAGGGTTTGTCCATGCCCACTACCTGCACTTTCTAGATTGTTCAAAAGAAAATTTTAATAGAATCTCTACTTAAGTTTAATTTTCATCTGTAAAATCATTAGCCGCCTTAAAAGGTGTCTCATCATACTTATTCTCATATTATAGTCCCACTAAGGAAATCCATAAATTTTAATTATGGGAAGATTCAACCTTATGTACATACTCACTACATGCCAAAATTATAATTTAATGGTCCTAAGCAAATGTTTTCAGTTTCCTTTTTATATGTTCACAATAAACCCGACTTCTAGAAAGAGTAAATTGTAGCCTTTGAATTCCTCTAAAAAATCCTGCAACTTCTTAATTTGCTGTGAGTTCTATATTTAATTTTGATGGTGAAAAAAAAATGCCAAACATAAATGGTTTGTTTATTTTCAGAGTCTTGCACACAATTAAATCCCCTAAAACGTTGTTTTCATTTTTAGTAGCAAGACCAATCTTGAAGGCAAAGGTGATAACCAATCATCCCTCATTAACTTCTATTACTGTCAACCCCATCAAATTGTAAACTATTCCACTCTTTAGAATTAGATATAAAGTAACAATCTTCCTAATGTGATCACCCATTAGCCCGTAGAGATCTGAAATGTGCATGTCGTCATGTATTTACTTTTTAGTGACAATATTTTAGTGTTCATCCTTAGGCTTAAGTAGTTGGATTTTTTCTTTAGTGCTACTTTCTCTTCTGGATGAAATGTGATGGTCATGCCTACCTTGTCTTTAATCTAGACTGTAGACTTTGTTAAAATTGTACTATTTTTTCATTCAAAACAACCAATATAAAAATCATTACATCTTTCCATAATATTTTGAAGTCATGGATCTAATTTTTATATTTTTCTTGACCACATACCCCACATCTGTTATGGATCTCTTAAATTTAGATGTGAGGATTATTATGTTGTTTAAATATTATACTAACAAAAATCCTTTGTAGATGTTTAATGTAGTATGGTGTTACCTTTGTGCATGCAAAAGGGTTCCTGCCTCTGCCATGGTCTATCAGGATGAAAATTGCAATAGGTGCAGTCAAGGGTCTGACATTTCTTCATGGAGGAGCTGAAAGGCATGTGATTTATTAGGATTTTAAGACGTACAACATCCTATTGGATTCGGTTTGTCCCTTTAACCCCAAATAATTTAAATTACTAAGCATTTCTACAATACGAATTGTAAGTCTTTGGTTACTAAGAGACTAAACTGTAATGAGTTATTTGTATGACTGAAGGCCTGTGTACCTCATGAAGGAATACAATGCCAAAATTTTTGACTTTGTTCTAGCAAAAGATGGACCCAAATGAGGAAAAAAAACTCTTTTTTCTACTCAAGTCATGGGAACTTATGACTATGCATCTCATAAGTATGTAATGACTGGTGAGAATTTTTGATAGCTTATAAGTTCCAAGTTAACTTGTATTCAGTTTCATTAGCTCTAAAAACTATTAGAATTTGTCTGCATAATTTCAATTGATTTATTCTCATGACAGGTTATCCTGAGCAGTGAGTATGCATCCTATTGAGGGTGGAAAGTGATGTGTATTTCTTCAAGGAATAGACAAACTAGGGTGAAAAATCCAAATTGTTTAAAAATATCATGAATATAAAATTTTGGCTTCATGATGATTGTATTAAGATTATAGTTAAAATATATCTGATGCCTTGGAAAAGATGGTACATTGAATATACCAACTAATAGTGTCCGTTCATAAATAAATAAATTAATAATGTATTTATAGGTTCAACTTGAAAGGATATAGTTTGTTGGGTCACAGAAAGTACTAGGGACATTACTAATTCTTTGAGGTTCATTTGACAGAGATATTAAAAATCAATTAATACTCACCCTACTCATTGCTAATTTTATCATGTAATGATGCTAGTATAGGGTTCCTAGCCATGAATTTAGAGGGGTTTTCAATAGAATATGTTTGAGGCTTTGATGAATTTTTTAGAACATGAAAATGGAGGAACCATTGCTCCAATTGAAGGGGCCCTAAATCCAATAAAAAACATGTATTGAGAGTTATGAAAAGTAAAATTTCCACAATTATAGGGGTCCACAGATGGACAAAGGCTTGGCTTTGATAACATGGTGATGTATTTTATGGACTATACATAAAATCTAAAGGTAACTAGGGATGTGTTTCAACAAAAGGGAAGTGCCTTATTTTGGTGAAAGACACTCTTTGCACAATTGGGGAAGGTTATTTTAGAGCTATTATGGGAATTGTTTGAGGAAAAGTTTAGAGAATTTTAACTGTCAAATGAATTCATCCAAAGTCAATTGAATGAGTCTAATTCCTTAAAATAGGGCAGTCGATCAATACCCAAGTATGAAGCACGATTCATGGAGTTGCTCAAATATGCCCTACATTTAAACACATAAATGCGAATGGTGAATAAGTTTGTTTATGGATTGAATTATGACATATGAGCCAACATAATAATTTTGATGCCTTATACCTTACATGAGGTGGTGCAATGATCCATCATTGTTGAATAAAATATTTTAAGCAATGGATTGAGTATACCACCATGGCCAACTGGGAAAGGATACTTATTGGGAATAGTTTACAATGTCAAAACCATCAAAGAGGACTAGTCTACAACCACCAAAGATAGTCGAAACATAACCAAATTCCAACATATCGACCTCCAACACAACAATCATAGGCTACATCATAACAATCATAGTCACTAATGTACACAACAATCAAACCACATAGTGCATTATCACCATACACCATAATTATATGCCACACCCTAGTAGCTCCTAACACATAGTCTAGTTCATACCAATGGAATTCTAGGCCAACATTTAATTTAACCAGTAGTGGGAGTTAGGATCCTAATAGGGTGTTGGACTTATGGAGGTCCACACTTCAAGGGGTATTTCCCTAAATAAAAAGGTAAGTACAAACCAACATAGTAGAAAACCATAGTGGGGGATCTGGGAAGGGCGTTGATGTCCAAAGTAGAAATGAATATATTTTGAAATGATGCATGTTGGGTGCTTTATCATTGTTACATCCAATGAGATGCAGTGGATAACATCACAGGATTTTAGAGTTGAAGAGTGTATGATGCTGTATGCTGCACCTACTGCATATAATGCTTGTTGGCCTAGTGCACAATGGGGATCAAATACTTACATGGCTTGTAATGGTGGTATCCCATACATGGGTTATGGACCAAGTCATTTTGACATGCCATTTAATGGAAATATTATGTCAACGGATATGTAGGGAACTCAGGGATATATGCCAGGTTTTGTCCCTCCTGTTCAAAGGAAAGGTGTTTTTTTTATTGATATATGTAACCATGTATCGAATGATATTTTCAATGTAGGATCATAATTAAAAGACCTGGCCGAGTCTTCCAAGTATCCCTAAGTTTGACTGGACGAGTTAAGTGTAATGATTGGGAGTCCTGGTCAAACTCACCATAACTTGGTCAGTTTGAAGACATTGTCGAACTAGTTATGCTCATCTTAAATCGATGATTTTTACTAGTATAAGGTAGTCTTGGAAGACTTGGCTATACTTTGAGTTGTGCAAGATTTAGTCAAGTTTGAACTATAAAATAAAAGCCTATACACACCCAAAATAAGAATAAAAAGCACATTCCTAAATTGATTTTTGAAGCCAAATTTTATACTGAGTTTTTTTGCTTAATATATATGATTCTGAGTCAAAATATTACTCTTAACTTTGTGGTGTCATTTCAATTCTGTACTAACTAAGAAAATTTGAAAATTTTAGAGAATATATGGATTATGGTATGGGTAATTACAACTCTGCTCCAATTTTGAGTAGAGAGGAGTTTGAAGATATGCAAGTGGAGAAGAGGAGAATAAAACTAGAATATGAGAAATGGAACAGTAGCAAGTAAGAAACCATTAAAGTTTAGAAATTAAATGCACATTTTAGGTGTTTTGAGGAACCTAAGTTATGCATTTCATATTTTTACTTTATCATATTAAAGGAAATAGTTTTAGGGTTGACAGTGGTTGAGAATTTTGTTCCCAAACTTTGCCATCCAAGCAGCATAATTGTGCAGATTGGATACAAATTTATCTCCTCAACCCTAACCTTACAGATACAAGAACCCTTCTTTAACTTATTTCCTGCACATGGAGAGACTGCTTTCCAAGTTTCAATGAAAATTATCAAAGACACCTTTCACAACATTTTTGTTACGCGTGTGAATATTGAATTAAAATCTTGTTTTCCCAATGTTATAAAATCCAAATGTAGCATATGGTACTATAAAATTAAGTACCTTTGTCAAAATTTCAAATAACTCAAACAAACAACATTTTTGTTTACTTTTGAGGAGAGTGAAATTACATTTCATATTGTGATAGGTGCTAGGAAATGAATGTTTTCTATTGCTTTAATTACGAAAACTTTTTCCTGCCACTGAGGAATTAACCCATTCTTATGTATCACCATCGAGTTGTAATTATAATCACAATAGAGTGATTTAGATAACTAATCTAGGTAAAACTATTTAACGTATTTGTATTTCATCAATAATTCCATGTAAAGCCCATTCTTTTTGGCTTAATACATTATACATTATGGCTTGATTGACTGATTTTCTTCTCCTTCTCTTGATCTTATTTGATATCGATTTCTCTTCTTCTTATCTCAATCTATGATATTGATTAACAATATATATAGATAGATTGGAGGAAGGGGGGTGAGGTAATACGAAGACTGGAGCTATTCAATAACAAATTAATCATTTAAAGTTGGAGCTATATATATATTTTTTTGATTTTACAATTTTAGAGTTGATAATATAATAACATTCAAGGCTTTTGTGGTGTTTGGGCCATTTAAAGTTTCTACAATTCTTATGTACAAGGCATTTTCATTTGGATCTTGGGGACCTTCTCAAATTACATATGGTGAATTTTTTTTCTAAAATTAACTGGTGGTATTGATCACCCTTGCCTGGCTGGCCAACTAATTAGAAATAGAAATAATAAATGCAATTAATAGTTTTAAAGCTTTATATTTTCTTATAAAGCTTTAGATGCAATTAGTAGTTTTAAATTAATGATCTTTTTAGGCCAGATTGGAAGATAACAAGGTTCACTTAAAGGGGGCTTAGATCATTTGAAAGAGAATGGGAATTGTGTTTGAATGTGTTATATACTCCTATCCTCCTACTAAGCTGTAAATTTGTGATCCGTTTGTTTCTTGCAATTATTCAATTGTTCAATTGAAGAAAATATTTAGTGGATACAGAGCCAATACAAATAGATTATATACCGGGATATAATCTACTATAACACCATACAAATATCACATTTTATATCAAGAAAAGATACCCTTGGATAAAAGAAACATCAAGGATTGTAGTATCATTTTTTATCAATGATAGAAAATATTGGATAAAACAAAATCTGACAATTATAAAGGTAAAAACCATGAATATATACAGTAACCCAATCAAGCAACAAATTCCATGGGAAAGTATTTGTAACACCACATAATTATGTTAATACATCGGCAGGCTGTGGAGGAGGACTATCTTTTAAGCATATGGAAGTTAACCTCTGGTATGACTATCCTTTTCTTTAGTATTTCAATGATTTGCTATTGGAGAAATACTATTGAAAGACTAGGGATAAGTTGGCATAGAGGGATCCACAATGACGACCCTCCTCCTATTGGAATGACCCCTAAAGTAGCTTGACTTCTAGTTTTTTTCATGATTATTATCTTTATGTACCTTCCAAGCTGTCTGTTTTGAAACTTTGAACTTTGATATTGGTTCCCACCACATGGTGCTTTGAACTTTGATATTTTTTATTTTGGTTGATAGTTTGTTGATTTAAAGTTCTTATTCCTCTCTTAAAGTTCTTCCACGTGAGAGTTAAAAAATCCCCCATATAGGACAATATGGAAGCATTGTATTTAATAAACACATTCCCTACCATGATATGTAACACAAATCCACTTCTAATTATGATAACATGCAATTATCTACCATGATGGAGTGCTTGTATGTCACCACATGTAGTGAGGACACATGCAAAAGTTAGCTGGTCAACCTCCATGTCCACTTTTTTCATTTGATGAAACAATTCCAGTGTCACATCATGACAACCATTAAGCACATACACTGACATTATAAAATTACATGACCCCACAATATTCACTTGAGTTTCAGATAAATTATTACTCTCTACATGCTTAATATGCCCATCCAAAAGCATTTGGATACAGTTCTTTGCAACACATTCATGGAAAAAATTGAGATATTTGTCAAACCTTTGAAAAATTTCTCCACAAGTTTCCACTACACCATTTACCCACCCTTGCAAATCGATATTCCAAAGTTCTGTCAAATCCGTTTACACCACAATATCATCATCCATGAAGAGAACTTTATCGAGCTCTGGAAATATCTCAGGGAGGTAGTTGTGAAGATGGTTTAAGATAGATAGATACTCTATATTCCGATACTTCAAATTAGAGTATGTATTCATATAATGCGACTTAAGTAAAAATTATTTATATATGTAGAGCCAAGTTGTCTAAAAAATGGGCTATAACTAGAATTCACCCATGTAAATTCATTAATGACCTAAATCTAAATTGTTGCTTTCCCTTGGGGGTTAGCCAAGAACCACATTTTCATAGGTGCATAGTCTAGCTTATCAGTGACCAAATAATCTATTTCAAGTTCTTATTCCTCTCTTCAATTTCTTCGAAATGAGAGTGAACAAATACCTCATATTATGGAAGAATTTTCTTTAATAAACACATTTCCCACCATAATATGTAACACAAATCCACTTCTGATTATGATAGCATGTAATTCCTTGCCATGATGGAGTGCTTGTATGTTAGCACATGCACTGAGGAAACATGCTATGAACGTCGACTCTATCAATTTTTTTAGGGAATGCGAGGTGTAGGTGTGTTATCGTGTAAAATTTGCTTGACAGTTGGTTTGTCCTGATTGTGTTTTACTTTACTATGAAGTTTGTCTTATGAATATAATAATCCTTTTTCCTCATTAATTTTCAATTTAATTTTCTGTACATGTTGAAATGAAGTGAAGTTTAGGTTTAATCATGAATATGTTTTTAGGAATGAGGATATTATATAATATAAACAATTATTTAGAGGGTTACACATCCACATTCATGTCCTTGTTTCCTGCAACACTATCTCTTTGTCACTCTACATTCATCTACACTTCTATTGACATACTCTTGCACCTTTTGGTGCAAATGCTAGTTGTATTGTGTAATTCCTTTTTCTTTGAGGTTCTTGTCTTCACACCCTTTTTCTAGTTGAAGTACATGGGAGGACATAGTTATAGTTGAGAGGTAGATAGTTTTTTCCTTGTATTCATGCAATTGCATCTTTGGATACCCTTGCTTCGTGTGGATTTGGAAGTGTTTGAATGCCCCTTGGATAACTTGTTTGTGCAATGGATATTATCCAATATTTGTGCTTAGAATTTTAACATCTGTTTAATGGTTACATTTTAGGATCATTGCAATTGATTGTTGTATTTTGACATCTTGAATTAATAAATAATGAGAAGCACTCCCAATTAGTTTTCTAGACCCCATAACTAGTAGGATTCAAGCATGTAGCTCATTATTCCTAATTTCATTGTATATATTCATTATTTTCTACATTTTGACATGAAAATTAGTATTTTAGAAGTAGATTTTTATGCTATCACAACAAATTTACATGATTCACAAATTCATAATTCAATCTTTGGTGTAATTGCAGATTTAGGTTTGATAATCGTAGGTCATTTATAGGCTATACATGTCTTCAAAGTTTCACTTATAATTGAGTATTTGATGCCAAGACACTGTTAAACAAAAAATCATGGCATAGCAAAAATCAAGCCCTTCAACATTCAAAATCTCATCTAATTCTTCATGAATATTCTAAAAAAAAAAATCTTCAATTAACAAACATTTGCAACAGCTTAAAATGTACATAAATAAAAGAGAGCCATACAACCAAAAATACTGATTGCTATTAACACAAAATTTCAGACTCAATCATTGGTCGAATATTTCAATGGATGGCCTCTCGGCTCTCGACCCTCTTACAAAAACTCTCAACCCATTTATCTATTTCTCTCTGTATTCCTCGCTTGTATTTCATCCTCACACAATCCTCCTATTTATACATAAATATGAATTTATTCCACTCCATAATTTCCTCCACACAAATCTCAACTAAAATCTAAATTAGATTTATCTTTTTTTGGACTCAACTAAGTCCCGTTTATGGAATTCCTAATCCCTAGATTATCTACCTAATTTAACTCCACTCATATCCTTTAATTTATTAAAATAATATTTACAATAATCCTCACTTGCAATTTTCTCTCTTAATTTATTAAAAATGAGCAAAATAATTAAAACACCTCAGCCCCTAACTCACACAAATGAATAATGAAAATTTAGCTTTGATGCTCCTGCATCAATATTCAATTGAACATATTAAGTATATTATACATATTGAGTAGGGACCTGCAACTTCAATGTTATGTTTCTTGTTTAGTAAAATATTTGTTAAGAATTTACAAAGTTTTATAATTTATTGAAAGTTGTATAATTTACAATTTATAAAGTTTCAAGATATAATATTTTAAAGTTTAATTCTTTAAAGGGTTTTAGCTCAATGGAAGAGCACCTACTTTACAAGTAGGAGGCCGGTGATTCAATTCCATCATGCCCTTTTTACCATCACCAATGAGCTTATGGTGACATTTTTCGACCCTTACCAAAATATGAAAAGGTGACGGTCAAGGAACACCACCATATATATGCATAAATAGTGACTTCCATGAAAGGTCCATCACCATAAATTGTTCATATGATGGTGATGGTCACTATCTGTCATAATCATTATTCATGACAAACCTTGAATGTCACCACATCTATATTTTTGGTGACACAAGCTCTTTTGACTGTCACCAATGAGTTTATGGTGATATTTTTCGACCGTTACCAAAATATGAAACGGTGATGGTCAACAAACATCACCATATGTATGCATTAATAGTGATGACCATAAAAGTTTAATCACGATAAATCATTGTTGTTCATATGAAATGGTGACAATCACTATCCATCATTATAATCATTATCTGTGACAAACCTTGAATGTCACAACAACACCTATACTTTTGGCGACGTTCAATTTTTTGGTGACGGAGGCTAAGGTTCATCACCATTGCTCATATGAAATGGTGACAGTAACTATCCGTCATTATTAATCATTATTGGTGACAGATGTTGAATGCCACCACAACACTTATAATTTTGGTGACACCACCTTTGGTGACTTTCAATTTGGTGACAAAGGCTCTTTTAACCATCACCAATGAGCTTATGATGACATTTTTTGATCCTCACCAATGTCCTTTTTTCTTGTAGTGGAAATATTTCTATCTCCTTGATGAAGACCTAAGCTACCTAACTAGATGAATTAGCAGACTTCATTAGAATGAAGTGAGATACCTTGGTCAACCTGTCAACCACAACCATGATGGAATGATGTTGTCTAGATGTCCTCGACAAACATGTGATGAAATCCATGGAAATGACCTCTCATTTCCATTATGGAATCAAAATTGGCTGCATTAAACCACCTGGATGCTTGCACTCTGCTTTTACCTGTTGATAATCCAAACACCTCGCAACAAGCTCATCCACCTCTTTCTTCAAGTTCATCCAATGGTAGAAATTTTTCACAACTGTTAGAGTCTTCTGATATCCCACGTGACCTGAGTATGGCTTGACATGAAATTCCCTCTATATAAGGTTCTTGAGCTCACTGTTGTTGAGCACATAGATCCTGTCCCTAAATCTCACCAAACCATTTGTTGTGAGATGATACTCCTCATCCCTATTACCTGTACCTTACTATTGTAACATGTGCCCTATTTCCTGTACCCTATTACCTATACCCTACTGCTGTAACCTGTGATTCACCTACACTATCCTCCTTACAACATATGAAAAGCTGTTCTACTTACCCTTAATGTACCTAATATTGAAATTAAAATCATTGAGCATGGCCAACCATATAACTTTCCTGGAATTTAGATTAGGTTGGTCAAACAAGTACCTCAGCCCACTGTGATCACTCATAAAAAAAAAAAAACCCTCTTGTCAAGAAGACAGTGCCTCCACATCTTCAATGCATGAATGATCGCTGCCAACTCAAGATCACGAGTTACATAATTATGCTCATGTTCATTCAGTTTCCTTGAACCATAACATACCAATTGTCCTTCCTACATCAAGACTCCACCAAGTCCCCTCTTGCAAGCATCTGTACACAACAAAAACTCGTTATCTAGATCTACAATTTTCAAGACTGAAGCATTTGTAATCAAGTGCTTCAACTACTCAAAACTAGTTGCACATTCCTATGTCCATTCAAATTTATTTCCTTTGCTATGCAAATATGTAATAGGATTGACAATCCGTGAGAATTTCATGATAAACCACCTGTAGTATTATACTAGTCCCATGAATGATATTACCTCATGCACATTCCTAAGAGCTAGAACTAATAGGGAATTTCCATTATTAAAAAGCATGAAGAAATTAATCTCATTTGTATGAGAAAGTATGGAGGTATTTCACCCATTAAAAGTGAAATTGGAAGTTGCAATGTTTGTGCATGATGAATATTTCATAACAGACTCCAAGAATGAAAAAATGTACAAGTGATGAACTGTTATAACATTGCTTTATTTGTAACATATTTTTTATGCCTTTGTTGAGTTGCAAGGAGAATAAGAGTACAAAAATTAGCCTCCAAGAGAGGGAACACAAAGTTACTCACCATGGTTATGTATATAGATTTTTGGCCGGCCAACCTTTTTTTTTTGTGGGGAGGTATGCTCCAGGAGGATCTTCACAATCAACAATTTGAATTTGATCTTAATTTCTCATAAAAATCTACTTATGTCAAAGAGCTCGTCAAGAGTTTTTCAATGTAATATAAATGGAGTCAAACAAACAATGTATGTCAATGTTATGGCCTGTTAAATTTTAATCCAAATAGGGAAAATATCACATAAAGGTATAATGCTAATGTCACCATGCTAACTGGAACTGTACATATTTGACACATGGCCCAATCTAAACATGACATGTGGCACAAAAAAATACAAGTTTGAACAATGTTATGGCCTGCTAAATTTTAATCCAAATAGGGAAAATATCACAGAAAGGTATAACGCCAATGTCATCATGCTTTCTGGACCTGTATTGATTTGACATGTGGCCCAATATAAACATGACATGTGGCACAAAAATATACAAGTTTGAAGTTGAAAAATGTACCACTTAGATGCTGAAACATGGAAAAATGAAATGGCAAGGATAACACATGGAATTTTCAAAGGTTCACATGTGGCACACTCAAATGTTTACATGTGGCAAGATGAAGTGGTATGGTTGAAACATGGCACACTCCAATGCTGAGACATATCAAGATGATGTTGAAGAGTATACACATGACATACTGAGGCTGACACATGGCAAAATTATACATTGACACATTGGTAGACTAGTCAATAGGTCAATAATTAAAATTTGACACACAATTACCATGTGGACCAACCAAAGGTTACCACATAGATCAACCTTAGGCTGCTAGTTGTACTAATTAGAGGACATCACATGGACCAACCATAGGATACCACATGGAAAAATAAATGGATAACACATGGAGAAAAAACAGGTTGGCACGTTGACCAACTAAAGGATACCACATGGACCAACTTTAGGTTACCATAGAGACCAAGCAGAGGTTGCCACGTGGGTCTTCTAAAAAGCCTATGCAGGCATAATAGGTGGATCAAAATTACATTGCACAAAATTTACAACAGTAAGATTTGAACCCATGAACTTCACTCCTACCTCAAAGAGACTTTACCATTGCACCACATGCAAAATATCTGGTAGACAAGGCGTACTATACTTTATATTTTTTGTCCTTTTTGTTCTAAATATAGGAAAATGAGAAAATTTGTAGTGATTCAAACTTGCGATCTAATTTGCACAAGCACACTACCTTTACCCCGATATCACACACCTCATTTGTGTTATGTTATGGGAGATGAAATATTTATTCAAATAGAAAAATTCCATTTGTTTAGAAATTTGAATCCTGACACATTTGGGATAATATTTTGGCATTAAAAGCCAAACTAGCTACTCCTAGAATATAAAAGGATGGATTTAATTTGTAAAAGGGAAAATACTTTCTGTAAGTTTTTTAAAGAGTATTTTATAAATTTTTTGAAGAAGAATAAGCAAGCAATAGTCTTTCTTATGAATTGAAGTCTCTTAATTGGGAGAGAGAGTTTTTATAAGCCCATTATGGGAGAATGAGCCACTTGACATGAGATTCTTAGCCCTTTGAAAAGGAGAATATTTCAACCCTTTTTTGTAAAAGGAGAAATCCTCTTTGAAGGATAACTAATGAAGCAGTTTAATGTTTTTGAGAACTTAAAGACATAGCCAATGCTTGGTGAACTCCGTTACAATATCGGTTTGCACATTATTTTTGTGGGTTTGATTGTTTAATAGTAGTTTAATGTTGATTTTTAAATATGATGCCAATTTTCATGTTAATGATGGTAAATTGAGAATTGTCGAATTCATTCCAAAATGGAGAAAAATTGAGTCAGTTTTATATTCCTAATTTTGGATCAACCCCTCAAAAGTTGTATCAAAGTCTTGTTAACTACTTTATTTTCCCATCTATCCGTGGATGGAATGCAATATACCTCTTCAACTTCATTTCCATCTTCTCCCCCATTGTATTCCAAAATTTTTTGGCAAATGTTGTGTCCTCATATGGATAATGCTCCTCGATATCCTAACTTGTACCCAAAACTGTCCAAAGTACAAGTTCACTACTTCTTTCCCAATGATGATATTTTTATAGGTCATTAGAACACACATCTTGCTGAAACTGTCAACTACCAATGAATAAGTAGCCATGTCCCTTTTTGATGTAAATGTAAACCTCCCACAAAGTCCATGGAAATTCTTTCCTAGACACCAGTGTGTATATGAAAGGGATGATATAGACCCTATTTCCTGTCACCAAGCTTGTTGGTACAAACAATCATGCATCCTCTAATGAACATAGCTACCTCTTCTTGCATCTTGGTCTAATACACATACCTCTACAAGTTGGACACTATCTTCCCTACACCAAAGTGCCCTATAGCCTTGGAGGTGTGAGCATCTCTAATTAGCTACATTCACTCACCTTTAGAAACACACAACTTATCCAACCTATATAGTAACCCATCCTGAAGATGGTAGTCAACTATGTTGTCACCATCATGCACAAGAATCTGCCTCTGCAACTACTAAAACACCTCATTGAATTCCTCATCCTCTAAATATGCCTCTCTGTATGGATCATGGGTGAATGAATACATGTGCATAAGAGTTCTAAAAATTGTGATATTTGATGTGGGTGGCCTTGAAAGCATGTTGGCTAACTTATTTTTGTTGATCACTAAATGAAATTGTCATAGAAACCCCATCTAATTGTAATGCCTGGTATGTTGTAGCTTACTTTGTGATTGTAGGTACTATAGTGGCTGTAGATTTGTCTGGATTATTGTCTCCTTTCCCATTAGATAGTGTTTCCACTTCTTCATAGCTTGCAACAGGGTATAGAGCTCCTTTTCGTAGGTAGGATAATTGAGAAATTCCCCATTAAATAATTTAGAATGGTAGCATACAAGATTTCCTCCTTGATTCAAGATCACTTCCATAGCATACCAACTTGCATCTATCTCCACTTCGAAGAGCTGCTACACGTTTGATAATTCTAGAAATGGTGCTTGAATAATATTCTTCTTTAACTCCAAAAAGGCCCTTTACTGACCCTTTCCCCACTTGAAACTCTTGTCACTCACTATTACAATGTGGAGTCCTACTGTTAATGCTAAAAATAAGGCGATGAATTTCCTAAGGTATTATGCTACACTAATGAAACTCTTAACCTCAGAAACATTAGTATGCACCAACAACTTCATGATGGCCTCCATCTTGGCAGGATCTATCTTAACCTCTCCTCCACTTATCACATACTCCAGGTACATTGAATATTATTGTGAAAAATCACACTTCTTGAGGTTTGATAGTAGTTGGTACTTCTTTAATGTCTCTAGCACCTACATCAAACGTGATATGTGCTCCTTGTAGGTAGCATTGTATACTAGTATATCATCCAAATAGACAATAGCAAATAAATCTATAAAGGGTCATGATATATCATTCATTAACCTCATAAAGGTAGATGTCACATTGCACAGGCCAAACAAAATGACTAACCACTCATAAAAACCTTTCCTATTTTTGAAGGCGATCTTCTAGGCATCTTCTTCTCTAACCCAAATCTAGTGATATCCTGACTTTAAGTCGAGCTTGGTGAAGTATTTGGCTTGCTGCAAATAATCTAGTAGATCGCCTATCCTAGGTATAAGGAACATGTTTTAAAGCATAATTTTGTTTAATGCCCTGTAATAAATACACGTTTTTCAAGTCCTATCATTTTTTGGCACAATGATAATGGGTGACCCACATGCTGAGGTACTTGGTTGAATGAAACCTTGTTCTAGTAACTGCTGCGACTGCTTCTTCACCTCACTTTTTTCCACAATAAAATGTCTCTATATCCCAATTTTTGGCAACGAGAATTTCCTCAACAATGTGATCTCATGCTCCACTTCCCTCTTGGGTGGTATCCCTTTAGGTCATCGAAACACACCCTTGTATGTTTGTAGAAACACTTCTAGTTACCATTTATATTCCTTAGTACAACCCTTCTAGGGATGAATTTGTTCTCGCTAAATCTTCTACAAATTGATTTTCTCTTAAAAACAATAAAGCATACGTCTTGCTAGAACTAATAAGTTTCTTCGCTTGGTTGGCACTTACCAATGAAATTTTGGACTTGCCATTGTGTGCATTGATGGTGAGGGATTTTCCATCCTTGATTATGCAATATTGGTTGGCTCTTCCCATGAAGATTGCATCCCGCATGTACATATGGGTACTTCCAAACACCACTCCACATAAATCAAGGGGAACTACATCTAGTTCTACTTTATCAATAAAATCAACATTGATAACACATATGATTTTGCACTGTTTGGTTACCTTTATTTCCACATCCTTATTTACCCATTGGTAGACATATACAATGTTATCATAAAAGCCTTACTTTAATGTCAATCCATAATCGTATTACTTACAATACACTAAGAAAAATATATGCATTTTGGGATTTATGCATTCCCTAGCTCGAGACAATGGGAAAGCTAACTACAATTATTTACAAATAATTACCATTAATTACAAGGAAAACTGTAGAAATCATTGTAGCTGAAATTATAAATTAGTTCCTATTTAAATACAAAATTGAAGAAATACAAAATTAACTATAATGATGCTAACAAAACAACAAAAGAAAATAACGATCTATGAAACTAATTAACAACAAAGAAAATTAAGTATCTACAAAACTAACTAATCTACCAATCTATTTTTCTGAAAGAAGATAAACCCAAATAAATCCAAATGAAGTTGCTACATAAATAAAATACAAATATCTAAAAGTAAAAATGCAAATTGCAAAAAACATAAGATGTTGAAAATGAAATGAAAAATGTTGAAAATGAAATGTTATGAAACTGAAATATATATCTATATATATAATTTTTTCACTATGAAAATGGATGCAATATGTCCAAAATGTAAAATTAGTAAATATGTGTAATAAAAGAAACTAAATAACAAAAAAAATATAGAAATGTTTACCAACAAGAAAATAACCATCAGAATTATAAAGTGTCCCTTGCTCTATGTCTTTTGGTGGATTGCATGTTTTACACACTCATAAGAACCAAAACAACTGACTTCTATTTAAAAAAATATAATAAAAAAAAAGGCCAAAACACCAAACCCTCTAACTTTGGTTCTCTTAGTTTATATACAAAAATTGGCACAAATGTGTGTTACTTTTTAGTGGTTCTTTCCAGAGGAATAAAAAAGGAAACAATTTTGAGTTATAACACTGAGATTTTGTTGAGGCCTCGAAATTCACTGCAACAACATGGGGGATGACCACTCAGTCCAGACCTTAAAGTAGTTCCTTTTCCGTTTGGAATGGTGGCTCCGACTGATTTAACTAAGTCCAGTTACCTTATCTCAATCTCCATTAACTTAAAATATGACTTTTATTTACCAATGGGAAAGAGACATTAGATCATTTCTCTTGCTAAGTAGGCAAGAAAGTGATCTTTAAACTAATTTGGGCATAGCCAAACCACAATTAAAGTTTTGCCTCTTTGGGAAGAGGAATTTTTAAGGATGTAGAATTTAATCTATATGCAATATTATTCTAAGATGCAAGAAAAAGAAACTATTTTAATCCTATCTCAATTAGGCAAATATAGATCTATCCCAAGAGAGAGCAAGATGTTTTAAAATAATTGAGATTTAAATATGTTTGTTTTAAATGGATATCAAGCTAACAAATTAGTTCAATTAAATGATATTGTGAATACCAAACACATTCTATCTAGAGACCTCTTACCTGAAATAATTAATCAACAACACTCATGAAGTAATTCTCAAAATGATATTGATCATTTAATCAATAACTTGAATAATTAAACAATAACATGTGGAAATAATTCACAACATATCACTATTTAATAAATCAGTTTTATAAGATAGATTCTTGAGTAAATAGTTACTCAGAAATCAGAATTCAATGCATAAGAGTAGAGACAAATAATAACATAAATTGAGGCAAATTACTCATACCGATAGAAGTGCACAAGTATGCAAATAAATTGACACATTTCTGTTATCATAAAATATTAAGTCCATTTCTCCAGCTCCGGTCTCTAACAATTTTTTACAATGCTTGAACTTCTTCTTTCAAAATCAGAGCTACAATAGTGCAAGACTCTGTTTATTATACATAACTCAGAATGTAAAAGAAAAACTTCAATAATCTCCAGATCTTAGATTCCTCTCCTCTCACCCTACACCTCTAAATCCTCTAGACAATAGTGCCATCAAGAATTCCAGAATTGCAGAAGAGAGAAGCATGTTCTACATTCTACAATCTACTATTTATAATATTTACAAAAGAATTCTCAATAAAAAAGTTTGTTGAAGAGTGGTTCTGCTTAATCCATTTCCATTGGCTCAAAATCATATTCTTCAATTGTTGGAGCCTTCTCATTGGTTGAGATATGATTGGCCAAGGAGAACATAGACGAATGGATCTGCACTCATAAGAAGTCGTGGCAAATGAAAATGCAAAAAACAAAACTCAGAAAATTAGTTTTGGTTAAAAATCCGGAGCTTGATCTTTTGCTGAATTTTAGACCCAATAAATAATCAAATCTAGAAATGAGACAACTTCAGAAACGTTCTCCATCATTTTATCTATCTAATAAGCCGTCCTGGGCCTCAATTGGCCAAGTAAAACTCCATTTATGAGCTTCCAAAGTTGGTATATTAAAATTTCTAGAATTCTGGAATTTTTGTTACTTAGGCTAAAAATCAGAAAATTTTAATTAATTTCTAATCCTAAATTAGATAGTTATTATTAATTTATAAGGATAATTAATTGCAATTATGCTATTAATCTGAATTTACAATAAACATAAATGAATTAATAAAAATAAATGATTTAAAATATAAATATATTATATTAATATTATAATTTATTTATATTAAAATTATAATAAAATATTATAATTAAAATATAAAAATTATAATAAAAATATAATATTTATTATATTTTAAATAATTAAAAATTAAACATTCACGAGAGGGAGAGGACTTGGAGAGAGAGAAGTGATAAGGGAGGAGGAGAGGTGAGTGAGTGGGAGTTATAAGGTGAAGGGTGATGTGAGGTAAGCATGAGGTAGGAGAGGTGAGGTGGAGGGTGAGTGACGTGAGGGTGATGTGAGGAAATTGAGTCGTGAGGCATAAGGAGGTCAACAAACCTTAGATAAAATTTTAAAACCCATCGCATAAACCCAAAATCGCACATCGCAACTTTTTTAAATGACGAGTTTTGAGATTTTAATAAATTTGCGATATGCGATATCACAATATCGCAATCACAAAGTTTTTTGGAAAGTTGTGAAGGGGTGCAAAGTGGGGCCCACGTGGGATTAATTATCCTACAATTTAGACTATAGCCACTTTACAATTTTGGAGTTTTGGGTTTGGCAATTTGTTTTAAAATAACAAGTTGGAGTAAATTATCAAAATCCTGAAATGTATTTTCGTCTATTGTACAATTTAGCCATGTCATTTTGTAGGACCGTTAGTAAAAATGAACTAAAAATTAATATTTTCAATGAATCACTATTTTAACTACGAGAATTAAAACATTAGTACACTTTATACATTTTTTAACCCAAGCGAGAAAAATGATCAAAACTTCAAAAGAGTGCCATTTACAAACTGGTTGACCAAATGGAGCGAAACAAGTATCGTTGAAAAGCTTGTGAAAAAACGGATTTAATAAAGCAATCAAAACAAAATTTCGAGGAAGATGAAAAAATGACAAAAATGCAGGATAATTAACTTAATGAAAATCCTAAAAGGTGTTTAGCGAAATTTTTTGTAGAAAGGGTCCCCATTATTTGAAGTACATAAGTAAAAAATGAGAGAGTTGTGTTTTACCACAACAGATTCTAAAATATTATCCAAAATAGAAACTAAATTACTTTTATTGAATCACCCTCTTTTATCCTATTTTCAAGCCTTATTTAACAAAATATAATAACAAAAAGGTCCAAAACACCAAACCCTCTAAGTTTGGTTCTCTAAGTTTATATACAAAAATTGACACAAATGCGTGCTACTTTTTAGTGGTTCTTTTGAGGAATTAAAAATAAAATAAATTTTTTGAGTTATAACACTTAGATTCTAAAAAATTATCCAAAATAGAAACTAAATTACTTTTCTTGAATCATCCTCTTTTATTCTATTTTCAAGCCTCATGGGCTGAATGGCCTAAAGTGGTTAGAGAGAAAATCACAAGGCTGGTGATAAAAAGTAGTAACAATAATAAAAAGTAAATATTTAAGGAAATGTGCTTTACTGCTGAAAAAAGTTTCAATAACAATGGTCTCTTTTCTTGAAAATGCTTATGGATACAAAAGATCTTCATAATATGGTTGTACAAATGGTACAAACTTTAATGTTGTAGAGAAAATCCTCAGCATGAGTACCGTCCAAGAGATTTTATTTGCTTCATGATCACTGATGAATATTTATGCAATCGTTCATTCCACAATTTGAAATCATAAAAGGGTGTCCCACTTGATACTTGCAAACTAATAACCAACCATTGTTCGCTAGAGCATGCACAATTTTTAACTTCTTATAAACAAAACTTGTTCATTACCACTATATCCAATTGCTTTAATTATGATGAATAAGTGGGATAGAAATGGATGAAACATGTGTTTTTTTATAAGGAAACTGGTGATAAAAGGGGTGATTAGGAGTGATAAATCTATCTATCATCATTACCTCCCAAGTTAATCCTTTGCAGGTCCCTTATGCAACTAATTAAAATGAAAAGAGATGACTTGAGTATAGCTCGAAAGTCATATGGAACTACTCGTGTGCTAGTTTTTGATGCATACAATATTTCCCATATCTCAATCGTTTATTGTTTTCTCCTTTCTTTTTCTTTGTTGATTATCAAATTTCCTTGATAATATAGAATGTGGTATAGTATTAAAGGATGTTTAAATTCTAAACCAATCCATTTCAGTCCCTTAGTTCTTAGTGATTGCACATACAATTTGCTTCTATATATTCCTGCATGAAAATTCAGAAGCGTATGGGGTCCTTTTTCTTTAAGATTGTCATCCAATTCTTCCCATGTTTGCCGACAGGATGACAAGGTTGCATATTCACAATTGTTTCTAAAATTTGTAAAATATTCAATTATTTCATTTTGCAATCTCTTTATAAATCTTTTGACTTGAAGGTCATATATTTTTCTCCTATGTTCCTTGAGAATTTCTTTGATATAGTTTGGATCTGCTCTAATCCTCAAAGGTGCAGTAAATTCCTTTATATTATACAACTCCAACTCATTAGACATTTTTAATTCATTCTCTAACCACGATTGAAATTATCTCAAATTGATATCCCCAATGAAATGGTTTGGCTTCCAATTTTAACTCATAGGTGTTAGATAATTATGTAGGTAAAATTCACATACTAGATTTCTTCGTTTAAGAATACTGGAAAAGTAAAGCGAACAAGAATTTCTACCAAAGGGTATGTTTTCCATATGTAGATTTGACATAAGTCTTTCGATTTGAAATAAAATCCATTATTCTTTTAAATATGATGTATATAATAGTGATGAAGGTCGACAAAATATCAACTCAAAAGACAATTCACCCAATTTATTAATTTGGGCTTTTAATTCTTGGATTTATTCGTCCTTTTCCTTTAATTCTTCTTGTTCTACTTAACTCTACAAGTTCTTTATGTAGATATTTGTTGCTCTCTTGAAGATTCTAGATTGTTCCTGCTTGATTGCTACAATATTCAAATACTATTTCTTTTTCCTCATGTATGTGTTTTTGAAAATTTTCTATCGGAATATTTTCCCCAGGGTTGAATGAAGCATACCGATTTTTCCATGTATCCCGCTCAAGATTTAGTCCTTTTAATTGCTATGTTAGTTTCTCAAGTTCTTCCATCAAATGGAACCAACACTTATTTGTTTTTGAGACGTTTCATTGGCTTCCTCAATGGTTTCCTTTGTCTCAAGGTCTTCTAATTGCATTGCTTTAGAAGCAAAATTTGTTTCCATTTTTCTACGAGATGTTTTTGCAATCGCTCTACATTTTTTTTTCTTATCCCCAATGGTTCTTGTGTTTCACTGGGAGAGCTTTGTTGCTACTTCCTAGAAGTTCTCAGTGGCATTTCAGATTCAAATATTAGTGATTCTAAAATTTTAATAAACTCCCCCCAATCGGTAGTTGGTCTTTGTCTAATGAATGTAGCTTTTGATATAATGTAAATTAGCTCATGGTGTGCTAAATGATTGTGCTTACCTTTTATATTGGCTCACTATGGATTGTAGATATTTTAATAAAAAAGTAGGGAATGTTGATTCTTCTGTTTCTTCTAAAATGAGCTAAGAAACAAAAATGGTATGTCATGCAAAGAGAAGCTTTGCCTTCATAAGTAAAATATATGATAATATGTTGGAGTACTTCACCCCAAGGTTGTGGAAGAGACAATCTCCTTACTCCTTGCCTAGTGTCTTCCAACACTTCTCATTCTTCCAATAGTGATCATCTTGCAGTCACAGATTCTACTCTTTCTTTAAATCATTTTTTTCCTTTTGAAGGTATATTTGTTACTCTGGCAACCATTTCTTCAGATATTGTAAAACTGAAGTCTATAATTCAAGTTGTGTTCATCATTAAGTTGAAATATAGACCAAAATTCTCTACCAAAAGTATATTAATATTTTTAATTCATTGGAAGAATGTCAACCATCCCAATCTTCTAAAAATTTATGCAACTTCTAAATTATGCATGACCATGGTTGCTGTAATTAGATCTTGTATGAATATATTTTCGCCCATTGTTGCATTCCCCTTACATAATTCTATTGTTTATCACTCTATTATGATATTTTATGAAAAGCCAATCTTCAAGCTCTTAGATATAGAATAGTTCTACAAGAATTAAAATGACAACTACTAAATTTCTTTAAAATCTGGTGCTGCGAAATTTCCTTAGACTTTGCCGATTTTCTTCAGTATGTATATCCTAACTGTAATGAATTTTAATGCGTGTTGACTAGACGTCAAAGCATGTTGGCACATTGATCAACAACAATGATTTACATTTTTTATAGCATTCAATCATATTTCCTTATAATCAAACATTATGTGGATGAGTGGCTTTGACAAGAGGCAAGCGAATTTATCAAATGGTCTGAGTTGGCATTGAGTGAGTATTAAATGGATTTATACAAAGTTTGAAATATTTATGGGTTGGCGGATGTGAGTGGTCACAATATAACAATAATGTAAGGGACGTAATGTAATAATGATTGGACAAATGGTATTAAACAGGTAATTTAAATAATTAGTTTCAATATTACTTAACGCATGGTGTTAGAAAGTTGGAAATGCTCCTTGCGGCTGTAGAATACCCCTTTAACATATGGCCATCTAGAAAGTTTGATAAACAGGTGTCATGGTTGCAGAATAAAGCTGTAACAACTGTCAGTCACGTTCTTGAAATCACAACTACATCTTCTGCATCACCGAAGTTGCTGCTGATTTACTCTGTAATGCAAGATTTCTTGATCTAAAATAAAATGTCTTCTATGATATATGTAGCTGATAATATCTTGAAATTTCACTTGATTGAGTTTTAGATAGAAAATTTTTGAAAATTTTTGCTTTTATTTTCCATAATAAGTTTTCCAAAATCTAATAGTAGTTGTTGTTGAAAATATTGTAGTATTTTTATTTTTATTTTTATAGAACTATGGTATTTCTGGTTTTCATTGTAATATTTGTTTCAAAATTTTTTATAGTAGAAATTTCCATTTTTCTTTTTCAAAATGTACTATAGCTTACTATGTCATTACTAGTTTTCATTTTATGTTTTTTTTTGTTACAAATATGTATTTACTGTTTTCAAGAAAGCATTTACTGTTTTCAAGAAATGCATGACCTAATCCGATCTTCTATTATATTTAGCTAGCACAATTTTGAGTGAAATCCTCTTTGGATTCAAGTTTCTTGCACAACTTCAATCTATGTCAATTTACCAATAATGGTAACTTCTCCTCATCAATTGTCCTCAACTTTACAATTCCATTTTAATACAGATGCTCGACTTCATAGGTCCCAACCACTTGGTAGTTAGTTTACCCTTAAAATTTTTGGAATCTTGAATCATATAGTATTACCCAATCAACTTGTTGAAATGATTTATTTTTAATGTGTTGGTCATGCCAGCTTTGCATTGACTTGTTTCTAAATGATGTAAAGCTTTTTGTCTATACTCGCTTGTTGTCTATACTCATCCAATTAATTAAGTTGAGAAATTATTTATTTTTGTGCTATAGAAAGATTCATTCCTAGATGCATTGCTGTCCTTGGAGTTTTAATTTTAAATTCAATGGGAATAACAAAATTTTACCAAACACTAATTGATAGGGTGTAAATCTGGTCGAAGTTCTCCATGTGGTGTGACAAGTCTGTACTGCTTCTGGAAATCTGTTTTCCCAATCATTTTGTGATAGTGAACAAATTTTATGAGTATATTTTCTATTTCCATGTTAGTTACTTCTACTTTCCCATTAGATTTAGGATGGTATGGTGTAGGATTTTTGTGCTTTATTTGTATAACTTCATGAGATTTTCCACTAACCTAGATGTGAATTGTGTCTCTATGTCTAACAAAATTTCTCTAGGTATTTTGTATCGAGTGAAGATTGTGTCATATAGAAATTCTGCCACTCTCTTCTATAGTATATTTTTTAATGGTTACACTTCCACCCACTTGATTAGATAGTTTGTACATACTAATATGTACTTAAATTGATTTGAAGGTGGGTTTAATGGTCCTACAAAGTCAATTCCCCATTTTTCAAATGGTTCAAATGAAATTAGGGGCTGCATAGGCATTTATTCTATTTTAGTAGGTTGACACATTCTTTGACATGCCTTAAAAATGTCTCACATACTCTTTTGCATCTCTATGTAGTGTTGGCCAATAAGATCTTGTAGAGAGTATTTTATTTGTAGTTCTTGTGGCTGCAAAATGATGACCACATGGCTCATTGTGACAAGTCCCCAGGATATCATATACTTCATCTTCCCTAATGCATCTTCTAAGAATTTGATATAGTCCCATGTTGAATAAATATATTTTTATCCATGTATAAGGTGCACTTTTTCTATTCAAAGCATTCTTTTCCTTGGATGAAAAAGGTTGATGCAACTTGTATGCCACTAAGTAGTTTGTTATATCCACAAATTAGGGTGTCATCACTAATTATGCAAATATATGTTCATCTAGAAAAGAATCGTCTGATGGTTCAACTGGTTTCTCACTAGTAATCATTGATAATAAATATGCAACCACATTCTCTTGACCGAGTTTATCAAGTATATTTTTCTCAAATTATTGAAGAAGTAAAAGCTAATGAATTATTCTGCTACTAATAACAAGTCTATTCAGTAAATATTTAATGGTTGACTGATACACATGTACACAAGTGGGATATCCTATGATGTAGTTCATAAACTTAATTTCCTACACTGCTGCCAAAAACTCTTTTTTTGTCATGGTGTAATTCAACTCTACATGGATGATATTTTTGTTGATATAATAATTAGCATGCATTGCAGCATATTATTTCTGTCCTAAAAAACACCCAAACTTTTATCAGAAGCATCAAAATAAATATGAAATGGTAATTTCCAATTTGGTCCTTGTAAAACATGACCAATGTTTAATTTATCTTTTAGAGTTTCAAAGTCTTGTCGACAAGTTGTCCAAAAAAATTCAAAATATTTGGTAAGCAAGACTGTTACACAACATTTTGTCACTGTCCCTGCAATCCCCATCTCGCACATTGGAGGGTCATTTCTGTGACTAATAAGAAGTGTCATGCCTTGCAAAGACCATCATTGCATCCCTTTAGATGAGAGAGATATTCCTTCTGTTGACAATTCCCTGAGAAGAGCTTCAAAAACCCCTGTTTTTGCCTTGGCGCGAGTAGTCAGTTCTTCCCTCACGCCAATGAGGAAGATTAGCATTGGGCCCTGCGCCACTTGGCTCTCTGTCCTAGTTAGCCACCTGCGCCAAGCTGTTTATGGAATGTATTTTAAAAATAGAGGCGGAGATTCCACTCTAACAACTTCGAGGATGAGTTATTGGGAGTGGTTGGACTGATTAACCACAGACTGCCTCCTTTAGTTTATGGTTTCCACCTTGTAAAATTATGTAGATGTTCTATGCTTGATGCAACTTTACTTTTCACCACAACAATCACATAAACAATCAAGTAAAATGCTGATAGAACATACCAGTGGATCTATAGAAGACAAACCAGAAACAGAAAAATTGTGGTGGTGCGTTACGACAGTCAACAGGATGCTTCAACCAGCAAAGTCTCCTTGGTCAGCCAACCCAGCATGTGTCACAACAACCCTCAAAACAGCCACACGGTCAACTCAAAGTCAACCCTAGAAAAGTCAACGTTGCCCCAACGACAGCAATGGCAGCAACACCGGCAACAACGGCAACAACACCGAAAGCAACGGAAACAACGGCAACAACACCAGAAACAACGGCAACAATGACAGCAACGGCAACAACACTGGTAGCAACGGAAACAACGGCAACAACACCGGCAGCAACAGCAACAACACTAGCAACAACGACAACAACAGCAGCAACGGCAACAACACCAGTAGCAACGGCAACAACGGCAACAACACCGGCAAAGAACGGCAACAACACCGGCAACACCGGCAACAATGTGCCAGCAACGGCAAAAACACCGGTAGCAACGGCAACAACGGCAACAACACTGGCAGCAACGGCAACAACGGCAGCAACGGCAACAACACCTCTTCATCCTTCTTTTCTCATGTGAACCGGGAAATTGTCTCATGAGCTCAGATTAGATCAAAAGAGAAGAAGGTGTGATGAGATGAGGTAAGGGAATGCTCTCCAACTTTCCCTGTATTTATATCCATCATTGAGGTGTGTGACACATCCGCTGGGGGTGTAAAACCTTAAGGCCGACCTGCACATATAATTTATTATAAATAATAAATTCAAAATAAATGTTCTGCTCATCGGATTAAGATAAATTTTATATGGATCTTACACCTCTCCGAAGGAGGAATCCAATAAAAATATCGGTATCTGCATCTGAGCATCACAACATGGAGTTTGGACCTAGTTGTCCAATTTTAACACTCCCTCTCAACTAGGGAGAACTCCATCCATCAGTGCAACCAAACATCGTGCGTCATCCCGCCGTAACTTGCTTTGCTGGCCTCTTTATTTCAGAACAGAAGTGGGTCAGCCACAAAGACATCATCCCCCAGCTGACAAATCCAGCCCAGAGGTCCGAAACCTCTATTAGACTCACAAAGAGTCTCCAACCAACCCGAAGTTGGTTCATCTGACCCGAAGTCAGGCGGAGGTCCGAAACCTCACTATCAGACTCACAAAGAGTCTCCAACCAACCCGAAGTTGGTTCATCTGACCCGAAGTCAGGCGGAGGTCCAAAACCTCACTATCAGACTCACAAAGAGTCTCCAACCAACCCGAAGTTGGTTCATCTGACCCGAGTCAGGCGGAGGTCCGAAACCTCACTATACTTGACCCCAGATCAAGTGGTTGGACCGTGCCATCCTAGATAGAGAGTACGGAAATCTCTGATGCGTCCATCAGTATTTGCTACTAGTCTCTAGCTTTTCCCACCTCATTGGCCAAATGAGAGGTACTTCCCATGAGCCTTGAACTCAATGGGTAGGATGCATACGGGGCATAGATAATGAGAAGTGAACCAACTCAATAATCACAATGGTGGGGTCCAAGCACACCAACAAGGTTTGGAAATCCTAGCCTTGTGGTTTCTCATAGCTCTAAAAAGTTGTCCCCAAAACCCCCCAGAGCTCCCAGAGCTCATCGTCCAACGGGACCCACATCATAGGGTCGTTCCACGATACCAAGACTCTCACGGAAGGTTAGGAACTTGACCTTCCCCAGGGACTTAGTGAGAATATTCGCGACCTGCTCATCAGTTCCTATGATCGAGCCTTACGGCGCCTCGTTTCACCATATCCCGGATAAAGTGGTACCAGCCATCAACATGCTTGGATCGATCGTGGAACACGAGATTCTATGACAAACGAATCCCCCTCTAGTTATCACAAAGGATAACGGTGGCATCTAGCACATGCTCGAACAACTCACTGAAGAGATTTCGCAACCAAGTGACTTCACAACATGCCATACATGTTACAATGTATTCGGCCTCAACGGTGCTCAAGGCTACCGACTTCGGTTTCCTGCCTGAAGCAGATCTACGTGTGAAGTAGCATCCAGATGTGCTCTTGCAATCCACCACACTGCCAACCCAATCGGCATCAATATATCCATGGAATGTCATACTCCTGGTAGTGTATCTCAGCCCATGGTCTATCGTGCCTCAGAGATATCTCAAGAATTTCATGGCACCAACCCAGTGAATGTTATGATCAACCATGTGTTGACTAAAAGTGTTCACTGCACAACATATGTCCGGACAGGTGTTCACTAATAACATCAGGGCCCCTACGAGTTGACTATACTCAGTAGGATTTGTCAATACGGGCCCAGCAGCGCTGCCACTCAACTTCTTGAAGTTGAGCTCCATCAGTGTCGACACAGACTTGTAGTCCACCATACTAAATCTTTCCAGAAGCTTCACAATGTGTTTTCCTTGAGAAAGGAAAATCTCGCCAGGTCTCTGCTAGACCTCCAGGCCTAGGAAGTAGTGCATCAGTCCTAGGTCTTTCATCTCAAACTCAGCAGCAAGCTCCCTCTTGCACTGATGAATGACAGGGTCAGCACCTGTCAGGAAGAGGTCGTCCACATACAACACCAGAATGAGAGGCTTCTCTCTATGAACCTTGAAGTAAAGGTTCGAATCAACATTACTACGAGTGAAGCCCAGATTCATCAGGTAGCTATCTATCCTCTCGTACCAAGCTCTGGGTGCTTCCTTCAACCCATAGAGGGCTTTCTTCAACCTGCAGACATGGGTATCCTGATCTTGGACTTCGAACCCTAGAGGTTGCTCCACATACACCTCTTCCTTTATCGCACCATGTAGAAGTGCGGTCTTCACATCCATCTGATGAAGACTCCATCCTTGCATAGCAGCAAGGGCTATGATAGATTGGATGGTGGTCACAGGTGCAAATATGTCATCATAGTCTATGCCTTATTTTTGAGAGGAGCCACGGGCAACGAATCTTGCCTTGAAATTTTCAGCACTTTCATCAGATCCATGCTTGATCTTGTAGAGCCATTTTGAGGTGACAACTGCTTTGACCTCCGATCTAGGAACCACATCCCAGACATCATTCTTCATTATGGACTCATACTCTTCGTGCATAGCATCCTTCCAGTCTTGATGCTTTACGGCTTCGTCAAAAAGATCCAGGCTCAGATTATACAATAGTACTCATGGCTGCTAGATACCCTTGGTATCTACTCGGCTTCTTGCTTTCACGGAATGTCCCCCTTTGGGGCCATATGTCCCTCAGCATCCTCGAGAGTGTCCCTGAGCCATGATGGTCTCTTTCCCAGTGAAGGAGGTGGATCAATCGGGTCCATTGGTCCTTCAACATCAGGCATCGTCTCATCCTTCGGTTCCTCTTGATTTCCAGGCCTTGCTTCATGATCTTCCTCGGATCTTAGAAGATTGAATACTTTCCACAGGGAAGCATCTTCATCAAAGGTGACATCGTGGCATATCTCCACTTTCCTTTGACCAGGCACATAGAATCTATAGGCCTTCGAAGTTTCGCTGTAGCCCACAAACATTGTGGTCAAATTCTTGATGCTAGCTCCTCTACAAAATTTCTTAAACTCGTTTGTCTCATATTCAGTGCCATTATCGGTCTTTCGGATAGCATCTCATGTCATTGCTCCCAGTGGACTTCCTCCACCCTGGTAGAGTGTATCAATTCTAGACCCAAACATGATAGCTTCCTTGAAGCTCTTCTTCCACATGCGCACCTTTCCATCAGTGAATGCCACATTGAAACCTTTGTCTTCCATGGCTGATATAGACACGAGGTTCTTCTTCAAATTAGGTACACAGAGTACATCCTGCAAGTGGAGGACTTGACCTTGAGACAAGTGGAGGGTCACAGTCCCTGTCCCTTTCATGGGATATGTGGCATTATCTCCAAGGATAATTTTCAAATTAGTATCCTTCTCAACCATATCAAAGAGTGCTTCCTTGAACCCAGTGATGTGCCTTGAGGCATCACTATCTATCAACCAGACATCCATAGTGTCGGGTGGAGATGCAACGGAGAGAGCAGATACAAGAATATATTCATTTCTTTTATCAACAACATTTGATTCCTCATACCTGAAATTTCTTGACCTTTTGAAAGGTTGATCATTTTCACGGGAGGGAGCCTTTCTCTTTCCCTGGAACTTGTTGTTCCTTTGATTATCATCCCTCCGGTTGTTGTTGTTGTCATCATCATCAGGAGAATCCTTCTTGAAAGGACATTCTCTAGCATAGTGACCAGGCCTATGACAAGTGAAGCACTTTCCCTTCTTTCCTTGGGCCCTTGCTCTTCCTTTGTTCTTAGGACCACCCGAGTTCTTCTTTCTAGAATGAGCAGCATAGGCAACATTTCTGTCATTTTCAAATTCCTTCATCCTTGTCTCTTCTTGCATGCATCTTGACAGTAGCTCGTCAAAGTTAGGAATTGTACTATTATTGAGAATGGTAGTGTTGAATACTTTCCATTCATATGGGAGTCCTCCAAGTGTAGTGAGTACCATCTCACGATCGGCTATTGTCTCCTAATAGCCAGCAGATTGTTCATGATTTCAGTCAATTTCAGAAAGTATGTTTGGATAGACTCATCCCGGCCCTTCTTCAGATTCTTCAATTGATTTTTGAAGAATAGCACTTGGTTTGCATTGTTTACCTTGAACATAAGGATCAATTTATCATACATCTCTTTGGATGTGCCCAACTCAGAGATGTAGGCCACCAAGCTTTTATGAATGGATTCCCTGATCATCAGCTTTGCTTTGATCTCTCCCTTCTTATACTTGGATTTTGCAGCAGCAGTAGCATTGGATGGAGGTTCTTGTATCTTACCCAATACATGGTCCACGAGATCATGGTCTTCCAATTTGAGATCTAATATCATCTTCCAAGCATGGAAGTCATCTCTTCCAGTCAGCTTGTCATCCTCCTTGAAGCCATAACTTGTTGAACCCATTTTTCTTAGATGGTGATTGCTATAAGTTAGGGCTTGTCTTCACCTCGGCTTCGATACCATGTAAAATTATGTATATGTTCTATGCTTGATGCAACTTTACTTTTCACCATAGCAATCACATAAAAAATCAAGTAAAATGCTGATAGAACATACCAGTGGATCTATAGAAGACAAACCAGAAACAGAAAAAATGTGGTGGTGCGTTACGGCAGTCAACAGGATGCTTCAACCAACAAAGTCTCCTTGGTTAGCGAACCCAGCATGTGTCACAACAACCCTAAAAAAAGCCACACGGTCAACTCAAAGTCAACCCCAGAAAAGTCAACGTTGCCCCAACGACAGCAATGGCAGCAACACCGGCAACAACAGAAACAACACTGACAGCAATGACAACAACGGCAACAACACCGACAACAACTGCAACAACGGCAGCAACGGCAACAACACTGGTAGCAACGGCAACAACGGCAACAACACCGGTAGCAATGGCAACAACGGCGGCAACAACGGCAACAATAGCAGCAATGGCAACAACACCGATAACAACGACAACAACGGAAAAAACGGCAACAACACCGGCAACAACGACAACAACACCAGCAACAACGGCAACAACAACAGCAACGGCAACAACACCGGTAGCAACGGCAACAATGGCAACAACACTGGCAGCAATGACAACAACACCTCTTCGTCCTTCTTTTCCCACATGTGAACCGAAATTGTCCTCCAAGGAGCTCGTACTAGATCAAAAGAGAAGAAGGTGTGATGAGATGAGATGAGTGAAATGCTCTCCAACTTTGACTGTATTTATATCCATCATTGAGGTGTGTGACACATCTGCTGGGGGTGTAAAACCTTAAGGCTGACCTGCACATATAATTTAATATAAATAATAAATTCAAAATACATGTTCTACTCATCGGATTAAGATCAATTTTATATCGATCTTACACCTCTCCGAAAGAGGAACCCAATAAAAATATCGGTATCTTCATCTGAGCATCACAACATGGAGTTTGGACCTAGTTGTCCAATTTTAACACACCTCTTGTGGGAACCTCCTAAAGGATAGGCCTCCCTTCCACCTTTGTAGGGATCCTAACCTCTTCCTTTGTAAGGATTTAACAAGAAGGAACTTCATTGAGAGAGCTTAAGCCCATGCCTTCATCCTATCCGAATCCCCTGATGAGTATCTGAGACATGCTTCGGCTGAACCCCATTGGAGGAGACTCCGATGCCAAATATTTGGTTGTACCTCTTCCTTCTATCAATACATACACGTGACTATTGTTTGGTTCCCATTTTGTGTTATGTAATTCGTTTAATGCAATATGATTAGCCCTCTTTGATTGGTTAGTAGTTATGAATGAAGTTATTATGTCATATGCTGTTATTGTTTGTTGTTCTATGTGCAGGTATCTGAGCATGACTACAGAAGGATTGTGACTTGCTGAGGTAGGAGCGAGAGGCCACCACTACTACAGCTGGACTCCAGGTAGGTCGATCTACCGTGTCCTCTTTTGATTCAGTAATTAGGAACCAACACTCTAGCATGTCTCTTTGTTTATAGACCCACTCTAGGGATAGAGGGATCGCCTCTGTCCGCAGAGGGGATTTACCTGCTTAAAAAATTGGCGACTCTACTGGGGACTCTGAGTGTGAGTTTGTCGTTTTAGCTTGTTTGGGTCGACTTCGATCGTTGGCTTGCTTGTTTGTCTTTTTATAGTTTGCTTGCTTGTTTTCCATCCCTTGTTCAACTCCAGAGTGTCAATATTGACCTTTGCTCATTGGGTTTTCCCTTTTCCCATAGTTATCTATCTTGGCGTGCTTTTCGTTTGAACAGTTGTGCCGATTGGAACAGGTTGGTTTTGGTGCAGTCGCGCCAACCCATGTTTGGCGCTGAATACTGCCTCATAGTCACGCCGAATCCTATAGGATTTGGTTTTCCCTCCTTGATGAGTCTTTTGGTTAGTTGTGTTTGACTCTGGGTTATTTTTTGTGTGTAATTAAACCTTTGGGACTGTTTTGAATGTTGTAGGCTTATTTTTCTCAGTCGTTTGTCTATTTTCCTATCAGTGTAGATTAAGGCCTTAGGGTTTCTAAGTGTCTTTGTGCACTGAGCCTTCTGTTTGGAAATCAAGTCTCATTGATTGTTATCAGTCTCATTTTTGGGTCGATTGCACTAAGTTTTCTTGATCCTTTTGAGTGTTTTCTTTGGTTGAATGATCATTTTGTTTTCGATTGATTCTTCTCCTTGTTGCTCCAAGCATAGATTACATTGCTCGTTTTGGGTCGTTTTGAAAATTTTCTTTTGATTTGGAAGATTGTGACATTAGTTTGAGTGCTTTATTGTGATTGTTTTGCATTGATTGAGTCATTTAATTTCAGTTCTTACATTCACAATGCTCAAGCTAGCGTTTATTTTGTTTTTCGTGTAATTAGTGCTTTGTGTACTCTTTTTCATTGAAAAACAAAAAAAAAAACATTTTGCATTCTTTCCTTTGCATTGAAAGTGAAAATTTCTTTTGCATAACAGGCATTTGATAATCTAGGAAAGAGTTTTTCATTTTTGTTAAATTGCATTAAATGCATTAGTGGATTTCTTTGCGTATTCTCATTTTTTGCAATTGTTTGAAAGATCTCTATCTTTCTCGTAATTAGCATTCATTGAATGGAAGATGGTATTCTTTTGCATATAGCTCGCATTTAGGAAATTTGAGATCCAAATTCGGTAAGGCCTTGAAACTGAAACATAATCAAAGATCAACTTTAAAATTCATTCAATTAACCTAAGGAAGCATTGAAACCTAACACAACATTTTTAGTGGTCTAGGCTAGAGATGTGCTCTGACGTCTTAAAATCTAGTAGTTGTCGCTCTCCATTTGGATTTAGATAGCGCTAGTACAGACTTGTGCTCCTCGTACCATCGAGTATATAAAGGGATACCCCTCTAGGTTGCAATCCTTTAATCCATAGGAAGCCAAGTCCGCCACCTTGTAACCGTGATACGCCGAACAAAACATTCGGGGAGACTACCTGCATGTACGTTAAGTCCTTGGTCATTTATTTTTCATTTGATCACCAAGGTGTATATGGTAGTTCATTAAAACTTGGTACACCCTCTTGCTTAGAGTACCTGAGTAGTCATTTTGATCTTTTCGTGACTCCTTAAAAAGATAAGAGATCGTTGAGCACTTTTCCTTTCACGCTCGTTTAAAATTGAAAGTGACTAGAGTCATCTTTTTCCTGTTTCTTGACTCTTAAAATATGAAACAATGAAATCCGGTTTCAGTGTCATAAAATTAATTACCTATGATCACACGCCCGTTAAAATTTTTATTACTTGGCCTGTTTTTTTTCCTTGGATTTTGATCTTGGGGTCTTCGATTGGTTATCTTTTTTCCTTCCTGTTTTAAAACACAATCACAGTGGCAGAACCACCAGTTTCGTCGTCCTCACTGCCTCCTAGTAGTGGTTCTTTTCCGGACGTTTCTTTTGAAACCCCTCAGTCCACTAGGTCTGCAGAGTTTTAGCAGCCTATTCTCCCGTCAGTCTAGCCTCTTGTTACTTGATCTCCTCCTGAAGAGTCAGTTGAGTTCAATTGGCCTCCTTCAGGTGCTTGGTCTAGTTTTGGGGAAGAAGGAGAATTTCCTCCTCTTATGTCAGGATCACTGTTTTTAGCTATTGTTGTACCTCCTAGTCCCCGTACTCTTTTCGAAGATCTTACGTCAGAGTCATACATGGATTCATTCAGTCCTATTGACAGTGAAGGAATGCCTATTCCTATGGGAGAATATAAAATTTTTCCTGAATATTTCCCTCGTGTGTCTACTCAGCCTTCTCCACCATCGATGTCACTTTCGCTTGGATATAGGTCCTTGAGTCAGATTATGTTTGGTGTTGCATCCATATCACAATCCAGTACATCAACTCCTCCTCAGAGTTCGGTCCTCCCTTCGTTAGGACTATCACCTTCGACACTTGGTTCGTCAGTTACTGTTACATCTCTCCCAGTCCAATCGACTATCTATGTGGCTTCATCCACACCAATTGTTACGACTCAGTCGTCAGGATCTTTTCATACTCACAGCTCTATTTTTCTCAATTTTACATGGCCTGTTAATCCCGGTCCTAGTAGATCACAATCTAGTGCTGTGGAGGCCCCACCTGCTTCTAGTGCAGTTTCCACTGCCCCAGTGATTCCTGGTGGCCTTACTTTTGAAGAGTATCTATTATTTGTTCAGTAGCAGAGCTCTCAGCAGCCCCAAGCTCCTGGAAATCCTCGCTTCCATCACTATGATGTTGTCGGTAATCACGTTTATTCATTTCCGCATCATTATGATGTATATGTTAATCTTGTCTATTTGCCTCCTATTGATCCTCATCAGGATGTTTGTGATACTTATCAGACCATTTATCATCTTGGACCCACCTTACCTGTGCAACCCTCTGGCTTGCAAGGGAAACCCTCATCAGGACAACCTTTGGCTTAGCAAGGCTCTGCCTCTGGTCCATAGGGACAACCTTACGGTCCACAAGGCCAACCTTCACAAGGTCAAACTTTGGTCCAACAAGGTCAACCCTACGGTTCATCTGGTAAACCTCAGAATCAACCAAGACCATCTTATGCTCCTGGGGGAAAATCTATCCACCACAGGGACAACCTTTTGCACCACAACCATCGCCACACATTCCGTATGGCCAAAAATTTGTGCAACAAGGACAACTTTACGGTCCTCCTCTAGGTCAACCTGGTTATTAGGGACAACTTGGTCCATCACAACCATCGGGCCAACCCCTCCCACAAGGGCAACTCGGTGGACCTCAGTATTCAGTTCAACCAACTCAGTAGTCGGTTCAACCTGCTCCTCAGCCGGTTCAATCGATTCAACAACCAACTCTACCTATTTATCCATTTCAGCCAGGTCCACCTGCTCAACAGCCCACTCAACCTGCTCAGCAGGGCCTGCCTGCTCAACCACAAGGTGCTTATTACCCTCAAGGTCAATATCTGTCAGTATATAGTGCACCCCAAGGTTTTTACCCTCAAAATCAACCTTCATTGGTATATAATCAACCTCAAATCCATGCTTACATTTCGCAACATAAACCATACGTTGCTCAATAGGGACCTCAATGGTCTCCTCAGACTCAGTATCTTGGTCCTCAACCCCAGTATCAGTAGACTTATCCTGCTTCTAACACTTATGGTCAGAATCCTCCGGGGCAGAATATGTGGGGGAAAAATTCCTCTTGGAGTAGGTGGAATGTAAATTCCTCTAAGTCCTCTGCCCCATTTGTCTCTCAGGTGTTCATGATGAACGGTTCTGCAGCTGTTTCTATTGCTACTCGATTGAAATATTATATTGGATCGCGTCAGGCAGCGGGGAAAGAGATCGCTGATGGTCCTCCTCCTCCGCCTATTTCTGGCCCTCTTGAGATTGAAAGGCTCAGTGCCGAATCTGTTGTATGAACACCTTCCTAATGTGTACTCCGTAAGTCTTCTTACAATCCCAATGCCTGAGCCACTCAACATTACAGTATTGTTGAAGATTTCGCTCAGGCGCTGTCTGCAATGTCTGCATTAGAACTACTTCAGAGTTTTCCATCTCAACGAAAGGCTTTGTTGTTTGCGATTGGTGGGGTTGATCCTACCGATACTATCCTTCTCGATTTCGATTTACAGAATTTCGTTCCACAACTTCCACATCATATTGCACTTATTATCCAAGTGGTTATTAATGGTCTTGATATCCATCGAGCAGTTGTGGACGAGGGTGCATCAACCTGTATCATGTCATCTTCTTGTTGGAAAGCTATTGGTTCTCCGGCCCTGAATTCATCGCCAAATGCCCTTGAAGCATTTGATGGAAGGGAATAAAAGCCTTTAGGTGTTCTTGCTAGTTTACCTATTACTTTGAAAGGGAATATAGTCAATGTCTAGGTAGAGGTGGTTGGTGCCAAACTCAATTATAATCTTCTCCTCGGTCGCAGTTGGACTCACGCCATGCTGTGCGTTCCGTCCACTCTCTTTCATGTTCTGGAATTTCCACATGAAGGAAAGATTATTACTGTTGATCAATTTTCCTTCTTCACCTCTTATTTTGAGAACAATGTTCTGTATGTGGATAAGATTCCTACTCCCTACGAGAGCGTAGGGCCAGGCCTTTTCAAGGATCCTGCCCTCATGGGTATTTTTCCTCTTCCTCCACCAAACACTGTTTAGATCAATATGATCTATTGATATGATGACCCATGGGTTATCCCTTCACTCGAACAGATCGATTCTTTCAGAGTTTCGATGCCATTGAGTCCGATTGAGATTGACTATTGCGAACACATTGCAGCTTCAGACACTCTATTTTCTTATGGTGATACTTTGAGCATGTCTCTTGACATTTATTCTCAATCCCCCTGGCTTGGTGATTCAGATTCACCTGATCCTTTTAAAGAAGTGTTTCCCTCCGATGAGGCCATCGTGGAAACCATGTCTCTCGAAGAGCTGCCGTGGGATGATAGTCATCATCGTTCCTCATTCATGCCTAGTCTCGGGGCCATGTCTACGTGTCTTGAGTGATTTTCATCTCAGGTTCCTTATCCTCCACTTCAAATGCCGCTTCTGATGCACGAAATTTTTACGGAAGGTAACTTGAGTAATATTACACAGACGATGCCTATTGACATTTACGTTAAATCGGGAATCATTGAGAACATCCATATCGGGGTCACTTGTTCTTTCGATGAAGTCCAAGTTTACACTAGCCTTTTCCGCGAGTTCCGTGATGTCTTTGCATGGTCTTATGAAGAAATGCCTGACATTGATCCTAGTATAGTGGTGCATGAAATTCCTACTTACCTTGGTTCGAAGCTTGTTCGGCAGGGTCTTCATCCTGTGCACCCTAGAAAAGTTGCTGCCATTAAAGGGGAAGTCAAAAAACTTCTCAAAGTTGGTTTCATTTATCCGATTCCCTTGACAGAATGGGTCTCTAATATTGTTCCTGTAGATAAGAAATCGGGAATGATTCGGGTCTACGTTGATTATCGTGATATCAATCAAGCTTGTCCTAAGGAAAATTATCCAACTCCCTTTATTGATCAAATCATTGATGACTGTGCCGGGAGTGAGATTTTTTCTCTCGTGGATGGTTTTTCTGGTTATAATCAGATTAAAATTCTCCCGACCGATCAACATAAGACTGCCTTCATCTGTCCTTGGGGTACCTTCGCATATAAGAAGCTCCCTTTTGGCTTAAATAATGCTGGGGCCACATTTCAGCGAGCGATTTCGTATGCTTTTCATAATATTAGTCACATAGTTTAGCCTTATCTGGATGACCTTCCGGCTCATTCAGCTAAATGTATGGATCATCCTGACGATCTTCATCAGATTTTTCTTCATTGTCGACGCTACAACATTCGGCTTAATCTGCACAAGTGCATCTTCTGCGTTGATTCTGGTAGAGGATTGGGGTTTATTGTGTCTAAAGACAGAATTCGTCTCAATCCACTCAAGGTTGAGGCTATTTTTAATCTCCGTTCTCCCTCCTCATTACATCAATTACAGAGCTTGCAAGGGAAGGCTAATTTTCTATGCCATTTCATACCGAACTATGCAGAAGTAGTTAAAGGATTCACACAATTATTAAAATAGGGCATCCCATTCTGTTGGGATGAAATTGCTCAAAGGTCCTTTGATACACTGAAAACATTGCTTGTTAATGCTCCTCTGCTGCATCCTCCAAATTATCATCGTGATTTTTCCCTCTATTTAGTTTCCGCTTTCAACACGATTTCCATGGTTCTAGTACAAGGTGATGATGACGGTAATGAGCACGTTATTTATTACTTTTCTCGTAACCTTCTTGACCCCGAGACATGCTATGCCCATGCCGAGAAGTTAGCATTAGCAGCGGTTCAATTCATTCAATTCTTTCATCATTATATCCTTTTGCATACTGTGAATGTGATTTATGATTGCAACCTTATGACCTATATATTGTCTCGAAAATTGCTGGGGGGAAATTACTCGAAATGGATTGTTATCCTCCAAGAGTTCGATTTTGAGTTCACTGCTACCAAGTCAAAGAAATCATTAGTCTTTGCTGATTTGATCTGTTCCCTCCCGTCAGACTCTGTTCTGTCTCGTTCTGAGGAATACATTCCAGACGATACACTTTTATTGATTAGCTCCTTCGATTCATGGTATGGTGATATCATCATCTATCTCCAGACTTCTACTTTCAGATCTGAGTTGACGAAGGATTCCCACTGACGCATACGACACCAATCACAACCTTATCGTATCATCAGAGATACGCTCTATTGCGTCAGAGTGGATTCCATACTCTGCCGATGTTTAAATCTCGAGGAAGCTGAGAAAGCCCTAAATTATTGTCACAGTGGCATCTGTGGCTGTCACATGTCTGGTTATGCCACTGCACAGAAGATTCTTCGTGCTGGTTATTTCTGGCCTTCTATCTTTAAGGACTATATTGTCGTGGTTCTCAAATTTCATGATTGCCAGATCTACCAGAGCAAGATGCATGCGCCGCCTGTACCTCTTCATCCTGTCATTACCGTTGGTCCCTTTGTGAAATGGGGCATCGATTTTATGACGTGTAACCCTCACTCGGCCGGGGGGCATTCTTATATTATCGTAGCCATTGATTACTTTAATAAATGGGCCGAAGCAATGCCTACACTTGCCGTTGACAGTAAGACAACTGCTCAATTCATATTCAATCACTTCATTACTAGGTTTGGTGTCCCTCAATCCATCATTACCGATCATGGTTCCCATTTTCGGCATTATATGGTGGCGGAGTTGACTTTTAAGCTAGGTCTGCGTCACGAAAGCTCAACACCGTACTATCCTCAGGCCAATGGCCAGGTTGAAGCTGTGAAAAAATTTCTTGTCACCATGCTTCAACGTACGATTGGGATCCACAAGTCCAATTGGAATCTCATGTTATTTTCAGCGCTTTGGGCATACTGAATCTCAGTTAAGAATGTGACCAAATTTACTCCTTTTTAGTTGGTTTATGGTCTGGAAGCTAATCTCCCGATTGAGTGTGAAATACCTTCGCTCAAGATGGCTATTGAATTACTACCGAACACTTCACCAGAAGAACAACATCTCCTCTATTTAGAAAGGCTGGATGAAACTCGTCGCTTTTCTGCTCTCGTTATTGAAGCACAAAAGAAGCGGGTCAAAGCTCATTTTGACCAATCAGTTTCTCCTCGTTCCTTCGTTGAAGGAGACCTCGTCCTCCTGTACGACCAAGCTCATGATAAGCTGGGGGCAGGAAAATTTCAACATATGTGGCATGGGCCATACATTATTAAACGTGTGTTGCAGAATGGGGCCTATGAGCTCATTGATTATGAAGGTCATCCTCTAGAACAACCCAGAAATGGGTTGTATCTAAAAAAATATTATGCATGAGTCATTAATGTATGATTTTTGTACATAGGTGTTATTTTCATTTTTGTACATGTTTTGGTTTGGTGTGCTTTGCGAGTATTTTTCCTGCTTATTGGGTCTTGCTTATTGTGCAGATGTCTATTACCCCTTATGTCAGTTTCGCGGATGGTGCTTCCCGCAGTACCAGGAATTTGTCTTCAGCAGCCTGGGTAATTTATAATCCTACTGGTGAGTTGATATATTTGCAAGGCATTTATCTAGGACATACTACAAACAATGTCACTGAGTATAGCGCTGCTAGATTAGAGGTTTCTGTGGTGTATTTTTTCAGATGTAAAACTTAGAATATCCACAGTAGTCATTTTTAGTCTGCGTTTCGAGTCTAAATCAAGACTCATCATTAGGACAACCTGATGATGAGTATAGTGCTATTCTCGAACTATTAATCGAGGCAATTAACCTCGGCATACGTGCATTGCTTGTAAATCTAGATTCACATATTGTTGTTCTTCAGCTCAATGGGCATTATTCAGTCAGAAACCCATACATTCTGAGATTGTATTTACATGTTTTTTTGCTAGAAAGACATTTTGATTTTATCACATATCAACATATTCCTAGAAGAATGAATGCATTAACTGATATAGTGGCTAACATTGTATTAGATAGACATTTGCGTAATCTGTAAAATCATCATCATATGTAAAAGATTCATGTAGGCAAATAGATGTATATATATATATCTATATATATATATATATATATATATATATATATATATATATATATATATATATATATATATATATATATATATATATATATATATATATATCGAATGTTCGCATCAGTGTGCATCATAAACTCAAAAAATATGTGTGTTTCTGTTACATCCTAAGACATCATGTCTCTCAAAATATGCAGATATAAAACCTAAGTGTCTAATCGGCATGATGCTCATGGTAGCATGTGACTTCCCATACAATCCGCCTCAGCAAGCAGTGAATTCGGCTTGGCACCCCTACAGTATATATCTGGTAGGCACGAGGAACATCGTCGAATCGTGCATAGTCCAGGACTCCGCGTGTGATTCCCTCCAAGTTGTGCACGATCTCTTCTTCCTCGCCTCCCTCGCCATGAGGGTCAAAATTGCGAGGGATTCACCTCACTATCAGAGACATGCCTGCAGGTCTCTCTGAGCCAACATTTGAAAACACATGGGTTTAATGCAAAACAATACATAATTAAAAAAAATCATAACACTCATGAAAATAAAAAATGAGTCTTACCCAAATATTCATCCCAATCCTCTCTCTCTAGGAGTGGGAGGTCCGGATCACTAGTAAAATTTGTACCAGATTAGGGCCAGTCCTCCACGACAATCAACTGTTGGCAGAGCCAATAAAATAACTTCGGTCTCTAGGACATTTTTTGACCAACCCCTGCCCTTGGCTTCAGAGCTGCCCATTGGGCCATCCGTGGTTCCCTCGCTGGTGGTTTCGGGACTATGACCTCCTGACGCTAGAAGATTGGTAGTCATTCTAGGAAGAATCATACCAAGATAGACCCATAACCAAATTGCTTCAGTTTGGCCTTCTTGCACTTTGTCTACTGGCATTTCATGTTGATTGTCACAGCCTCTGCCCAGTTGTATATGATCGGTGTCAAGCAGTCTACAGAAAGAAGTAACTATGCCTTTGTTGCTTCGTGCGGTGTCTGTCATCCCACAACTTGTGTGATGGTATGTAGCACTACTTTTAGTGAAAAGTTTGGGATAGTCTGGATATCGACTTTCCCACTTTTTGATCCCTTCCGTGCCCCTGGACATACCTTATCAATTACCATGGACATGTTCTCCATGCAAGGCCGGGTGCGGGTTAGGATTGGTGCTGATCCCCTCCGCGATAGTCCTGTTATGAAATAGACATCAGAAACATAAATCTCAAGTTCCTGGTCTCGAAGGATGAATTTTCTTGATTATCATCCCATATTCTGATCAAATACTGTAGCAGCTCTGGTTGAGCACGGAGACATGGTGTCAAGAAGAAATTTTTCAATCCACAGTCTCCGAGAGCTTCCATGCATCTCTCATTTTCCATGGCAAGCTCATCTTCTTCGCTGTGTTCCTATTCTTTCCATTTGATCACCATTCTTTCACTTTATACCTGCAAACATATTCATATGGATAGTATTAGCTGATTTAGAAGCTTGGATTTGTAAAAAATTGGGCCCTTAACTTGCATTTTTTAAAGCAACCATGGTCTGTGCGGTTGGCGCAACTGTTTCTAAAATAGTCGCGCCAATGGGTGCACCCCAGTTCAAAAAAATGGGCGATTGGTGCGAGTCCGTGCCCGAAGCTCGCGCCAACCTCCATGCCATAAAATTTGCAGTTTCCTCCTCAAAAATCAAAATTGAAGGTTGCAGGCACTAAAAGAGGACTCAAAATGAAGGGACGGATGTCGGCTCTTACCTGGAACTGATGGATTTGAGATTGTTCTGCCAGATTTCCCGCTATCGGCGCCACAAAATTGCAGTGTAAAATGGGTAACTATTGCTCCACAAGAGGTAAAAAGTGAAAAGTAATTATTTTTACCATTTTTGGCATTTTATAACTTTTCACAATCCTAATTAGGATTTAAAGACATATTTTTTTGATTATTTTATATTATTTCGAGAAATTGGTTTTACATGTATCTCTTGTGCAGCGACAGGTTTTCACGCGGCAATGATGAAGTAACGAGTTATATTTTATACTTTTTCGGGCTAGGTAAAAACACGAAAAAGTCACTACTGGAGTCATCTTTCAGCTCTTTTCTAACTCTCTAAAATTGAAAATATTGCTGAGATTCTTGTTGTTTTGAACTTGTTAAATGGCTGCAAAGCGATATCTACCCAGTATATGTTTACGCCTTTTTAGGCTGGGATGGATTATTTATGAAAAAGGAGTACCTTAGCCTATCGTGATTAAGAGGTTCTTTCAAATATTTTTTTTTTTTACCTTTTCAGATCTGAGAGACTATTTACGAAAAGGGCCATGCTGGAGTTTTATTTTCTGCCTTATTTTCAAACTCTCTAAACATGAAAAGATGCCGAGTTCTCCCTTTGTCAGACTCGTTAAGCCCTGATGATAGCAGACTTTGTCACTATGACGTTACTCAAGTTTCTCCTTCCTAGGGCTCGTAAAATGTATTAGGTTGGATTTTTTTGAAGGAAAAACTTACATTGCAAGCATATGCTATCCCCTTCAAGCTTGTTTAAAAAAATAATTGGGGTACTTGACAGAAATGGTGGGGGAAAATGGAACCAATTTTTAGTTATGTTGGCAGTATGTCACTCTTGAACATGGCACTTGTCTGCATTTGTGTCGGGTTGGGGACATCTAATTTCATCATTTTTGCCTCCATGGGTTTGGGTAATCTCTTTTGACCTCTCATTTTCTCTTTGCCACATCATCATGACCTCAGATCCCTTGATGTCAAATACTGCCAAATCTAGTGACGTGTCCTTGATATGTTCAAGAGAAGTTTTCCTCTGCATTTTTCAACCTCCCTCTGATTCTCTGTTGGTCCTGATTCACTATCATCATGTTCCTCTATCTCATGTCGATGATGTGAGAAAAATTATGGCCCTCCTTTGACCAGGTCACTTCCTGTCGACTTCAACTCATTATCCAGGAATCTAATCTAAATACTCCCTTCTGGTACCTTGGAGCTTGCATGCCTCAATGGTAGGTTCTTCGCATTCGACACAAGGTTCACATAATTGGCCTTGGATCGAGTGATTCTACTGGTGTTTGACGTCAGATCACTGTTCACATTCCGTGGATTGTACCTTTCATACCTTGAGGGCCATTGTTATTGTTGGTGGTTTCTCTCACGTCTGTTAACAACTTCCATCATTGGCTGGTAATCAGACAAATTTCTTGCATGTTTGACTTCAGCTCATATATTCGCATGCTTGAATTTGTACTTGTTTGGGTCGAGATGGAGTGCAAGACCCTAGGTTTTGTCTGATAAAATCCAGGGTGCGGGTTCTTGTGGATTATCATGACTTATTGCATGACTCTTTTGATTGGATGGCTGTGACCATACCTGAGTCTATTTGTTGATCCTTACTACTGGATGGCTGTGTCCATACCTCAGATCTCAGTTTTTATATACTCTATTATGGATGGCCGTGCCCATACCACATGTTCATGTATCAGAGATATTAGTTGCATTTGTAATTGTAGGTATCCGACAGTGGTGTTTAGTTCGAACGTGTTCTCATAAAGAATTTCACCTCTCCCTCTCCCTCGGACCTCATGCTTTAGGGGGCATATGTTACACAAAATTTTGTCACTGTCCCTGCAATCCCCATATCGCACATTAGAGGGTAATTTATGTGACTAATAAGAAGTGTCATGCCTTGCAAAGACCATCATTGCATCCCTTTACATGAGAGAAATATTCCTTCTGTTGATAATTCCCTGAGCAGAGCTTCAAAAACCCCTATTTTTGCCTTGGTGCGAGTATTCAGTTCTACCATCACGCCAATGAGGAAGATTACCATTGAGCCCCACACCAATTGGCACTCTGTCCCAGTTAGCCACCTGCACCAAGATGTTTATGGATTTAAAAAAAAAAATAGAGGCAGAGATTCCACTCGAACAACTTCGAGGGTGAGTCATTGGGAGTGGTTGGACTGATTAACCACGGACTCCCTCATTTATTTTATGGTTTCCACCTCTTGTGGGAACCTCCTAAAGGATATGCCTCCCTTCCACCTTTGTAGGGATCCTAACCTCCTCCTTTTCCTCTATAGAAAGAAGCTATCTCTCCTTGTATAAGCTAGCTGAACATGGAGAATTGAGTACACTATAGCTAAATTGTTAAAGAGATAGAACAAGAAGGAACTTCGTTGAGAGAGCTTAAGGCCATGCCTTCATCCCGTCTGAATCCCCTAACGAATATCTGAGATGTGTTTCGACTGAACCCCGCTGTAGGATACTGCGACGTCAAAGCTTTGTCTATACCTCTTCCTTTTATCGATACATACACATGACTATTGTTTGGTTCCCATTTTGTTTTATGTCATTCATTTAATGAAATATGCCTAGCCCTCTTTGACTAGCTAGTAGTTATGAATGAAGTTATTATGTCATATGTTGTTCTTGTTTGTTGTTCTATGTGCGGGTATCTGAGCATGACTGCAGAAGGATTGTGACTTGTCGAGGTAGGAGCGAGAGGCCACCACCACTACAACCAAGAGGACAACATTGGACTCCAGGTAGGTCGATCTACCGTGTCCTCTTTTCATTCAATAATTAGGAACCAACACTCTAGCATGTCTCTTTGTTTCTAGACCCATTCTAGGGCTAGAGGGATTGCCTATGTTTGCAGAGGGGATTTACCTACTTAAAAATAGCAAACAATGTTGAAGCTATCTTGTTGAAATTTATAAAAACCATCGGTACTATCTAACATGGCTTATGAAACTTCTCACATCCCTTTGATTCAAAGAAACATGAAGGTTTTTGATAACACTTATTTTTGTAGGGTCTACTTTTATTCCTTGAGGTGAAACATAATTTCCTATGATAACCCCTTCATTCATCATCAAATTTTGTTTTTTTATCACTTAATGAGAGATGATATTCAGTGCATGTTTGTATTAATTTTTCTACTTTACTCAAGTATTCCTCAAATTCATCTCCAAAAGTAGTGAATTTATCCATGAAAAATTAACCATTTTTTGGAATAAGGTTAGAAAATATACTTAAAACAACTCTTTAAAAGGTTGTGGGGCACATAGAAAAATCCAAATGGTAAGACTTCGTAAGTGAAAGTTCCCTAGGGGCAAGGAAACATAGTTTTTTCTTGGTCCTTGGGAGTAAAGTGTATATGATTATACCCACATAAACCATCTAGAAAGGAAAAATATTTTTTCCTTGCTAAAGTGTCCAAAACTTGTTCAATAAATGGTAGTTGAAAATGATCCTCTCATGTAGTTTTATTGAAATCTCTATAGTCTAAAAATATTCTCCATTTACTGCCTTTTTTTAGAACTATAACAAGTGTTGAAACAAATTCACTATTAGAGATAGGGTAAATAAATCCTACACTTAGAAGTTTTTTTAATTCCTCTTTCACAATGTCCTTAAGGGCTGGGTTCATTCGGCACTGCAACTACCTGATAGGAAGAGCTCCATCCAAGATATAAATATGATGCATGAAAACTTATGCATATATTCCTATAGTACATTTATAATCCCATGCAAATGCTATTGACTATTTTTGTATCAACTTCTGGATTTTGTGCTATTGAACTGGTTGTAGTTGATTGTTGATATTGTAGAAATTAATGTGTAGATTCTAAAATACTCATGAAATTTACTAATTCAAAAGACTAGTGTAATAGCCCTGGTTAAAAATCCATGTAAAAAAATATAAGACCATGGTCATGGGACACATATTCCAAGTTGAATGGTGGGAAAAACATCATAGTGAGTGCCACTTTTGTTTATTATGGCTAAAGGAAATTGGCAAAGGCAATGACAAAGGCTTTGGAAAGACATGAGGAATTATTGGCATTTTATTTATGAAAATAAAGGAAAATAGGAGAAAAGGGAGGTGAAAGGTTACAAGTTTCTTGTGAGGAGGAAAATGAAGGAAAATAATGGAAAATGAAGAAATTAGAGGCCTCATTGATAAAAAGGCTTATGAGGATGATTTGGAAAGATTTTTCTTAAACTTTTGTCAGTTCTATGGTGGATCTCTCTTCTATTATCTCTCTCATACTCTTGGACACTTAGAGCTTCTTGGAGCACTCTTGGAGGAGTGTGGCATACTTGGGATTTAGCGCAAGAAGGCAAAGGAAAGGTAGGAAAGTGCAAGAGGACATTGGGATCATTGGCTACAACTAGATTGATTTGCAAGTATCGAGTTGAATGTATGGTTTCCTTGCTAGTTTTGGCATGCATGGTACATGCATGTGGTTTCTTGGTTATAACCTGTCATTGGAATGGAGGATTGCCTGGATTGACAATGGTTTTTCCTAGCCTTGCCATTTCCTAGATAGCCATGGTGTTGTATGTTTTTCTTTTTTTTTATTGTTGGTTTTCATGTGCCTTTGGCTATGGGTTGAGTTATTAGTTCCTGGAACCCTTAGTTGGACAAACACTCTGGAATATATGTAACAAATTGGGTTGAGTTACTAGTCCTATAAGTCTTGGTTGGAAAAACACTCTGCAATCCCTTCGTGGGTTGAGTTACTAGTCGTGGAAAGTGTGGCTGGACAAATGCTCTGGCATCCCGACAACAACTTTAGGTTGAGTTATTAGTCCTAGAATCCCTAGTTGGAACAAACGCTCTGGTTCCCTAGACAACTTGGGTAGAGACCAATTTGGTGATGGTTAGTGATGTCCAACCGTGAGGTGGAATCACTAGATGAGGGTTGAGGTAGTTTGGCCTCTGGAAACATTGGTTTGGTTTTTGATTGATGTGTTTTATGAGATTCCACATTCATGCTTGGAACACGACATGAGGGTGATTGGATGAAGATATATTTGGCTCAGCCATGTCTATGGTTGGGTGGTTCGTGGAAGTCCCATACTTGGTTGCATTTTACTTATGGAAACAAGAGATATTTTCCTCTTGTATTGATGGGTAAATATGATTTTTATTATGTCGCTTATATGGATGTTCTATACTTGTCATTTATTTTATTTATATGCTGGTATGTGTTTTATGATAGTGATCATGTATGGATCTCCTCATGTTTTGACTTGTAAATTAAGGAACAATGAATCTATGACCTAATAGATGATAATGCAGTTAATGTGATGAGGCAAAAAGGCTTCTTAGTGATTCTCAGATAAGTATGTGACTGATATGCTCAAATATGTTGTTTAAACCTGTAGATTACATATTTATGACACGTTTGACGAAATTTCTGTCATGGCTAGTAGGGGTCTAGTCAAGTTCTTGTTTAAGTGATTGCATTGAGATCATTATTACACTGTTATATTTCATTTCTGGAAGTGTCATGGAGTTCTGGTTAGTGACCTGATCCCTTGGCCTGAAAAAGTGCCACAAAAATCGGGATTGCAGCCAAAAAACTACCTGGAAAAGTCCCCAGTCGCACACATAACCATGCTGTGTGAGCAACTGGAGGTTTCCAGTTGACCTCTTGCCAATATCAAGGGAGAGGCTGGGGGATTGATGCACAAAAAGGTCAGTTTGTCTTAGGGGCTAGCCTCCTATAAGGTTTGGATGGATCTTGGGTGTCCTATAATAGGTGAAGAAAGTCTGTGTTGTTGTGCTCTGTCGATTCCACTTCCTTAACTCACACATAGGGAGTTGAATCATATCATAGTAACTCTTCGTCACATGTTTACCCTAGTTGGTCGGTTACTTGGATAGATGTAGGAGGAGGGTGTTACAAAGTGGTATCAGAGCATGGTTCACCCATTGGACTGGATGGGCAGTGTGTGTTGGTCGTGCATTCATGTCGATTGCATATGTGTTATGTATGCTTGTGGTCTATGTGCTTGTCCCATATGCATGGATTTGGTCGTAGTTGCAGTGGTTTTTCCATGTGAAAGTTGATGGTGTTGTTGATTCGATGTGGTCGTCATGAGTGTATGTCGGTTATGCATTGGCTATGCATGTGAGTGTCTATAGGTTGTTGTGTATGCATTTTCATGGTTACGATTGTTGTCCATGAGGTCATTGCATGTATTTTGTGTCATCATGATGTTGTTGGTTGTTATGATGTTAATGTGTTGGTTGACATAGATCAGTAGATGCAAATCGTCAAAGCAAAGTTGCAGTATTGGATCCTGGGGTAAGAGCAGATCATCATACATGTATTGTATGTTTGGAATGCATGTATGTTAGTTAATGGATTTTTATATGCATTAGGGTTATATACATGTTTCTATTTTTATTTTTGTTGTGGTTACATGCATGGTAGATGTTAGTGAATCAGTGTGTTCATATGCACGTGTTTAATAATCATGAATGATAGTAATTTGTTTCTATATGCATTGTTGTTGTTGTTTGATGTTATTTAACTTGATGATTATGTTATTTTTTGTTGATAAGTATGTTATATGTTAACTCATTGATTGTTATATGATAGTTAACTTGATAATTATGTTATATGTTGGTTATGAGTATGTTATATGTTAACTTGTTGATTAGGGTTATTTCATTAAGATCTTGACGTTATATGTATCATGTTGATTTGGATTGGTCGATGTAGATGGTTATGGTTGTGAAATTCAGGTATGAGATGATATACTTGTGCTTTTGCGTCGTCCTAATCTAGACTAACTGTGGAAATGTGATTGTTATGGATGACTGACAATTTTTCATGAGCTTATGATGTGAACATGCTAGCTAATTACTGTTATGGATATCATGAGATTATTTATGCTTGTGTTGTTTTATTGTGAAGTTATATCATGCTAATCTAGATTGATTGTGCAAACGAGATAGACTCCCCTCAGAGACATTAAGGTATGAGTTTGCTTATTCCATATACTTGGTGCTTGAATGTTTGACTATGTCTTTTATTTGGTTTTTAAGTGTTTGGTGTCTATTATGTCATCTATATGTTGTTTGAATGTTTTATTATTTGCATGATATGAGTATGTGTCTATGAGATTGCATGAATAAGTGATTTTTTTAAAAGATTTTTGTACTAACACATATGTGTTGAGACAACTGATATGTACTTGAGTGTAAGTAGGTGATTGTCGTAGCATTATGTATTATGATTTGTTAAACACCATGTTAAGAACACACATGGTGTATGAGAAGGATGAACACACACACAAGAGACTCAACACACAATGAAGGATAAGCGTGAGGCTTTCTTATTTTTCCATTATACATGATGTACATTTATAGTACAATGGTGTGACTCTTGGTTTCATATTCCAAGGTCACTTGGAATCCATTGTGACTTTTCGCATTCCACACCTACCCATATAGGATTAGGTGTTCCAACATCCCCCCTTAATCCGAAGGGGTATGTGTGAGTCCAAGAAGAGAGTTGTAATACAAATCTGCAAAGTATACATGGCAACACTTGGGCTGAATCAACTCTATGAAATGTTGGAAAAAAGAGGTGGTTTAAGGATGACCACCAACAATGGAACGCAAAACTTGTTGCAGTTCCCGGAACTCTTCCAAAACTGGCAAGAAGCTGAAGGCTTCTGCTAGAGGAAGTGTCCCTCATATATGAAAGGGAGACCTTCAACCTAAAAGAAGGGAGGTCTACTACCTGTGATGGTTTTAGGTTATCCACCAACCAAAGATGATGGTTTAAGGTTGTCCACCAACCGAAGGCATCCTCATGGGCATCCATGTCTCTGGCTACATCTCTGAATCTGGAATGACGAATTGTAGCTCAGGCTCGCTTGAACTTCTGTGTCTCTGGCTACAACTCTGAACATAGAATGAGAGATTGTGGCTCAGGCTCACTTGATCTGTCGTATTAGCTTGTACATGACCACCATTTTCCCCCCTGTCAGGGACAAGGTGAGATGATGGCGAAAACTCAAATGCAAGTTTGTTCAATATCCGTGAACAAGTTCTAACATGTGTCGTAAACATCTTCTTGGCTGCTGATGCCCATTGCCAAGAAGCGATCCATCCAAGATGAATCTTGGTTCTTGCAGGAAGCTTGTTTATGAAGCATCTGTCTGAAGAATGGGTATGCCGACCACATTGCTTGCATGGATGAAGATCAAAACAATGATCTTTCATATGGCCAACTCGATCACAGTGTTGGCATTTCTCAATCTGTTGTTGTTGTGGAACAGGATCTGAAACAGCTACATGTGAACTGTCATACAGGAATTCGACACTCTGAAATATAATGGGCTTGGTGTAGTCTGGAATATGAAAGGACACATCCTTGTCATATCCAAGACCAGTTTTGTGCTTGTTTTGGACAAGCTCTTCCCAAGGTCTGATGATGGGCTTGAGAAGTGCAGGCTGAGCTGCTGCATCTGCATGTACATCTGCTCTTGTGCAATGAACTGAATGAGGATCAACTGCAAATTTACCTTATTTCTTCTGATGAGAGTCCTTCTCAATCTTCTGAACAGAAACAGGTTCAGAATGGTGACTCTTTTGCTGAAGTTCGTCTTGTTGAAGTTGAGATTCCAACTGCAAAAACTCAATCTTTTCTTGTGCATCTTGTAAACAAGTTTGAATGTTACAAAGAGCATCCTTGCTCATTTTTATCATGTCATCAACATTTGAATGAATGAGGTTATTCAAAAACACTAATGCCTCATTGATTTTAGCCATTTTCAACAACTTAGGCTCAAAAAATGAAAGGGTGTCGGCTTCAACCGAAAATGCACCCGTTTACAATGTGATTCAACAAATAAAAATGACTTCAAAAGAATTTACAACTATGGAAATCTCAAAGTACAAAGTGTGCTCCTCAAATGATGGAGGACAATCAACAATTTCCAACAACTCAAATTTAATAATTATGGATGAAGATGCAAATTCCACTCAAAATACCAAGTTAGCTCAATACATATCTCTGCAAAATATTTGTAAATGTGTAGCTAAAAACACTTGTGCAAGAAGCCTTTAAGGCAGCTGAATTTTCCTTCAAATAGCTGTTTTGCAATGATGGAAAACTTGTCTTCTCATGTAAAATTCTTTAGAAAATCACCCTCTTATATATGCCACAAATCATAAAATGTCAAATCTGAAATTTTCTCTATGTATTCAGTCCATCTACTCACATGTCATTTTCCATTTTTCTACTATTCATATTCTCTCTCGTCTTCAATGTCCTTCCTCTCTCTCTCTGCTCTTTTTTTTTTAATTAATTAAAAATTAAATTAATTAAAAATGGGGAATTTAAAAAGGGAGGGGAATGAGGGATTGTAGTAAAAATGGAGGAGGGAGATTTTTATTAACAAAAGGAATTAAAAGAGAAAGGGAATTTAAAAGAGAATAAATGGGGATTTTAACAAAATTTAAAAGTTGAATTAATTAAAAAAATAAAAAGGAAATCGACTGTTTTTGAAAAGGGGGCGGAGGGGCAGATTGTAGGTGGGGTGTTCATGAAGGAGACGTATTGACAAGGGGGCGGAGCCGAGGAGTGAGGGCGTGTAAGGAGAGGGGGTCGAGTTAGTATGGGAGGAGGAGTGGGTTTGGGGGCCGAAAGGCCGAGGGTGTAAGGGAGTAGTGAGGCCGCGGGTGAGGGTAAGACCGTGTGGGAGGGCCGAGAGGCCAGTGTTGGGGAGGGGATGACGTTGAGAGGGAGTGGGCAGGATTGTGAGGTGAGGGGAGTAGTGGAGTATGGGATATGGCAGAGTAGGGGCGCAGGTTGGATGGGATAAAGAAATGCAGGTTCGTGGGATTGAGCACGAGGTGGGTAGATTGCAGATTGAGGGGGCCGACAGGCCGAAAGGGAGAAGGGGAGTGGTGCCGTGGGTAGATAGGTTAAGAAATGGAGCGAGTGTTGGAAGTGTAGAGCTGTGAACAGCAGGGGGTGAGAGCTCGTGAGGTGGGGTAGATAACAGAGTGCATAGGGGAAGGGGAGAATGAATCGATTTTTATTTTTTTATTTATTTTTTTATTTTTTATTTCTTATCTTTTAATTAAAACAGTAGAGAGCAGAGAGCAGTGAAAGATTTTTTTTTTTGAATAGCAGCAGAATTTTTCTTCCTTTCAAATATGCAACAGAATTTTCTTGGAAATTATAGCAGTGAAAATCCAGAATTTTCTTCAGAAACCCAATATAAATAGTATCCAGTAGCTCTTCAAATTGCAGATTTTAATAAGCAGAAATTGCAGAGAAAAATTAGAATGAAAACCTTCAGATGGGCAGTGCTGCCTTTCTTCAAAGCCAATGCCTGAATGCTACCAATTTCTGAATGCTGCTCCTTCTCCAAAACCACTTTCTAAATGCGGCAAAATGTCTACTTCAGAAACTCTGAGTGCTGCAAAAAATGTCAAGAATTTTTGCAGATATGCACAGGCCATAAACACAAATGGCTCACTCAATTTGGAGTAGGGCTAGCAATCGCCCGCTCTGATACCATGTTAAACACCATGTTAAGCACACACATGGTGTATGAGAAGGATGAACACACACACAAGAGACTCAACACACAATGAAGGATAAGCGCAAGGCTTTCTTATTTTTCCATTATACATGATGTACATTTATAGTACAATGGTGTGACTCTTGGTTTCATATTCCAAGGTCACTTGGACTCCATTGTGACTTTTCGCATTCCACACCTACCCATGTAGGATTAGGTGTTCCAACATGATTAATGAATGTGAGTTGACTGCTGATTATGACATGACTGTTAGTCTTGGTAAAGGTTAATTCCAATTACTATATGTGATGTATCGATCTTTGGAAAATGTGGCTAACATGTGTGACCAGTTGTAAGGAGACATACTTGGTATTATCGGGACAAGGTAATAGTTGATTTGTTTACATAACTAACAGTTAGGTGAGGTGATAGTGCATTGTAAGAATCAATTGCATTAAGGAAAAAGTGAAAGGAAGGAATTGGGTGAAAATTCCACTGGCTATGTGTGGAAACCGCAATTTCAAACGAATGAGTTCTTTTCATAGAAGAAGTCTTCTTAACCTTGATATTGTCTGGAATTATGTGGATATTTTCCATATTTATGAAATTGTATTTGACATGTATAATAGTTGGGTTCTAGTTATGGCTGGATCCATCAAGGGATTGAAGTCCCTTGAGAGATGACACATGTATGTGTTCAGATACAAGGCAGTGTGTCCCTACATAATTTGGTAAGGTAACTAGTATATTGTATGTTTATATTATACACTGAAAATTATGTGTTTACAACAGTATGATGCAGGGAATTTCCTGGCAAAAGAGACTACTATGAAATCATGAAGAAGCCTCAGGCTGAGATTTCCGTTGGAAGCACTGGGAACCATGGGGATTGAGTCATGGTGTTTGTTATTTGTCTTGTGCTTTTGGTATTTTGTGATTTTTTGTGCTTGATTTGCATATTTTTTTTGTCTGGTACAAGGCCTTGCCACTTTGTTTGGGGTGTCATATTGTTATTGGTTTTCATGGTTTTATTTTTGGTTTTTCTTGCTCTTGCCTTTTATGTTTTGGGGTCTTGAGAATTGGTTGGGAAAGAGGAAATTTGATGGAGATTGAGGAGAGATGTGTGGTACCCAATAGGTAATGTAAGGCCCGAATGAAGCTCAGTGCATGAGAAAGGACAATTGAAGGCAAGAGTATGAGAGTCAGTTTGAATCGTGGGGTTCATTAGGATAAATGGACGATGACAGAGCAGTCATGAGAAAGGTAATAAAGTAGGGTAAACTAAAGGGATTTGAGGCGTTAGATGCATTGGCTAAGTTCATAATTGTTGTTCTCTAAGATAAATGAAGTTCTCTTAAACTTGACCTTACAATATTTGGTAAGTGTGTTGTGACTATGATTATGTTTATGTTTATATATGCATATATGTATGTATGTATGTATATCGTGACTGATATATATATAAACATCAGCATAAAACAATCATGATCCCTGGCGACCCTATCAGATAACTACACACACACACATATATATATATATATATGTATGTATGTATGTATGTATGTATGTATGTATGTATGTATGTATGTTGTTGTCTGATGAGGTTGTCAGTGATCATTCTTGTGGAGGAATGATTGCTTATGTAGGTGAATGGAATGAAGAGGTTCTTGGTCTTATGAGGAATCAGGTGGGAAGAGTAACCCTGAAATATATATGAGGTTAGTATCATGTGGATATGAGTTGATATTATGTGTTTATACTATACCTATGTTTACGTTATGGAAAAGTAATGCTGAGAGATACATCAGTGGAATGAAAACAACGTGATTTTCATCATGCTAGGATACACATGGATTGTTGAAATATACAAGAAGCAAGGTTTATTTGTGGATTCAATGTGTGGTATATGAATGTGCAATACTACTATTGTGTATATGTTGCGTTGTATATTCAATGATTGTACCTATGGTGACGTGTACATGTAACATATATAGTATTGTGTGCATATGATGTGTATTCTTGTTGTATATATGGTGTTGTGTGTATGTTGCATATGCAATGTTGGGTATAGATGGTGCTATGTACATGTTGGATATACAGTGCTGCGTACATATCATACTGTGCACATGTTGGATATGCAGTGTTCTGTGCATATGGTGCTATGTGAATTATTGAAAATGGAAACAATAAATATTGAAAATGGCACCCATGAGGCTTCTGATTTAATTTTCCCTTAATTAAATTAGAAGTAAATTATAAGTCCACATCACATAACAACTTGTAAGTGTTAACTGATTCGGGAAGACTTAGTTAGATTAGATAATTCCATTTGAGGGTCAAACTAGAGGCATGTATGGTGTCTCATACTTTTTAGGAGCCCTGTTGAGTTATTTGTGAGTTTTAATTAGTTAACTCAGTGTATTTGAGTTAAAATCAGTTTAACTAATTCTAATTGTGAGATGAGCTAATGAGAGGTATAGTGAATTAAATATGATTTAATTCACATGTAGTGATCAATTAGTTAACTGATAATTCACTATAAATAGTTGTTTCATGTCAGTTGTAAGGAAGGCCTAGTTGAAATTGGGGTTAAAGGGAAGATAAATTCTTATTTCTGTGACTGATAATAAGTGTCATGCCTTGCAAAGACCATCATTGCATCCCTTTACATGAGAGAAATATTCCTTCTGTTGATAATTCCCTGAGTAGAGCTTCAAAAACCCCTGTTTTTGCCTTGGCGCGAGTAGTCAGTTCTACCCTCGCTCCAATGAGGAAGATTAGCACTGAGCCCCACACCAGTTGGCGCTCTGTCCCAGTTAGCAACCTACACCATGATGTTTATGGATTTTTTTTTAAAAATAGAGGCAGAGATTCCACTCTAACAACTTCGAGGATGAGTCATTGGGAGTGGTTGGACTGATTAACCACGAAACCTCCTATAGGATATGCCTCCCTTCCACCTTTTTAGGGATCCTAACCTCCTCCTTTTCCTCTATATAAAGAAGCTATCTCTCCTTGTATAAGCTAGCTAAACATGGATAATTGAGTACACTATAGCTGAATTGTTGAAGAGAAAGAACAAGAAGGAACTTCGTTGAGAGAGCTTAAGGCCATGCCTTCATCCCGTATGAATCCCCTGACGAGTATCTGAGATGTGCTTCGACTGAACCCCACTGGAGGATACTAAAACGTCAAAGCTTTGGCTATACCTCTTCCTTCTATCAATACATACACGTGACTATTGTTTGGTTCCCATTTTGTTTTATGTCATTCATTTAATGAAATATGCTTAGCCCTCTTTGACTGGATAGTAGTTATGAATGAATTTATTATGTCATATGCTGTTATTGTTTGTTGTTCTATGTGCAAGTATCCGAGCATGACTCCAGAATGATTGTGACTTGCCGAGGCAGGAGCGAGAGGCCACCACCACTATAGCCAAGATGACAGCGTTGGACTCCAGGTAGGTCGATCTACCGTGTCCTATTTTCATTCAGTAATTAGGAACCGGCACTCTAGCATGTTTTTTTGTTTCTAGACCCATTCTAGGGCTAGAGGAATCACCTATTTCAACAGAGGGGATTTACCTGCTTAGCAAAGACAAACAATGCTGAAGCTATCTTGTTGAAAATTATAAAAACCATCGGTACTATCTAACATCGCTTATGAAACTTCTCACATCCCTTTGATTCAACAAAACATGAAGGTTTTTGATAACACTTATTTTTGTAGGGTATACCTTTATTCCTTGAGGTGAAACATAATTTCCTAAGATAACCCCTTCATTCATCATCAATTTTTTTATTTTTTTATTTTTATCACTTAATGAGAGATGATATTCAGTGCATGTTTGTATTAATTTTTCTACTTTACTCAAGTCTTCCTCAAATTCATCTCCAAAAGTAGTGAATTTATCCATGAAAAATTAAACATTTTTTGGAATAAGGTTAGAAAATATACTTAAAACAACTCTTTAAAAGGTTGTGGGGCACATAGAAAAATCCAAATGGTAAGACTTCGTAAGTGAAAGTTCCCTAGGGGCAAGTAAACATATTTTTTTCTTGGTCCTTGGGAGTAAAGTGTATATGATTATACCCATATAAACCATCTAGAAAGGAAAAATGTTTTTTCCTTGCTAAAGTGTCAAAAACTTGTTCAATAAATGGTAGTGGAAAATGATCCTTTCAAGTAGTTTTATTGAAATATATATAGTCTAAAAATATTCTCCATTTACTGCCTTTTTTTAGAACTATAACAAGTGGTGAAACAAATTCACTATTAGAGATAGGTTAAATAAATCCTACACTTAGAAGTTTTTTTAATTCCTCTTTCACAATGTCCTTAAGGGCTGGGTTCATTCAGCACTGCAACTACCTGATAGGAAGAGCTCCATCCAAGATATAAATATGATGCATGAAAACTTATGGATCTATTCCTATAGTATACTTATAATCCCATGCAAATGCTACTGACTATTTTTGTATCAACTTCTGGATTTTGTGCTGTTGAACTGGTTGTAGTTGATTGTTGATATTGTAGAAATTAATGTGTAGATTCTAAAATACTCATGAAATTTACTAATTCAAAAGACTAGTGTAATAGCCCTGGTTAAAAATCCATGTAAAAAAATATAAGACCAAGGTCATGGGACACATATTCCAAGTTGAATGGTGGGAAAAACATCATAGTGAGTGCCACTTTTGTTTATTATGGCTAAAGGAAATTGGCAAAGGCAATGACAAAGGCTTTGGAAAGGCATGAGGCATTATCGACATTTTATTTATGAAAATAAAGGAAAATAGGAGAAAAGGGAGGTGAAAGGTTACAAGTTTCTTGTGAGGAGGAAAATGAAGGAAAATAATGGAAAATGAAGAAATTAGAGGCCTCATTGATAAAAAGGCTTATGAGGATGAGTTGGAAAGCTTTTTCTTAAACTTTTGTCAGTTCTATGGTGAATCTCTCTTCTATTTTCTCTCTCATACTCTTGGACACTTAGAGCTTCTTGGAGCACTCTTGGAGGAGTGTGGCATACTTGGGATTTAGCGCAAGAAGGCAAAGGAAAGGTAGGAAAGTGCAAGAGGACATTGGGATCATTGGCTACAACTAGATTGATTTGCAGGCATCGAGTTGAATGTATGGTTTCCTTACTAGTTTTTGCATGCATGGTACATGCATGTGGTTTCTTGGTTATAACCTCTCATTGGCATGGAGGATTTCCTGGATTGACAATGGTATTTCCTAGCCTTGCCATTTCCTAGATAGCCATGGTGTTGTATGTTTTTCTTTTGTTTTCTTGTTGGTTTTCATGTGCCTTTGGCTGTGGGTTGAGTTATTAGTTCCTGGAACCCTTATTTGGACAAACACTCTGGAATATATGTAACAAATTGGGTTGAGTTACTAGTCCTAGAAGCCTGGGTTGGAAAAACGCTCTGCAATCCCTTCGTGGGTTGAGTTAATAGTCATGGAAAATGTGGCTGGACAAACGCTCTGGCATCCCGACAATAACTTTGGGTTGAGTTACTAGTCCTAGAATCCCTAGTTGGAACAAACGCTTTGGATTCCTAGACAACTTGGGTAGAGACCAATTTGGTGATGGTTAGTGATGTCCAACCATGAGGTGGAATCACTAGATGAGGTTTGAGGTAGTTTTGCCTCTGGAAACCTTGGTTTGGTTTTTGATTAATGTGTTTTATGAGATCCCACATTCATGCTTGGAACACAACATGAGGGTGACTGGATGAAGAGATATTTGGCTCAGCCATGTCTATGGTCGGGTGGTTCATGGAAGTCCCATACTTGGTTGCATTTTACTTATGGAAACAAGAGATATTTTCCTCTTGTATTGATGGGTAAATATGCTTGTTATTATGTCGCTTATATGGCTATTCTATACTTGTCATTTATTTTATTTATATGCTGGTATGTGTTTTATGATAGTGATGATGTATGGATCTCCTCATGTTTTGACTTGTAAATTAAGGAACAATGAATCTATGATCTAATAAAGGATAATGCAGTTAATGTGATGAGGCAAAAATGCTTCTTAGTGATTCTCAGATAAGTATGCGATCCATATGCTCAAATATGTTGTTTAAACCTGTAGATTACATATTTATGACACGTTTGACGAAATGTCTGTCATGGCTAGTAGGGGTCTAGTCAAGTTCTTGTTTAAGTGATTGCATTGAGATCATTATTACACTATTATCTTTCATTTCTGGAAGTGTCATGGAGTTCTAGGTAGTGACCTAATCCCTTGGCCTGAAAAAGTGCCACAAAAATCAGGATTACATCCAAAAAACTACCTGGAAAAGTCCCCAGTCGCACGCATGACCATGCTGTGTGAGCGACTGGAGGTTTCCAGTTGACCTCTTGCCAATATCAAGGGAGAGGCTGTGGGATTGATGCACCAAAAGGTCAGTTTATCTTAGGGGCTAGCCTCCTAGAAGGTTTGGATGGATCCTAGGTGTCCTATAATAGGTGAAGAAGGTCTGTGTTGTTGTGATCTGTCGATTCCACTTGCTTAACTGACACATAGGGAGTCGAATCATATCATAGTAACTCTTCATCACATATTTATCCTAGTTGGTCAGCTAATTGGGTAGATTTAGGAGTAGGGTGTTATAAAGTGGTATTAAAGCATGGTTCACCCGTTGGACTAGATGGGTAGTGTGTGTTGGTCGTGCATTCATGTCGATTGCATATGTGTTATGTATGCTTGTGGTCTATGTGCTTGTTGCATATGCATGGATTTGGTCGTAGTTGTAGTGGTTTCGCCATGTGAAAGTTGATGGTGTTGTTGATTCAACGTGGTCATCATGAGTGTATGTCGGTTATGCATTCGCTATGCATGTGAGTGTCTATAGGTTGTTGTGTATGGATTTTCATGGTTAATATTGTTGTCCATGAGGTCATTGCATGTATTTTGTGTCATCATGATGTTTTTGGTTGTTATGATGTTAATGTGTTGGTTGACATAGAGCAGTAGATGCAAATCATCAAAGAAAAGTTGCAGTATTGGATCTCGGGGTAAGAGAAGATCATCATACATGTATTGTATGGTTGGAATGCATGTATATTAGTTAATGGATTTTTATATGCATTAGGGTTATATACATGTTTGTCTTTTTATTTTTGTTGTGGTTACATGCATGGTAGATGTTAGTGAATCAGTGTGGTCATATGCACATGTGTTTAATAATCATGAATGATAGTAATTTGTTTTTATATGCATTGTTGTTGTTGTTGTTTTATGTTAGTTAACTTGATGATTACATTATTTTTTGTTGATAAGTATGTTATATGTTAACTCGTTGATTGTTATATGATAGTTAACTTGATAATTATGTTATATTTTGTTGATGAGTATGTTATATATTAACTTGTTGATTAGGGTTATTGCATTAAGATCTTGATGTTATATGTATCATGTTGATTTGGATTGGTTGATGTAGATCGTTATGGTTGCGAAATTTAGGTATGAGATGATATACTTGTGATGTTGTGTCGTACTAATCTAGAGTAACTGTGGAAATGTGATTGTTATGGATGACTGACAATTGTTCATGAGCTTATGATGTGAACATGCTAGCTAATTACTGTTATGGATATCATGAGATTATTTATGCTTGTGTTGTTGTGTTGTGAAGTTATATCATGCTAATCTATATTGATTGTGCAAATAAGATAGACTCCCCTCAGAGACATTAAGGTATGAGTTTGCTTATGCCATCTACTTGGTGCTTGAATGTTTGACTATGTCGTTTATTTGGTGTTTAAGTGTTTGGTGTCTATTATGTCATCTATATGTTGTTTGAATGTTTTATTATTTGCATGATATGAGTATGTGTCTATGAGATTACATGAATAAGTGATTTTTTTTTAAAGATTGTTGTACTAACACATAAGTGTTGAGACAACTGATATGTACTTGAGTGTAAGTAGGTGATTGTCGTAGCATTATGTATTATGATTAATGAATGTGAGTTGAATGCTGATTATGACATGAATGTTAGTCTTGGTAAAGGTTAATTCCAATTACTATATGTGATGTATCGATCTTTGGAAAATGTGGCTAACATGTGTGACCAGTTGCAGGGAGACATACTTGGTATTATCGGGACAAGGTAATAGTTGATTTTTTTATATAACTAACAGTTAGGTGAGGTAACAGTGCATAGTAAGACTCAATTGCATTAAGGAAAAAGTGAAAGGAAGGAATTGGGTGAAAATTCCTTTGGCTATGTGTGGAAACCGAAATTTCAAACGAATGAGTTCTTTTCATAGAAGAAGTCTTCTTAACCTTGATATTGTTTGGAATTATGTGGATATTTTCCATATTTATGAACTTTTATTTGACATGTATAACAATTGGGTTCTAGTTATGGCTGGATCCATCAAGGGATTTAAGTCCCCTGAGAGATTACACATGTATGTGTTCAGATACAAGGCAGTGTGCCCCTACATAATTTGGTAAGGTAACTAGTATATTGTATGTTTATATTATACACTGACAATTATGTGTTTACGACAGTATGATGCAGGGAATTTCCTGGCAAAAGAGACTACTATGAAATCATGAAGAAGCCTCAGGCTGAGATTTCCATTGGAAGCACTGGGAACCATGGGGATTGAGTCATGGTGTTTGTTATTAGTCTCGTGCTTTTGGTATTTTGTGATTTTTTGTGCTTGATTTGCATCTTTTTTTTATGTCTGGTACAAGGCCTTGCCACTATGTTTGGGGTGTCATATTATTATTGGTTTTCATGGTTTTCTTCTTGGTTGTTCTTGCTCTTGCCTTTTCTGTTTTGGGGTCTTGAGAATTGGTTGGGAAAGAGGAAATTTGATGGCGATTGAGAAGATATGTGTGGTACCCAATAGGTAACGTAAGGCCCAAATGAAGCTCAGTGCATGAGTAAGGACAATTGAAGGCAAGAGTACGAGAGTCAGTTTGAATCTTGGGGTTCATTAGGATAAATGGACGATGACAGAGCAATCATGAGAAAGGTAATAAAGTAGGGTAACGTAAAGGGATTTGAGGCGTGAGATGCATTGGCTAAGTTCAGAATTGTTGTTCTCTAAGATAAATGAAGTTCTCTTAAACTTGACCTTACAATATTTGGTAAGTGTGTTGTGACTATGATTATGTTTATGTTTATATATGCATATATTTATGTATGTATGTATGTATATCGTGACTGATATATATATATATATGTATGTATGTATGTCGTTGTCTGACGAGGTTGTCAGTGATCATTCTTGTGGAGGAATGATTGCTTATGTAGGTGAATGGAATGAAGAGGTTCTTGGTCTTATAAGGAATCAAGTGGGAAGAGTAACCCTGAAATATATATGAGGTCAGTATCATGTGGATATGAGTTGATATTATGTGTTTATACTATACCTATGTTTACGTTATGGAAAGTAATGTTGAGAGATACATCCGTGGAATGAAAGCAACGTGATTTTCATCATGCTAGGATACACATGGATAGTGGAAATATACAAGAAGTAAGGTTTCTTTGTGGAGTCAATGTGTGGTCTATGGATGTGCAATACTACTATTGTGTATATGTTGCACATGTTGTATATTCAATGATTGTACCTATGGTGACGTGTACATGTAACATATGTAGTATTGTGTGCATATGATGTGTATTCTTGTTGTATATATGGTGTTGTGTGTATGTTGCATACGCAATGTTGGGTATAGATGGTGCTATGTACATGTTGGATATACAGTGCTGCGTACATATCATACTGTGCACATGTTGGATATGCAGTGTTCTGTGCATATGGTGCTATGTGCATTGTTGAAAATGGAAACATTAAATATTGAAAATGGAAACAATAAATATTTAAAATGGCACCCATGAGGCTTCTGATTTAATTTTCCCTTAATTAAATTAGAAGTAAATTATAAGTCCACATCACATAACAACTTGTAAGTCTTAACTGAGTCAGGAAGACTTAGTTAGATCATATAATTCCATTTGAGGGTCAAAGTAGAGGCATGTATGTTGTCTCCTACTTTTTAGGAGCCCTGTTGAGTTATTTGTGAGTTTTAATTAGTTAACTCAGTGTATTTGAGTTAAAATACGTTTAACTAATTCTAACTATGAGATGAGCTAGTGAGAGGTATAGTGAATTAAATATGATTTAATTCACATGTAGTGATCAATTAGTTAACTAATAATTCACTATAAATAGTTGTTTCATGTCAGTTGTAAGGAAGGCCTAGTTGAAATTGGGGTTAAAGGGAAGATAACTATCAATTGTATAATTAGAAAATTGTATAGGTCATGCATGAGGTCATTAGGAAGCCTTGGATGTATTTAGAAATAATTAATTTGAAATTTCCTACTTAATAGGGGCTAAATTAGCCTAGGAATGGTGAGAAAGGCCGGCCAGGCAGAGGCAAGCAACTGGTTAAATATTGGACCAAACTTGCTTAGATCAGTGTGAGGATCATAGAAGGATCTGAGTGAGAAAATCAACATAGTGCAGAGGTTTCTCAGGAAGGGAAATATAATTGTATTGTTTCATGTTCTTGGATTTATGCAATATACAAATAGCAGGGTTTTTGGGTGAGGATTTCCCCAGATATATTTGTGTTGTGCGATTGAATTCTTTCTCTTAATTGTTTATGTGATTGTATTTGGTTTCCACAAATTTGTAGAATTGATTCAGTATTTTGTTTTAGTACATTACAATATAAGATGAAACTATTTATTTATTTATACATGGTATCAAAGAAGGAATCACTATAGAAGAGAAGAACTAGGTTTTGTTTTGAATAGGTACATCAAATTTGCAAATTTATTCTTTAGGACTAACAACAAATCATGATGTCTTTCTATGGATTGAGACTCGAATATTCCCTTGAGGGTAATTATAATTACATAGCATGGAAGGACAATATGGAGGCAATTTTGGAGAGTAATGGGTTGAAGGAATTCATAGACAGTGATATTCCCAAGCTCGTAGCAAGAGATGCTCAAAATCTTGATGCATGGAAGAAGAATGTAGCAAAGGCGAGAAGGATTCTGTTAGAAGGAGTTCGAGATCATATTGTCTCGAACCTCCATGGAAAGGAACATCCATATGCTATGTGAAAGGCCTTATGATATGAAGCTAGTTGTAGGAATTTATAGGGTAAGTTCCTTAGATCAAAACACCAAAGGTCACCGCTCACAAACAAATCACAGATCAATACACCAATATTTGACGTGGTTAAAACCCTCAAAGAGGGAAACAATCCATGGCCTGAGCCAACAAGACCACTTCAAGAAATTTATTAGTGTAAAGAAAGAAAATTTACATAAGCTTCTCTCATAAATGGTCACTAGAAAAATGACCCTCCATTCTCTTTAAATAGAGATCATGGACCAATCAGGTGTTAAGCCACAGATCAAGTGTCAGTTATACTGGGGAGAGAATGAACCATCAGATCACTACATATCATGACTGTTGGATTATAAGTTACAAAAGTACATACTAAAGAAACACACTTTACCTAACTTTACTCTAGAACAAGTTATACTTAACTATTTTCTATGTGTCATAATATCATAACATTCCCCCTTAAGAACAACTTGGGATATGATTGAAGTATTTACATAGGTGACACAATAGGAGAAGGAAGGAGGCATTAGAGCCTATCCACCCTTAATGATAATTTTCTTGAAATCCAAGCATAGATCAAATTTTGGTAAACTTCGCTTCTATGAGAGCCTCTGTAATGATATCAACAACTTGATCATTGGTTGAACAATAGTGCACTTCAAGAACATGATCATGAATGAGATTTATGATGAAGTGAATGTGTAGCTCAATGTGTTTGCTGCGCTGATGCTGAATTGGATCTTTGCATAGCCGAATGGAACTATGATTATCACACCAAAGTGTAGCTGGATGTTGCTGATGAAGACCAAATTCAGACATGATCTGACGAAGCCACATGGCTTCCTTGATGGCTTCAACAACACCACGATACTTTGCTTCTGCCGAAGAAAGAGAGATGACACTTTGTTTCTTACAATACCATGTAATAGGTCCTGTTGAACCCATATTTTGTCACCACCTTTCTAATATTATTGCTACTTTTAGCTCCTATTTTGTCACCAATAAGATCCTTTCGACTATCCTTTGTCATCCATATGCCTCAAACTATGTTGATTCCATCATCTGAGGTAATGCATTACAAATAGTGTTATTTTAACTATTTTGTGATTAAACTTAGGTAATTAAGATATATACTTGTTTTGTTAACTAATATTTATGGGTTATAGTTGTGAAGTGTGCATCAACAAGACCTGTTAAACTAAAGAGAAGCATTTTTTTGACACTAAGACATGATTTTGGAGATCTATACTTAAATACTAGGCTAGGAACTGCACTTAAGAGGGTCAAAAGCACCTAGTAGCCTTTCAACGCTCTAGGTGGTCAACACCCTACCTTGGTGTCATCAAAGAGCTGTTCGAACTTTAGGGACAATGATCCTTATGCATTAAATTCCAGACTTTTTCTAAAACAGTCTCATCTTATCCATGCAGCTACAAATGGAGAATGGTTGAACCGAAAAACTAAGATCGAATATTGTAATTAGAACTGAAAGGTTGAATTAGTATAGGAATATGTTGGAGTTGATTTTCATACTATTTTGTAAATTGAGGGATGTATATAAATCCCACACCAGAGAAATATTAGTTAGTCCCCAATTTATGAGTGTTTGGGCAATTGCTGTCAAGTGTAACTTCATTTTTAATGAAAAATTAATTCTGTCATGACTTGGAGCCCGTGTTGATTTGACATATGGAATGATGAGATGATATATATATATATATATATATATATATATATATATATATATATATATATATATATAGACATGAACTATTTTGCTGAGTGTCTTTTACCTTCTATAAGTTCGCATCCTAGGTGTGGCAAGGGTCCACCACAATCTGGGAAAGTTTTATTTATTGTAGGTAGAACTTTAATTTAGTTGTGTGATCCTTTAATTTGTTTTGGTTTTCTGTTATATGTTAGCTTAAATTATATTGTTACCTCACTGAATGGTGTAATACGAGTTTTATTGTCAATATATGGTTGTGTTCTGGCACCTTGAGAGTTGTCTCTCATTTTGGTGTGATCTGCGATTTTATAGAACTCACTGCTAATTCCTATTTATTAAATATTTCAATCGATTTGTAGAGAGCACTGAGATCCAAATTATTGTGAATCCATATGAAAACCATTGGATGGGTGTCTGAATCAATCGAATAATAGAGTGAGTCCTATGTTCTATCTGCAAATGCTAAATGTAATGAGTTGATTGGACAAGCGTAGGAATAACGTTTCAAATCCGATTTATAATCTTCCTTGCAAGTTGAGTGATAACGCCTTCAAAGTTCTGTGTGCCATAAGGGATCAAAGAACTTGAATTAAATACTTAATTAGTCACTCCAGATCGATATTCTTACATTTAACAAGTTTCATTTAATAAACTGGTTTAACCATCGTTGTTTCAAATTAATTAGGGGAATTTTTTAATAAGAACAATGAAAACTGTAAGTGGCAGTAAGGTTGATCTCAAAATGCCTTCAGAAGATTAAAATGATTTCCATACACATATGTGTCATTCAATTATTACATTCTGATTTGAACATTGTTGGTTTGGAGATTAATTTTTTTTCTATGAGAATGTGAGTGTAATTCTGAGTAATATTAGGATGATGAATGAGATCTTGTATATAGAGTGTTGAGATGCTTCCGAATTAGATTTGATCATTACATGCACAATGTGATTCCAGTTTGGTTGATCAATTCCGTTATAGTGTGCTTCCAATTCCTTTTGTCATTTTCTGAGTTAATAAGAATAGTGTGAGTGATGTAGATAGTCTAGTTTGATTAAGTGCCTATAGAATCTCAATTGTCTTGATTTATAGTCTCTGCAATTCAAGGTTTGAGTGTCTTTCAAATTAGTACTCCAGAGCTTAGAGAGATTAGACAATTTCCATTTAATTGAAATAGTTAAGGAGTGTTCCCAAGTGTGAATTTCATATCTTCATTAGTAGTGTGAACAATGTGGTTGAAATATAAGTTTCCAGTTTTAAGGTAATTTTCATTGAAACGAGTGGATACTTGTAGCTTGCTTTTCAAAAGAAATTTTTTAGTACAGTGTGTGTAGGATTTGTTTGATTTTGAATCAGTTAATAATGCAACTACTAGTGTGACTTGTTTTCATTAGAAATGTAGAGTGCTAGTTTGTCCAAATTTTAATTAGATTGCTCGAGCTTAGTCTTTAAAAGAGTGAAGAAATTAATTCATGTTGAATGAAAATCGAAAACAATAACATAGTTTTTATTACATTCTTTTCCTGTGTGTTCTAATAGCATTTCAAAGTTGTTTTTGATTTCATTTCTGAAAACTGAGTTAGGGTTTGATTGAATTCTGCAAAGTTTGATAATTGAGGTTGCTTCTAAGATTTCCAAAAGATCAAATGGTGTGTGTGCAGATTAGTTAAATTTGAGAAATCAAAGTAAGTTAATTCTAGTTGACTGAATGTGTGAGGCAGAGTATTTGGATTATCCCTTAGCATACGCATCTTTTATTTATTGTAAAGACATTGGAATTAGTATGAAGTTTCTCTTATTCTAGGATTTGAATCTAAGTACAACTTTTGAATGCAAGATTGATTGCTTAGTTTTAATATTGAGTTGCAATTACAAGTAGATTAGGCCTTTTAATTCTTCCAGGTTGTAGATTGTAGAAGCAAGAAATTAGGGTTTGGATTTCAAATGTAATTTTTAATTACTAAGTTGATATGTGGAATCTTCTTAATTAGTGTTGAGCATTGGAAAATGTATGAATTAACCATGCATTTCTTTATCTTTTTCCTTTGAATATAACTCTTTTTATTCTAGAAAGATGATATATTGAAGGATTATGATAGAATTGCAAAGATTAATGTTTATTGTGAAAATTGGCTAAAAATTGTCTTTTATTCTCAACAGGAAACAAATGAAGGGGGAAACCACCATTCGAAAGGCAAAGCTAAAGCAGGAGTAACTACTGTTCCTCCAGCAAAGGGCCGTATCCAGACAAGAAGGATGAAATCAGAACGCATAGCTAAAGTAAGGTAGGGAACATCACAGCTACAGCCTAAGAAGACCAAGTGTTAGCTAAAAGAAGAAAAAGGAGCAAATCCCTCAGGATCTTTCGATCCTGAGGAATCGTTGTTAAAAGTCTATCGTTGTTTCTTGTATTTTCCACCGAATTGTTATAAAATGAAATTCCTGTAGAAATCGGGAATAGAACGATTATTATTGAAACTCATTTTGTAACTCTGTAATTTCTCATTGACTCTTGTGATCAGAGAGCGAATGTTGTAAACACTGTTATTCCTCATTAATACATGATCTAGTTGTCGTTCCATTTCTTGACTCTAGAGTAGCCCAGCGGTGTTTCACTGGTGGCTAAGGGCCCGACCTTGGTGGATCCATCTGCTGTTTGTATTATTATCTTTCGATTATCGTTGTGTGACAGTTTGCATTTTTTTTCATTACGTCTTTCAAGTTTAATAGTTTACTGCTTAATTGCTTCATAATATTGGTGTGTTACATTGGTGAATTACATTTCCATTCCTTTCTAATTTAGCAAGAATCTTAATCCTCAGATTACTTATCTTGTTATGTTTTAATAGAGCTTCATTGTTTAGCAGTTGCTGTTCTATTCCAATTGCTGTTCCGTTCCGATTGCTGATTGCTGTTCAATAGAATTTTCTATTCAATTCCATTAGTTAGAGATTGCTATTGAATTTCATTAGATAGGATTTTCTGTTCAATTTTCTTAGATAAATTTTGCTGTTCATTTCTATTGCTGTTCAATTCCAGATTTTCTGTTCATTTCAGTTAATTAATTTACAGTCTATTTCATTCCTACAAAGAGTTGGTTTTGCTTTTGAGAAATTGCCTAGTTTACTTAGCAGCATTAGTGATTTAGTTCAATTTCCATTTCCATTTAATTGTTTTAATGCGATATCATCAACTGTAAAGGACATCTGGTTATTGCTACCTTCATTCTCAGATTGATTGTCTTGTTTTTATTTGATTTCAATTACATCAGTTGCTAAAGGAAAGAGTTATCATTACTGCATACTTGACTGATGATTGTTGGGTGAATGATTGGATTTTAGAGCGTTCAAGTTCATGTCATTGTAGTTAGATTTCATTTCCAAGAATATTTTTACTTTGTATTTACAACACTGTACTACATATTGCAAGGCATTACTCTTAGATTGAATTGCAGCCTCAGACTGAGTACACTCTTGAAAAAAAAAGTCGTACCTGGATTGATGATTAATGTAGGATAAATAGGCGTTAAAAAGACACCTTTTATACCTCAACATTTTGGCGCCGTTGCCGAGGAGAGTGTATGCCATTTAGAAAGAGTGATGCATATTTGATTTTTTTTTTCTGCTAGGGAAGAATTGGGTATTAAAAATGGAAGGTGAGAACCTGCGTACCGAGCAAGTAACATACTTGTTCATCGGCCCGCTTCACAACAGAATTGAGTAAAATTTTTTAGGTAGGAATGAATGCTTGCGTTTTTTGAATGAATAGAAAATCTAAACATAACAAAATTCCTCCTAAACCCGAAAAACATAAGGGAATGGTGACCCTTGGGAAAACAACCTTCATCGACGAAATCCTAAAGAAAGCCGAATCTCAGCCATCAGTAGGAACTAGAAAAGTTAATTGTAGACAACCTACTAGTTCCCTTCAGGCCATAGAGTCACCATATGTATCCTTTGCTGAGGTCCATAACCAAACAGAAGAAATTGAGCAAGATCCCCAAGAAATTGAGAATTCTCACCTAATTTCTATGCAAGAAGGGAACTCTAGTTATCTCCGCGAAGGAGGAGGAGAAACAAGGGAAAAAGAAGAACCAAAATCTTCTCTTGAAGTAATCCAAATATTAAGCAACCCAGATAAGGGAAGTGCTATCAACATCATTCAAAATAGAGCTAAAGGACCCGAATCTCCTCAGATAGTAGGTCAGCAAGGAACACTCATTATTCCAGACCAAGGGAGTGCTGTCAAGGTCATTCCTATTCCTTCTATTGAGCCTAGGAATAATTCCCTAGAAATCCCAGAAGGATATTGGCACAATTTGATCAAATGGCCCACAACCAGCAACCACCTCAACAAACTTCCACACTGCAATATCCCATTGTGGACACTACAGTTAGTGCACCTATGAAGGCCATTCCTCTTCAACATATTCCTACATTCTATGGCTTAACATTGAAAGACCCAGATGCATTTATGTTTGAATTCGATGTATTATTCAGAGGGTATGACTATACCACCGATCCCCAAAAATTAAAATTATTTCCTTCCACATTAAAAGGAGCAGCTCTACGATGGTTTATGGGGTTAGGTGGAGGTGTTATAAATGACTGGGATCAGATGAAAGCTGCATTTATAAAGAAATATCAGGATTATTGTAGGTCTAGGGAATTAAAAGACGGAATATTTCAGATGACAACAAAACCTAATGAAACAATTGAGGAATATGTAGAACGCTTTCAATACAACCTCCGGAGATCACCCTATGCATCTTTACCCTTACCTGATAATATGTTAAAAACTACATTACTTAAAGGGATGAAGGAACAATGGGTTGAAACATTAAATATTATGGGGAAAGGTGACAAATATCAGGAAAGTTTTGCTGACATTATTGATTAATGTATCAGGAGTTTGAGAGGAAGCACAAGGCTAAAATCAACAGAATGTGACATGATCACAAGGGATAATAAGACCTCCGGTGGAGGTATAACCCGCATAGAGATTGGAAATCTACTAGAATATTTTAAAACTGATATTCTAGGGACTCTGACAACGCAGTTCGACATGATGCAAGCTAAACAAAAGCAAGCAGAAGAAGAACAAAATTTGGCAATATTCTGCCCTAAATGCAGAAAGAAACACAGCCATAAAGAGTGCCCGCTGGATGTAGTCAAAGTCTGTGCCATCTGCACAAAAGATCACTCCACAGAAGGTTTCCCCTCTCTCCTTAGATTGAAAGCAGTCTACAAAGAGGCGGAAGAAGAATTAGAAATGGTATGCCTACTCAATCAGTGCAGACAATGGCAGCCACGAAAAATAGGTATGCCAATTGATCCATCCTCTTCTTTTCAGTCTCCTCAGTATAATGCTCAACAATATAATGGAATGTGGCAAAATCAGCCACCCTTCCCCAATTGGTCACAACAGCCATTTCCTACATCACCATGGCCAAATCAAACAAATCAAACCAATTGGAAAAAATTTCCTTACTGTCCACCATTGTGGCAAAATAATACTTATCCAACACAATGGTCCCCCCCCACTTCGCAAAGTCAGACCTGGCAGTCGAATCGGCAAAGACCTATGAGTCAGCCAGCTGGAACGATCCCTCTCCCTCAACCTACACTGCCAGCACCTTATACACTGCCACAAAATCCCCAGACCAACTTGAGACCGCAAATCCTAGCCCAACCCAACCCAAATCCTAATAATAGGCCGGCTCAGTCTATTCAAATAATGGAACCACCAGAACTAGAAACTGAATTAAGGGAGTGCAACGACCTTCAACTAAGGTCTGGACGTATAATAGAATTAGAGGGAGACAAAAATGTTCAAGTTGAAAATTATTTACCTTTAGAACAAACACTCCAAAAGGAGAATGTGGCTATAAAACAATAAGAAACCACCTCTTCTCCACCATTCCCAAAATGATTAATCATAACTCGTCCAATAGAACATCCTGATTTTGATCTTCTAGGAGAACTGAAAAATTTGTGTATAAAAATCCCACTCCTCCAAGCTATCCAAGAAATTCCCATTTATGCAAAAACCATCAAAGAGCTATATATAAAGAAGCCAAAGAGGAGAACAACAACTAACCCAAATGTCCAAGTAGTCGGCACTCTATCTGACTTATTATCAGGAATGGAAGCACCCGTAAAGTATGAGGACCCAGGAAATCCTATAGTGACAGTGGAAATCAATGGACAATCATTTCAAAATGCCTTAGTTGATTTTGGAGCTGCAATTAATATCCTAACAACCACCACTTGTCAAAAACTTGGCATTACATCATTAGATCCAACAACAACCTTATTGGAATTGGCTGACCGATAGATAGTCAAGCCAGAAGACACACTACATGATGTAATGGTGTCTGTAGACTCCTAGGAGTACCCTGCTGAATTCCTGATTATTAACCCCAAAAACCGGCTAGATGGACACCCGTTGATCCTAGGTAGACCTTGGCTAGAAATTTCCAATGCTTACATTGGCTGCCGACAAGGCAGCATGACTATAACTAGAGGGAACTATGTCAAGAATTTAGCTTTATATCCCCCAGCCCAGCCAAGCCTATCAATAATAAAAACAAGGAAACAACCTCTATCATACCTCATGGAAAACATTAGATCACCATTAACTATAGAAGATGCCCTCGATTTTAAGGACCAAACAGAGGATGCCATTATTAACAGTTTCATCAGTAAACCAAAAATTAGATCCCATTTGCAATGTCACATGATCAAGGAAACATTTGATAATAAAGAAGAAGAAGATCCCCTGAAAGACATTCATGATCAATCAATACCCACCACTTCTATTTAAAATAGAAAAATTATAGAAATCGAGCCAAGAAAAACCCTAAACATTAACAAAAACCTGACTGCTGAACAAGAAAAGAAGACGGTCCAACTAATAAAAAAATATAAGGGAGCTTTTGCATGGGATTATCCAGACATGAAGGGAATTGACCCCAAATTATGTACGCACCACATTTATACAGAAAAAATATGCTAGACCCATTTTCCAACCCCAACGAAGATTAAACCCTCATCTTAAAGATATTGTAAAAGCTGAATTACAAAAACTGTTGGATGTCAACTTTATTTATCCAATATCTGATAGCAAGTGGGTCTCTCCATTAGTAGTGGTTCCAAAGAAGAATGGAAAGTGGAGAATATGTGTAGACTACAGAGAACTAAACAAAGCAACCCAGAAAGATCACTTTCCCTTTCCTTTCATTGACCAGGTATAAGATAAATTAGCAGGAAAGAAATTATTTTCTTTCCTAGATGGCTTCAGTAGATGCAATCAAATTCAGATTGCCCCTGAAGACCAAGACAAAACTACTTTTACTTGTCCTTGAGGGACATTTTCTTACAGAGTTTACCCTTTGGCTTATGAAATTCCCCTGCTACATTTCAGAGGGCCATTCTCAGCATCTTTTCAGATTTAATAAATGAAGGGCTCTAAGTATATATGGATGATTTCACACCTTACGGAGATGATTTTGAGCCAGCATTAGAAACTTTGGAAAAGGTGTTACAAATATGTATTGACACCAGGCTCTGCTTAAGACATGAAAAGTGTCACATGATGATGACAGAGGGACTCATCTTAGGTCATTATATCTCAGCAGCTAGAATACAGGTAGATCCAACTAAAATTCAGATAATTTTTTTAATACCTAATCCTACCACACAAACAGAGGTACGTAGCTTTCTCAGATTTTCTGGTTATTATAGAAGATTTATAGAGCATTATTCTCGAGTAGCTGCACCTTTATATGCATTAATAGTGAATGTTGATTTTATTTGGACTAATAAATGCAACCATGCTTTTGAGGATCTGAAAAAGCTTGTATCAACAACCCCAGTACTAAGGGGCCCAAATTGGGATTTTCCATTTCAAATTTCATCTGATTCCTCAGACACAACTATTGGAGTAGTCCTTGGGCAGGAAGAGGATAAAAAAACCATATGCAATTTATTATATTAGCAAAAATCTATCTCCTGCTGAATTAAACTATACTGTGACTAAGAAAGAATTTTTTTTTTTTTCTAAGTTAAGGTATTCTATTAACAAAGGAAATAATGTACAGCGGGATGAAGCCTAATATTTTCCCAGTATTGTGGAAATCTTGACAAAAAACTAGTTTTAAAGACTGCCCATATGGAGGGAAACCAACCTTGAGTAGTTTTCTAGTTGTTTCCCACGCAGGGGTGCCATAGAGTGATGTTTCTGGAACTTACAGGTATCAAAAATTGAGATATGAACTGATACTACAAAAAACTCAAAAACAAGCCCGAGAGTGAGGGCCGAAACTAAATAGGAAAAACAAACTAAGAAGGAGCGACTACTCATCAGGTGGCTCTTCCACAACTCTGCACCAGAGCTCATCCGGTTCCCCGTCATTCTTGTACAGGTCCGCAATGGAAGTGATCACCCGCCTGGAGGGTGGTGGAACCACTTGCGTCTCGCTTGCTTGCCCAGCATCGCCTTGCACCATTTCCACATCCTGATGCCCGCTTGCCTGACCCTGCAAATCCTTGCTCGACGAGTGCACCAACCCTGCATGCGGTCCCGAGGTCTGTACATCAGTGTTGCACAAACCCGCCGGGCTCAAACTAGGAGCGTTCTCCTGAGGCTCTTCGCGAAAGACAATAGTAATTGAGGCCGTGACCTGAGGGCGATTGAGTGAGCAGTTGAAAGAGAAGTGTGCGGTGTGAGGCTGAACAGAGAGATTTGGAGGCTCCGGGGAGTCCAAGCGACGACTAGAGCGAAGCATGTGACCTCTCTGAATCCTGGTGTGGCTATCTGAATGAGAAGATGAATCTGAGGAGGTGCTGGAGGTGGAGGGAGAGCGCCGAGGCTGGCGTCTGGTGCTGCCTCTATGGCACCTCATCCTTTGCCGAAGGCGAGGCATATTCTCAGTCGTGATAGAGGGCCCAAGAAGCAAAGGAAGAGAAGGAATGACAGAGGACTGAGGCGAATGAAAATTCAGAGAGACTGAAGCTAGCTTACAGAATCCAGAATGAGAGAAGTGGAGATTATCTCCAAAGTCCAGACAACAATTCAACCTGCTCCGCTTGCCAGTAGTCATGCGCACATTTGGGAACCCTGCATCCGGGGTGCACCATTGATTTATCGGCAGGGGAGTGCTAATCGAACCAGAGCAGCTCACCATTATTTCAATCCAGATGACCTTGCATCAAGAAACACCCTGCAAGAAACCTCCATTAATAAGAGCCGAAGGCCGATTCATTTCGTCACACACGAGATCACATCGAGGAGAGGAGTCGGGATTGCAACCAAATTTGGGAGTAAATGCAATTAAGAAATTTGCAGCCAACGTTAAATTCTGAACGCCAACTGCCTTATGCATGGGTAGGTGTCTCCCCGCCATGCCGCACCCCAGTCCCATCAACTTATGCTCTGTCCTCCTCACCTACATCCGGGAAATTTGCTTCACTCTGGATAAATTTTTTTCATTCATGTTTTTTATCATGATTCTGAATTATGTCGAGAGTACCTATAAGAAGATTGTGCATACTATCCACTCCCAAGTTGGCAAGTAGATCAACGACTTTGTTACCTTCCAGTCTGATATGCTTGAATAGGAGTGCTTGGGTGTTGTGGAGCCACCTTTCTATAGCCTCCAAACGTGCCTCAAGTCTCCAACTATTGGCGATTTTGTGCGCATGAGCCCCATTTAGGAGCTGAGTGGCCATGTTGATACAAATTTGGGAGTCCCCTTCAATCAACAGCGGGTGAAGCCCATGAAGTTGGGAAAGGAGAAGACCCTGCCAAAGGAATTCCAGCTCAGCCGAATTGTTTGTGTCCCATCCAAGGCTTCCTAATTAGATTACGATAGGATTGCCTTTATGGTCTCTGAAGATGCCTCCAAATCCCGCTTTGCTTAGATTACATTTTGAAGCACCATCGAAGTTGAGTTTGAAGGTGTTCTGTGGAGGAGGGATCCATGAGTTCATGTCAGTGTCGGAGGTTCTAGGAGCTCTATGAACTTGCTTTCCTTGGGAGAACTGGATACCCCAAATTTCCCAAATGGCCTTTTCATTTGCAAGAGTTGGGTAGTCTTCTGTGTGCCAAGATTGCAGAGCCAAGGTTTCTGTGAGATTGAGACAAAAGTTTCTCCAGATAATGTCTAGAGGAGTGTTTTGATCTTTGAAAATGTGCTTGTTTCGTTCTTTCCAGATTGTCCATAGGAGAAGGCCTGGGATTATTCTCCAAAGTTGGTTTAGTAATTATCTTTTGTATGGAGTTTGATGCTAGTTGCGTATGGAACTGATTATGTCTTCAGAGATTATACAATTTTTTTGGCATCGAAAACTAGCTTTCTCCCATAATTGATTAGCCAAAGAGCAGGAATTGAGGAGATGCTACAGAGTTTCCTCATGAGAATTGAAATTGGGACATTTTGAGGGGCCATGAAAGCTTATTTTCCTTAAGTTGCCCCAAGTGAGGATTCTTTGATGACCAAAGAGCCATAGAAATAAGGAAACTTTAGGCCAAACCCCAGATGTCCAAATTCTGCTCCATAAAGGATCTATGGGCATTGGATCGTTGCACATTATTTTGTATGCCTCTTTGGTGGAAAAGGAGCCCTTTGGGGAGTATCCCCATATTAGAATGTCCCTGCTGTCTGATGTTCTGATTTGACAAATTTGAAGTTCTGAGTTTAAGACTTCCAATGTCTGCTCATTAGTATTCCTTATCATCCTTCCAGCTCGTTTCCACTGTCTGTATCCCTGTGCTGTACTGACTGTCCATTGTTGCTGAACTGTTTCCAATTGTTGCATATCCCAGTCCAGACTAGGAGGCAGTTTGTAGATGCTGGTGAGTTTTGAGAATTGATCCCAGGAATCAGTCCAAAATCTAGTGGTGCTTCCATCCCTTATTTCCCAGAAGCTATGTTTTTGGATTAGCAGATAGTGTTTTTTAGCAGCGTTCCATATGAGAGAGCCCTTCTCCTTTGGTGTGAATATTATGAGTTCTTCTTGTGGTGTTTGGTTGGCATACTTTGCAGTCTAGATAATAGCCCATGGCTTGTTGGGAGCAGTGAGCCAATGCCACCAAATTTTGGCACTAATAATGGCATTGCTATGAATAGGATCACGTAGCCCTATTCCTCCTTGTTCCTTTGGCTTGCATACTATCGACCATTTAACCAGAGCCCATTTACGATTAGAACCAGTGGATCCCCATAGAAAATTGCACTGTAGGGCTTTAATTTTTTTGAGGACCCATTTTGGCGCTGCCAGAATTGAAAAAAGATAAAGAGGCATAGCCTGTAGCATCGCTTTGATTAGGACCAATCTGCTTGCTATGTTCAGAGTTCTATGAGTCCATGAAGAAAGACGTACTTAAAGTTTTTCAAGGAGCCCTTTCCAGGAGGCATGCTTTATAGCAGAGTCGATTAAGGGAGCGCCCAGGTAGTTGGAAGGTAGAGTGGCAATGGAGAAGCCAAGAATGCGGGCAATAGCAAATTGAGTTATTGGAGGGGTATGAAAGAAGAAAATCTGGGACTTAACAATGTTAATGCTCACCCCAGAGGCAGCCGAGAAGTCATCCAAAAGGGATTTAAAATGGGAGGCTTCATGAAATGAAGGGTAACCAAACAACATGTTGTCATCCACAAACTATTGGTGGGTTAGGGCTGGGGAGTTGTGGATAGAGAGGCCTCGGAGCTGCTAGGAACGAAGGGCATGTTTAAGATGTCGACCAAGGCCTTCCACCATTAAAACAAAGAGGAAGGGGGACAGGGGGTCCCCTTGTCTAATACCGCATGAGGGGCTGAAAGGTCGAGAGGGAATTCCATTAATAAGGATAGAGAAGAAAGTGGAGGAGATCAGACTCGAGACCCAACGAACCCAAGTTGGGGAGAAACCGAAAGCAGATAACATTTTTTGAATGTAAGTCCAGCTTAACTTATCAAAAGCTTTAGAAAGATCAATCTTGAGAATCATACTTGCCTGTTTGGTGTGCTTGAGGGAGTGTATGATCTCATGAGTGAGGATAATGCCATCCAGTATTTTCCTTCCTTCCGCGTATCCTGATTGTTCTGGCGAGATGAGCAAGGGTAGAAGTGGTTTCAGTCTGTTGGCAATGACTTTAGAAATGACTTTGTAAATGACATTGCATAAGGCGATTGGGTGGAATTTTTCCGGCATGCTGGTATTTTCTTCTTTTGGAATTAGGGAAATGAAGGTCGAATTCAAAGAGGGGAGAAGCCAGTGCATAGAGCGAGATTCCTCCACCACCAACCAAACCTCCTCTTTGATAAGATCCCAGAAATTGTGGAAGAAGGTAGTGGTAAAGCCATCTGGACCTAGAGCTTTACCCTCCTTGAGCTTCTTCATGGCCAAATCCACCTCCTGAGTCGAGACAGGTCGCAGAAGAAGTTGGTTGTGTTCTTCTGTGATTATTTTTGGAATGTTTTGTGTGATTTTTTCTATGGCCGGTTGTCTGTCGATTAGAGGCTCTTGGTGCACTGCCTGGAAGTGATTAATGAACTCCTCCTCGATCTCTACATGATTTTCCACTCTTTCCCCCTCTTGATTCTGAATGAAGGTGATTGTGTTATGCATCCGTCTTTGAATAGTAGTTCTGTGAAAGAATTTGGTGTTTCTTTCTCCCTCTTTCAACCATCTGATTCTAGATTTCTGTTTCCATAGGATTTCTTCCTGCTTTGATATTTCCTCCAATTGAGTTTGTAACTGCTTTTCTTGTTCCATTTTCCTTTTTGTGTGACCTTCTGTGATGATTTGTTGCTGGAGAGCCCTCATTTCTTTGTTTAGATATTGCTGTGCCTGAAATATATTGCCAAAGGTGGAGTGATTCCAGCGCTTGATGTGGGTTTTAAGGAATTTGAGTTTTTGTTGAAACTGGTACATTTTGGACCCTTCTGGCGGCGAGAAGTTCTTCCAGATGGAGCTGATGAGGTCATTGAAAGCGGGGTGATTGAGCCAGAATGCTTCAAAGAGAAAAGGACGACGAGTTGAGTTACCTCGTCTTTGCCATTGAAGGGAAATAGGCCAATGGTCTGAGCCGGTGAGAGGGAGAATAGAGGTCGAGATGTCTCCGCCCAGATGAAATGCATTATCTGAGATGAGAAATCTATCTAGCTTGGAGGCTATGTGTTGCCGCTCTGCCCTGCGATTGCTCCAAGTGTGAATTCGATTATAGTATTGCAGATCTATTAGCATGTTGTTTTGTATGAAATATTTAAAGTGGCAACTCTCTTGCTCCAGTTTGGCTCTGCCTCCCTGCTTTTCCTCCAGCTTGGTGATCATATTAAAGTCACCTCCTATGATCCAGATGGGATGGATTTTTTTGAAGTTGAGTGCTCCTATAATGTCCAGAAGTGAAATCTTACTGCCCGCTTCCTGAGGGAAATAGACATTAGTAAGATGTCCATGAATGTTGGTTCCTATGATGTGAAAAGTAGCTTGAATGATATGGTGGGAAGCATGGAAATCTGAGAGAGAGATGGCCTGTGTGTTCCAGGAGATGGTCAATCCTTTAGAGGCTCCCGAAGCATCCACTGCTACCGAATGAAAACCAGGCCAGGCTCTTGAGAGAATGTTTCCAAGAGTGTTGCTGTTACATTTTTTTTCTTGCATGAAGAAGATCTGGGGCTGCTCCTGCTTTATCATGTTTTTTATCATTCTGAGTTTCCCGGGGCTGTTGAGCCCTCTTAGATTCCATGAAGTGAGCTTCATGATTCACTATTTGGGAGAGGATTGTAGTACTTCGTCAACTTAGCGTATCTTCCTGAGTCAACTAGGATTTTTCCCACTGTGATAGTTCTTTGTAGATCTGTTTTTCTTCCTCGCTTCTTGGAGTCTTTAAAAACTTGGTTTCCATCCCACTGACTACCTAGTTGTATTCCTAGTTATTTTTGTTGAAAGGCTCTGGATATGATGACTTCTAGAGTATCGAGCTGATTCTCTTGAATTCTGTCAAACTCTTTCCTCTGGAAGGCTTGTTCGAGCTCAAAGATGTCGAGCCCGCTCAGGTTGATGCTTTCCGGTTCTTCATCCATATTTTGTGCTTGGCTGCTTTCTGCTAAGGCTTAGCAACGAATAAATTATACATCCATTCCATTTGGTTTCTAGTCAGGGTCTTTCATTTGAGCTTCTGGATTTCCAAGCTGATCCCCCATGGATTGAGGAATGGGGGGTGAATTCGACGGTGGGGGAGGCGAGGTCGATTTGACCGCTTGGGAGGCTTGCTGGTTTGCTTGAGGGGAGTCTTCAGCAGCTGTGGCTATAAATTCAAAGCTATTACTAGTGGATGGAATGGACGAGGTATCTAAGTTGGTTTTTTTCCCATTAGCAGGTTTTTTGTGTGATCTCTTTCTACTGGTGACCTTGGTAAACCCTTCATGTGCAGATTTATCCGGGAGATCAGAGGATTGTGGCTTGGAATTAAGCGGGAAATCCTGAAAGAGATGCCCATGAATGTGACATTTACGACATCGGAAGGGTACATTTTCAAAATATAAGGGCTGGATCCATTCAAAATCATCATGATAGAGGCTTACCGAGTCTGGGAGGGCTTTATCCAGGCGCATATCGACACAGATGCGTGCATAAGAGGTATATCTGCGCAGCTTCGTTTCCTCCACAATTTTTATGAACTCCCCCAACCCCCTGCCAATGTCTCTCAAAGATTCTTCATCCCAGTATTCCAAAGGGAGCGAGTACATCCTGATCCATACCGGTGCCCAACTGAAATCTTCCTTGTCAGGGTTGAACCTTTCCACCCAATCCCTTAAGTATAAGCCAGCTGAGTTAAAGAAGTAAGGGCCTTCATCCAGAACCCTGTTATGATCCTCAATGAAAATGAATATTGCAGTGAAAAAGCCTTTAGGTCCAAGCTGTAGGGTGACATACCCCTTGGGCTTCCATTTGGCAGAAATCCATCCTTGCAGAGCTTTTTCAGTAGGCCAGAATCCGATGAATTTACCAATGAGGACGTGGTCCATCATGTACTGGATTTGACCATTTATTTTGTGGCTTGGAAGTTCGATTTTAGGCCTTTCAGCAGCGATGGGTTTGCAGGTGGTTGACGTCACTGTGGGAATTTCTTTTTGACCATGTTCTTATTCCTGTGTGTCACTGCGCTTTTCGGTTGAAGATTTTTGCGAATCTTGCATCAGGGTGTCCTTAGCCTCTGGATTCGACTGTTCTAAGACAGAGTCCTTTGAAATTTCCGTAGCATCTTGTTTGTCGTTGTTTGAGGGGGAAGGCTGTGAAGCCCCCCCCGAAGGGCTTGCCATTACAGGGTGGCCTATGCCAGTCCGCGTTAATCTAGGAGAAGAGAACCAGAGTAAAGCGGAAGACAGACTGAGTCAGACTGCGCTATTGCAGGGGCGAGCAGGAACCCTAGCAGAGTAAGCAGCGAGCAGCGAATTTCCCGATTGAGAAAGAATTTTTAGCTGTAATACATGCTGTAAATAAATTTAGACATTATATAATTGGGTATCCTGTAGTTTTATATACAGATCACTCTGCAATAATTTTTTTAGCAAATAAACCTGTTACAAATGGTAGAGTAACAATATGGTTGATTCTATTGCAAGAGTTCGATATCACAATAAAGGATTGACTTGGAAAGGAGAACCCTGTAGCTGATTTTATTTACGAATGCCAAAACCAACAGATGCAATATCAGTTGAGGATCACTTCCCAGATGAACATTTGTTTGCTGTTACTGCTAGAACCTCATGGTATGCTGATGTTGAAAATTATTTAGCAGTAGGTAAATTACCTAAGCATCTAACGCCCAATGAAAAAAAATAGATAGTACAACGTAGTACCCGATTCTCTTGGATTGGGGGCTACCTGTTTCATACAGAAGCAGATATGCACATCAGGAGATGCGTCCGAGAGGACGCAATATTTGATATTATGAAAGCATGCCACAATGGGCTGTGTGGTGGACATTTTGCAGATCACAAGACTAGTCACAAGGTTTTACAAACAGGCTATTACTGGCCTACAATTTTTAAAGATGCTAAAATGTTTGTACAAGCCTGCGATAGTTTCCAAAGGGCGGGTTGCCCAGGACAGTCTGACTAAATGCCTTTGAATCCACAGCTAGTAATCGAGCCATTGGAATGCTTGGCGCTCGATTTTGTTGGTCCTATTAACCCACTATAAAATAAAAAAAACATACATACTAGTTGCAACAGAGTATGTTATGAAATGTGTTGAAGCAGAGGCACTTTCAAGAGCTACATAGGACTCTGTAATACAGTTCCTTTTTCAAATATTTGTGCGATACGACCTCCCAAGGGATGTAATTACAGATGGAGGACCGCAATTTGTAGGTAACAAAATTGCTACAACATTAGAAAATTACCACATCCAGCACAAAATCACAAATCCATATCACCCACAGGAAAATGGCCAGGTAGAGAGCACGAATAAAGTGATAGAATCTATACTTACAAAAACAGTTGCATCACACAGACGTGACTGGGCTTATAGATTTCTAGAATCCTTGTGGGCGTACCGAACAACATGGAGAAATAACACTGGGTATTCACCATATCAATTGGTATTTGGAAAAAAACCCATCTTTCCAACAAAATTTGAAATTCAGACATTAAGAACAACCCAAGAGGTGGGTTTAGACTTAAATGAAGCCCAGGTCAGAAGATTACAACAAATCAATGAGTTAGATGAAATTAGGCTCTCCGCTCTTCAGCACACTGCATTAATTCAACAGCAGAGAGAAAAATGGCACGACGTCCTCATTAAAGAGAAAATATTCCATGAAGGAGATTGGGCACTCCTATATGACTCCAGGTTTTAGGATTTCCTAGGAAAACTCCAGAAACGATGGCTTGGACCCTATGAGATACAAAAAGTGCATGATAATGGCACCATCACATTAACTACCATTGATGGATCTGGACATTCTTTCAAAGCAAACGGTCATCGAGTACGACTTTACCAAAAACTGCTTAATTAAGAATCCTTTTACCAACAATTACAGGAAGATTCTACCATGCAGATTCTTACTGAGGGAGATAACTCCTCCTCAGCACCCATTCATTGAATAATTCCTTTATTTTAAAACTTGTACATAGGCTTTTCTTTTTACTTTTCTTGTTTTTTATACAAATTTTATTTCTCAAGATGTTCCTTTTAAGGAACAACTACTATTCCTTTTAAGGAATAGCAGCAGTTCCTCTTAAGAAACAACACGTTTGTGTGTTTCTTTTTGCTATTCCTTTAAAAAGGAACAACGGTTTTTTCGTGTGTCTTTTCTATTCCTTTCCAAAGGAACAACAGTTTTTGCTATTCCTTTCCAAAGGAACAACAATTTTTGCCATGTGTTTTTTCTATTCCTTTAAAAAGGAACAACAATTTTTGTTGTGTGTTTTTGCTGTTCCTTTCCAAAGGAACAATAGTTTTTGTTGTTCCTTTAAAAAGGAACAATAGTTTATGCCGTGTGTTTTTGTTGTTCCTTTCTAAAGGAACAATAATTTTTCTGTTCCTTTCCAAAGAAACAACAATTTTTTTGCCTATTTTTGCTATTCCTTTCCAAAGGAACAACATTTTTCCGGCTTGTTTTTGCTGTTCCTTTCCAAAGGAACAAAATTTTTCACAGATTGTTTTTTTTGTTCCTTTCCAAAGGAACAACAATTTTCACAGATTTTTTTTGTTGTTGCTTTCAAAAGGAACAACATTTTCGCAGATTGTTTTTGCTGTTCCATTTAAGGAACAACACTTTTTGAGTGCATTTTTCTTGTTTTGGAACAACATTTTGAGGATTCTTGTGAACTCTTCATGAATATTTTAAAGGAAAACATACAATTTATGCAAAGACACACAAATTAGAGGTTACTGGAATCAACAAATCAAGAGAAATTGTCATTTTAAAGAATTTTTTTTGTAGTGATAAGAAAAAAGGAAACGACACAACCATCTATATCACTTTGCTATCTTTACTTTCACTAAAATTAATATGATCGATTATCTTTATCATGTTGGTTCTTCCCTGAATCTTCATAACTCTCTTCAATTTTTATTTATTGAATAAGAATAAGGGCATATTTTCTCTATTGAGATGTTTAGACTTATTCCACCATCCCTACTCTTAAGGAGTGTTGAGCTATCTCTATATATATGTAGGGAAGTGCTATAAGAAAATAAAGAAAAGAAAAATCTCTATATATGATTACTAACAACACTATCATATGGCAGATGAAGGATAGGGGGTCTCATCAAGAGCCAACCTACCATGATCATAAGGAAGCAGTGAAGTAGCATTCCCACTATGGCCACCACACTAGGGATATGATCCAATGGACAACTCAGAAAAAATAAAAAGTCCTTGGAACATGAGGTCTCATCACGAGTCGGCCTACCCACCTTTCACTCCTTCCTGGTGAATGGCATTGTGATTCATCTGGTTCCCAAGCCAGCATAGTGGCCTCCATCATGACATCACACAACACTTCCCTAAGCACAAATAAAGGATAATGGTTCCAAGGGTGAAAAAGAAACTTTTTCAAGGTTATAGACACCTGTGGGCAACAGAGCTCTGCTGATGGCATTGGAGTCATATTTTTCACAAATCAATAGTAATGTTAAAACCTTTTCTTAAATCTTTATCTAATATCAAATGGGAGTATGATCCTAAACCCTTTGTTCGGAACCTATTATGCATGAAATTTATTTATAAATCGATCATAACAGTTTATGTGGATAAGGACCGCATAAGTACCTTTTACATCAGCTGTCCTTTTCCCTTATGTTTGAAATCATTACATAACGTTTCCATATCTATTCACAATTTAATAATATGCATCGATTTCAGTAATGTGATGATTTTTTTATCATATCATAAGTATGTATGCCCTTCAATGCTGTACAATTGTTGTGCAGTACGCTGCTCTTCTATTCGACGGTCGAGGATGACCTATTATATTTTAGGGGGGCGCGGATGCCTTTTAATGCCTGCATGCGAGTCGAATCCCTATGTTCATCAAATTCTTGAAAACAGCAAGAGTTTAACGGTATTGTGCTGATATACACAAGGTGCTGTTCCATTAAATTTCTGTGTATTTGCGAAGAATTAACAGGGTGCAGACAGAATGGGAGGACGAGAAATACATAGTGAGCCACAGGTGCTAGCAGTTTCCAACGCTGCATGGGAAATTCTGGAGAGAGTAGGATGGATTTCCTACCTCACACGACTGCAGCAACCGCATGAAACAATAGCCATTGAATTTTGCAGAACTTGCAGGAAGGCTATTCCATGGTTAGAGGTAGGAAAATAGTAGTAACAGACGCAATAATCGCTGAGGTATCTAGTTTTCCAGCGGAAGGACCCATATGGACCCATAAAAAAGTGAAACTTCAAGAAGCCATGAATCTTTTTCGGGACGAAGGGCAGACCTTGGTTGTCAAAGGGAAAGGAGTTCAGTTGGAAAATTTGGGAGAATCATGGACAGAACTGGCGAAAGAAGTATAGAGCTACATCACATGCGATGGAAGAAAGGATGTGGTAAGACCGCGCCACCTTAAGTTATTAGCAGTATTAAAACAAAAATGTGCTGTAAAATTGCCTACATACTTAAATCTCTTATTGCATGATGCTGCCCGGAGCATAAGAAAATCATGTCATATAGCGACAGTGATAAGCCACCATTGTTTAATCAGATTGATAGTGAGTTACAGTCTTACCCGGTAGCAGACTAGTTGGGAAGAATTGATATTCTCAATTGACGGAGGAACAACTCTACTTGACCCAAAACGTAAAAGAGTTACTAGCACAGCAATAGAAACATTAAAACGCAGACAATCCTCCAGGTTAAGGAGAAGCAGGGTATAGGAAGTCTTCAGGGTAGTAGCAACCAACCCTTAGAATTTCCCAGTTCGGAAGATGAACAACCCCCGCAACTTGAAGAAGGAAGTCACCACACCAGTGAAGAAGAAGGAAATCAGGAAGAAGAAGGAAGTCACCACACCAATGGAGAAGAAGAGAGTCACCACATCAGTGGAGAAGAAGAGAGCCACCACACCAGTGGAGAATAAGGAAGTTACCACACTTGTGAAGAGGAAGAAAGTAATGAAGATGAAAGAGAGGGAGCAGAACCTCCCGAAACTGCCATTGCAAGTTCACCACTGAGCCCATTGCAGGAGGACCAATTGGCCCAAATTTTGGCCAATATGAGTGAATACATACAACCTCACATTCCACTTAATCTCAACATTGAGATAGACCAATTGTAGAAACAAGCTGTTACCAGCAAAGAAACGACCAAGGAAATGCCTGATAAAGTAGAAAAAGAAAACCCTAAGGGAACAACAAAACCAACTAGGGTTACTTCCCCCGAGGAATGTGGTTAGGAGCATGTGAAAAATGAAGAAGTTTTCCAAGCAGAAAGCATAGAAGAAAGCCTGGGCAAAGGCATGGTCACTGAAAAACAAACCCTAGCTGAGAAATTAAGTATAGAGAAAGGAACAACCACTCCTCCCAAGAGGAAAAAGAAAATAAACGAACTTGAGAAGTTGCGGAGGGAACGAAAAAGGCTCCAAAAAATAGTGAAACCACTCAGATAGAGGATTAGGGTTCTAAAAATGGAGAAAGCCCCTAAACGAACCCCAAAAATGAGGAACGTAGCCATCAAAACAAAGCCTCAGAATGCAGAGACCATGGAGACCCAAGCCGAGCCCAATCAAGAAGACAAGGAACAGCAGGCAGCTGTTCCAGATGCAGCTACTCCAATCAAAAGTGCACAGGGCTACAGTAAAAACATTTTGTTAATAGACCCTACTATAGAAAAACTCCAAGAGGAGCTGGCATAGGCTCAACAGGCTAGAGAAAAGCTCTAAGAGGAGATTTTTCTTAAAAGAAAATACCGAGAGTTACAACAACAATTAAGGAACATCCATGCATCAGAGGCTAAAGCATTCGATAAGTGTCAGAAGGTATAAGAGAAAGTTGAAGAGGTAAGGAATAGATTAAAAATGGTCCGAAATCAAATGGATACTGTTTGCTCCTTATACAAAGATGTTCTAGCATGTAGGTGCCCTGCCAAAAATCATGCTCTATTTTTATTAGAAAGCTATTTACAGTTAAAAATTAAAGCTGTTAGGGCAGGAAAACCTACAGAATTAAACACTGTAGATGATTTTATAAGTTTCTGCAAACTATATGGAGAAAAAAGTCTAGCGTCTGCTCTGTGAGTTCTATTTGCACAATTTCATATTGAAGGATGAAATCGAGATAAATCCCAGTCCTTTTTTGGGTGATATCCAATATCAAGCATTTATTTCAATTTTTGTCAACCAGTTGAAATGGCTCAAGGCCTATAATACTTTTCAGAGGCAAGAAAATGGGTTATACCTTTGGGTTAGGGGTGAACCGAGACACCCATTACAACGATGGGCTAGGCAGAAGAGTCTAATGACAAAGGAGGGTGTGATCCAGACATTGGGACCCATCCACAAAGAAATTGTCTTGGATGGGATAGAATATTTTATATCTATCAGAGACCAGGCCTATGTAGCAGCTAAAGTCCGATGGAATATTTCCAATCGGAATATTCAAGACAGAGAGCCATTTAATTATAGAAATTTTTGATTAGCTGCTGACCGTCTGGTTCTCTATAGTAACCTCATCTTGAGGGAAGGCCCATACTAGCTAGGTTGTAGGTTTCGAAGTCCCATTATATGGTATCCTGCAACATACTATAAAGCCAAATATGAATAACTTGAAGGACAGACAGGGCACATCTTTGAAGCTTTAGCTGCAAATCATGGTTTTAGACCTCTTAATGAAAAACCCTCTCCAGCTTATTCTCTAACTTCTTTACATGTAAACTATGGTTTTCATGAGGACATGAAAAAGGGTAAGCATGGGGGTGTGTTGAGCATTGGAAAAGGTTTGAATTCACCATGCATTTCTTTATCTTTTTCCTTTGAATATAACTTTTTTTATTCTAGAAAGATGATATATTGAAGGATTATGATAGAATTGCAAAGATTAATGTTTATTATGAAAATTGGCTAAATTTTTTTATATATTCTCAACAGGAAACAAATGAAGGGGGAAACCACCATTTGAAAGGCAAAGCTAAAGCAGGAGTAACTGATGTTCCTCTAGCAAAGGGCCGTATCCAGACAAGAAGGATGAAATCAGAATGCATAGCTAAAGTAAGACAGGGAGCAACACGACTACAGCCTAAGAAGACCAAACGTTAGCTAAAAGAAGAAAAAGGAGCGAATCCCTCAGGATCTTTTGATCCTAAGGAATCGTTGTTCAAAGTCTTTCGTTGTTTCTTGTATTGTCCGCCGAATTGTTATAAAAGGCAGTGCCTGTAGAAATCAGGAACAAAACGATTATTATTGAAACTCATTTTGTAACTTTGTAATTTCTCATTGACTCTTGTGATCAGAGAGCGACTGTTGTAAACGATGTTATTCCTGATTAATACATGATCTAGTTGTCGTTCCATTTCTTGACTCTGGAGTAACCCAGCGGTGTTTCACTGGTGGCTAAGGGCTCGGCCCTGGTGGATCCATCTGCTGTTTGTATTATTATCTTTCGATTATCGTTGTGTGACAGTTTGCATTACAACGTTCAAGTTTAATAGTTTACTGCTTAATTGCTTCATAATATTGGTGTGTTACATTGGTGAATTGCGTTGCTATTCCTTTCTAATTTAGCAAGAATCTTAATCCTCGGATTACTTATCTTGTTATGTTTTAACAGAGCTTCGCTGTTCAGCAGTTGCTGTTCTATTCCAATTGTTGTTCCGTTCCGATTGTTGATTGTTGTTCAATAGAATTTTGTATTCAATTCCATTAGTTAGAGATTGCTGTTTAATTTCATTAGATAGGATTTTCTGTTAAATTTTATTAGATAAAGTTTGCTGTTCATTTCTATTGTTGTTCAATTCCATATTTTCTGTTCATTTCAGATAATTAATTTACAGTCTATTTCATTCCTTCAAAGAGTTGGTTTTTCTTTTGAGAACTTGCCTAGTTTACTTAACAACATTAGTGATTTAGCTCAATTTCCATTTCCATTTAATTATTTTAATGCAAGATCATCAACTGTAAAGGACATTTGGTTATTTCTACCTTCTTTCTCAGATTGATTATCTTGTTTTTATTTGATTTCAATTACATCAGTTGCTAAAGGAAAGAGTTATCATTACTGCATCCTTGACTGATGATTGCTGGGTGAATGATTGGATTTCAGAGCGTTCAAGTTCATGTCATTTTAGTTAGATTTCATTTCCAAGCATCCGTTTACTCTTGTATTTACAACACTGTACTACATATTGCAAGGCATTACTCTTAGATTGAATTGCAGCCTCAGACTGAGTACACTCTTGAAACAAAAAGTCATACCTGGATTGATGATTAATGTAGGATAAATAGGCGTTAAAAAGACACCTTTTATACCTCAACAATTAGGAACTTGCTTTCATAGTTGGGTGAAATAGAATTTGTAGTAAAATAATTAAGCTTTCATTTAAGTACAGATTTTAGTTGAAGAACATAATAGGTTAAGTTCATAAAGATTCAAGTTTTTAAGTTGAATTTGATTATTGATCTTGCTAATGTTACTGAGATGATTTGATTTCTTCTCAAAAGTTGTTTGTCCATAAGAATTCGTGTGTTTCATTACTTAGCTGATCATCATAAGGAAAAATTAAAACTTAGACTTAGAAAATGAATCAAGAAAGTGTAGTGCAGCTCATGTTTACGAGTTCGGATTGAAATATAAATATTGGAGGATTAATCTAGAAATTATTTATCCCAACATGTCCTGAACCAAGAGTGAATGCATAAACTGCTGTAGACTTTCGATCATCATGGTCACCAACCCAATCAGAATCAGTGAAACCAACCAACAATGGAGATTCTCCTGCACTGTAATGAATCCCGAACTGAACTATACCTCGAACATATTGAATTATTCTTTTAGCTACTTTCCAGTGAATTTCATGAGGTTGTGCATGAACCAAGCAACGAGACCAACGAAAAAGGAAAGGTCAAGACGGGTATGGGTTAGATACAAAATTTTACCAACAAGTCGACAGTATAAGGTAGCATCAACCTCAAGGGAAGTAAAAGTGATTGAAATATTGACTCTAGACTGAAAGGGAGAAGGGGCTGGCTTACAGTATTCCATGTGAAAGTGGCATAGAAGATCATAGGCATACTTGGATTGAGAAATGACAATACCTTCTTTGGATTGCAAGACTTGAAGACCAAGGAAATAATGTAAGTGTCCTAAGTTTGTCATTTCAAACTTCTTTTTGCGGCTAGACTTCACATGGTTTATATGCTTGGGATCATTACCAGTAAGGATACGATCATTATCATAAATAATAAGGATGATTAAGGACTTACCCACTTTCTTGGCGTAGAGAGTGTTGTCAGAATGATATGTAGAAAAGCCATTATCTAAGATAAAGCTATCCATTTTGGCATACCAAGCTCGAGGGGCTTATTTGAGACCATATAGAGACTTCTTAAGGTGATAAACAAGGCTAGAGTATTTTTGGATAAAGCTAGGGGGTTATTCCATGTAGATTTCTTCATTCAAGTTCCAATGTAAGAAGGCAGATTTACCATCCATCTCATGGACTTCCCATTTAAAGTATGCAACAAGGGAAAGAACAAGGCAGATAGAATTCATTTTGGCAACAGGGGAGATGTTTTCAGTATAGTAAATGCCTTCAACTTGTGAAAATCCTTTAGAAACAAGATACGATTTATGTTTAACCACTATTCCATCTGGTCCAAACTTTGTTTTGTAAACCCATTTTCATCTGACAAGTTTCCTTCCCTTTGGAATAGGAACAAGATCCCAAGTATCGTTTTCCAATAAGGAACAATATTCTTCATTCATAGCTGCATCGAAATCTAGATGACCTGAAGCTTCTTCAAAGGTATTTGGATCATATTTTTCTGGAACTTAAGCCAATAAAGAAGAGGCTTTGTCGAACAAAGAACGTGTACGAAGTTGATTTGCAGGGTCACCTGCAAGAGAACCTATTGCATCTCGAGTAGAGCAGACCCATTTTGGAAGTTGTGGAGCTAAAGGAAGACCCAGAGGAGGTGGAAGAGGATTGTAATCCTCGCTGTCATCATTCAAAGTAGAAGGAATGCTGTCAGAAGTAGAAGAGATAGAGAGAGGTGGAACATATTCTGAATTAGGCTTGCAGGCCAAAGGTGGTACACCTACCGAACTAAGCTCGCAGGCGAATATATTTTCATAAAATTTTATATCTTTTCTAATGATTACATTTTTGGATTTGTGTTAAAGAAGTCTATATCCTTTGATATCTTCAGAATATCCAACAAAAATACATTTTTCACTCTTAGGTTCTAAGGCTTTATGTTTATGATATGGAATATGGGCCCAAGCTTCACTTCCAAAAACACAAAGGTGACTTACATCTGGTTTGATTGGGCTCCAAGATTCTTCTGGAGTGATATTTCTTAAAGCCTTAGTAGGAGTGCGATTTACTATGTAATTTTCACATTTAATTGCTTTTGCACAAAAAATAAGTTTAAGTCCTTTATATTGAAGCATATAATTAGCCATTTCTTTTAGAGTGTGATTCTTTCTTTCAGCTACACCATTTTGTTGTTGAGTATACAGAAGAATATGTTGCAATTTAATGCCATGCTCAATGAAAAAGTTGATAAATTTGTTGGTAACATATTATCCTCCATTGTCAGATCTTAACTTGAGAATTCGATGTCTAGATTGTTTCTCAACAAAGTCCTTAAAGGCCAAGAACATGTTAAAAATTCATTCTTGAGTTTTAAGAAGTATACCCAAGTGTGTCTGGAAAAATCATCAATTAAATTTAAGAAGTACTTGTAGCCAGAGAAAGAAATAACTAGAAGTGGACCAAATAAATCATTGTGCACAAGCTGCAAAGGGGGTGAAGCGTGCCAAGAAGCACGCTTGTCAAAGCTATATCCATTGATGTTTTCTGAGTACACAACTAGAAAAAAAACCATCTCAGAAAGATACCGTAGGAAGACTTGTCACCATATTTTATTTACATAGAGTTTGAAGAGAACGATAGTTTAAGTGACCAAATCGCTCATGCCAAAGTTTGATCACTTCATCATTATGAGCACAAAATTGGAGGGAAGACTTGATGACCCAAAGTTGTCAAATTATACAACCTTGTGGAATCATCAACAATTCCAGTAGCTAAAATATGTCTAGGATCTATTATGTCCTTAATTACAACATCATGAGGTGAGAATTATACGATTTTCCCTTCACCCGAATGAGTTATTTGATAAAAAGATCGGAAGGTTGCATGACAAGGTAGGAACAAATAATACATCATTAAACTAACCATTATCTAGATGAATGGTTCCAAACCCTACAACACTAAGAGATCTATTATCACCAAAATAAATATTTTTGGTGTTATAATCATTTAAAGAAGAAAACATGGCTTTATTTTTGGCCATGTGGTAAGAGGCTCCAGAATCATGAGTCACTCATGAGAATCAGAAGAAGAAGATACATTCAATGCATAACTAGATCTTGATGCTTGAAAACCACATGCAGAGCCATTCCCCAAGATGAAGTTGAAGAGTTATCCAAATGGATGTTGTTCTTCTTTATTGTTGCTTCCAAGGTTTCCATATTCTTAAAACATTTTGACTCTACGTGGCCATCACGATTGCAAAATTTGCAATGTCTATCTGTCTTCTTCCCTTTGTTTTATTTTCCTTATAATTTTGTTGAGTTATTTTTTTAGTTTGCAGCTGAGAGTGCTTAAGACCCTTGTTTGTTTTAGGAAAATTCTTTTTAGTATGCTCCTTCTTAGGATTATTTGGATTTGGTTGTTGCTAGGTTGCTAAGTCTTTTTTAGAAGAGTTTCCAGTATTAATAAGACTAAGGTGTAACGATTTTTCTTGTTCTCTTATCAAATAATCACAAAAGGAATCAAAAGAGGGGACTTGTAGGGTTTTCTTTGAGAAATGAGCGCTTCTCTAGTGGAATGGAAGGTGGAAACAAATACAAAGTATGCAGGGTCTAACTTAGGAAGAATGGAATATATAAGATTACCATCTTCCTTTTTGACCTTACAAACTTCTAACAGAAGTCTAAGGGTCTTGAATTTGGACAAAAAATATTCAATAGAGGAGAAATTATTGGGGTCAAAAGTAAACAACTCATTTTCAAGCTAGTGGGCTCTGATTTCATTCTGAATGCCAAAAACAATATTTAGTTTTTTCATAGCTTCATGAGGGGAGTCAATTTCTTAGATATGAAATCTAAGATCTTGAGAAATGGAAATTCCTATCAACCCTCGTGCTTGATCTTGATTATTTTCCCATTTAGCATTTTTATCTTCATTGGTAGGTTTAGATTATAGTCCGAAGGCTATTCTATAAGGCCCTTTACTTCTGAGTAAGTCTACCATGTAGGATAGCCATTGGAAATAATTAGTGCTGTTAAGAATAATTGGACATGTACTTTCCATTTTAAAAACTGAAACTGTAAAGGTTTAAACTAACTACTCCAATGGAAATATCCCGAAAAATTAGGCCGTTTAAAAATAAAGGCTCTGAAAACAGCTTCCGGATGAAGAAGTTATGTCTTTTTGAAGAAAATTTGTAGTAGATGCCAAGTAGTCATGTGATAGATTGAAAGTTGATGATGCAGTTGTATTTAAAAAAATAAAAAATCCCCCCCACGCTTTCCAAACTTAATATAATAAGTTCGCATTTTTTTTTTAAATACTACTTTATGTGACCCACTTTTATAAATAAGTGAGAGTCACTTTTTACAATGTTAGTTTATGAACTAATGCCCAAGTAGACTGCAACTTAAATTAAAGATAAAGTGAATTTAGACTGTAAGTGACTCACTTTTTATAATGGGTGAGAAACACTATTAGATAAAGTAACTTTAAAACATAAATTATATGTGCTTTTAGAAAAAAAACCTTGACAAAAACCTTTTTTTTTCAAGTAACTTGATAATTTTTTTTATAGGAAAAGTAACTTGACAAAAATACTTGAACCCAAGACTTCTATTCTCATAAAGTAACTTTATACCAAGTGTGCTAGTTAAAATATTAAGTAATTGTTCGAAAGGAGGAAGGTTTTTTTTTTCTCTCTTTGGGGTGCATGTTCTTTTCCTGCAAAAAACAACCACGCAAACAACAAAAAAAAACAAAAAACTATGCAAGCCTTGTAGCTTGATATTAGATTTTTGATTAGTCTGCTTGGATACTAAATATTTTTCTCGCTATTTCTGATTTCTCGATATCGCACAAAGTCACGGGGAAAGAGCATACATAGGAGAAAAATCCTGTCTTTTTGTTTCTGGTTTTCCAGATCGCACACAATGCAGAGAAAAGAGCATACACAAAGAAGAGGATATAGATCCGATAATAAAAAAAATTGACTATAAACTGAAATAAAAAAAGGGATAAATAAATATAACTGCAAAAAATAATTTATACCTCAAGATCTAAAATAACATAGCTAGGGAAACCGAAAACCTTTTTGCATGAAACAAAAGGGGTTCCTCACTGGAACAGAGGATCCAGACACTACAAAACAGTTCTCCTAGCCTGAAAGTGGTCAGAAAAAGTATATCTAGAAAACAATTGTCGTATGCAGTGAAAACCGACTTCATATTTGGATCAACAACGAATGCGGACCAATAGGAATACCATGTAGGAATTTACAGGGTAAGTTTTTTAGATCAAAACATCAAAGGTCACCGCTCACAAACAAATCATAGATCAGTACACCAATATTTGACATGGTGAAAACCCTTAAAGAGGGAAACAATCCACGACCTGAGCCAATGCGGCCACTTCAGGAAATTTATTAATGTGAAGAAAGAAAATTTACATAAGCTTCTCTCATAAACGGTCACTTGACAACTGACCCTCCATGATCTTTAAATAGAGATCATGGACCAATCAGGTGTTAAGCCACAAATCAGGTGTCAGTAATACTGAGGAGAGAATGAACCGTTAGATCACTACATATCGTGACCGTTAGATTATAAGTTACAAAAGTACATACTAAATAAACACATTTTACCTAACTTTACTCTAGACCAAGTTATACTTAACTATTTCCTATGTGTCAGAATATCCTAACATTGGCATTGTGGGACAAACTCAGAAATATCAAGATGGAGGAGGGTGAGACGATACCAAAATACTTGACGAAGTTCACTCAATGTCGATATGAGCTTGGAAGTGATGGTGTCATAATAGCCCAGGATGATTTGGCAAGCCTATAACTTCTAGGCCTCTCCAAGAGCTAGCATAGCTATCAAGACTCAGTGAATGGGAGGGATAATTTACCAGAGTGGGAGCGATTGTTGTCCAACTTGGAACAAGAAGAGATAAGGCAGAGCACCAAATATAATACCTCTTCCAATGAAAGAGAATAATATTTTGCATTAGTTGTAAAAGGCAAGAAAGCCAAGGGAAAGAAGTACGAAGGTGAAGAGGGCAAGAGAGAATTTCAAGATCAAGTGTTTTCACTATTATGAGTACGGGCACTATGCCACAAAATGTCCACATAAGGAAAGAAAGAAGGAGGATGTAGTTGTAACAGAAGGTGAAGCTCTAGCTTCACAGTTCGAGCTTGATTTTACTGCCATTGCATGTATGACCAACACTGTAATGGGATGCATGTGGTATCTCGATAGCGGTGCCTCGTTCCATATGACAAGGAATAAATATATCTCTAGTGACTTGGAGGAGAAGGACCTCCAACAGAACATAGAGTTTGGAGATGACATGAGGCATATCACGACCGATATAGGTACATTTACCTTTCAGAGGGAGTCTGGATCCCCTCTGAGACTGACAGATGTTTTGTTTGTTCTAGGACTAAAGAAGAATATTGTTTCCATAGTGGTATTGGAAGACCGTGGCTATGATGTGATATTTAGAAAAGGAAAGGTTTTCCTTAGACACATCACCACGAGACAAGTGAAACAGATTGATGTGTGAGTTAAGAACCTGTATGCTATCGAGGTCGAATATGCATGAAAATATTTGAGGAGCAAGGAAAATATTAGAGATTTGGTGGTTGAGAGGGAGCATGAATTACCTCTCAACATGCAACCTTAGAAGAAGTCTCAAATAGTGGTGGAGCAACCACAATTACAGAAGTAGAGAGGAGACCGAGTGGAGGCATCCACTCAAGCAAATACCTCCGATAGGGGGAAATTTCAAGCCAGGTGGGTAGAGGGAGCACATGCAGCCATACCTCCATGTGAGAGGTGGGGCGATGTGAAGTCATAATCCCAAGAGAAGAAATTTGGGCAGGGTCCACTGATATGTATTGTCTCATGGATCATTGCCTTGCTACGGGGGGCCCACAGTACACAGTAGTAGGATGGATCAATGGTGATTGATGCAGTCATATGTCAGAGTAACAGATGTCATGTACTGGAGCACGGATCAGAGTTGGCAGCAGTGCAGATGGCACAAATTTAGAGCTAGCAGCAATGCCAAGTTTTTAGTAGATAATGGAGTAGCTAGCATCAGTTATAGAATCTGGAGACAAATGCATCTTTTTGATTCAGTTTGATGATTTTCCAGTTTCGAAAGTTGCAGTAGAAAAAAACACTAGAGAAGTGTTGCATGTTGAACATTCCAAAGGTACCAGATTAGGATTGAGTTGAATTCATTTATTATTGAGAGGGAGTGTTGAAAATGGAAACAAGAAATATTGAAAATGGCACCCATTTGGGTTCTGATTTATTTTCCCCTTAATTAAATTAGAAGTAAGTTGTAATTCCACATCACATGACAAATTGTAAGTGTTAAATGAGTTAGGAAGACTTAGTTAGATCATTTAATTTGAGTTGAGGGTCAAACTAGAGGCATGTAGGGTGTCTCCTACTTTTTAGGAGCCATGTTGATTTATTTGTGAGTTGTAATTAGTTAACTCAGTGTATTTGAGTTAAAATCAATTTAACTAGTTCTAACTGAGAGATGAGCTAGTGAGAGGTCCATTGAATTAAATATGATTTAATTCACATGTAGTGATCAATCAGTTAATTGATTATTTACTATAAATAGTTGTTGCATGTCAGTTCTAAGGAAGGTACAGTTGAGTTTGGGGTTAAAGGGAATATAAGTATCAGTTGTATAATTAGAAAATTGTACAGGTCATGCATGAGGTCATCAAGTAGCCTTGGATGTATTGCACAAAAATTAATTTGGAATTTCCTAATTAATAGGGGCTCAATTAACCCAGGAATGTGTGAGCAAGGCTGGTCAGGTAGAGGCAAGCAACTGGTTAAATATTCGACCAAACTTGATTAAATCAGTGCGAGGATCAGAGAAGTATCAAAGTGAGACAATCAACATAGTGCAGACGTTTCTTAACAAGGGAAATAACATTGTATTATTTCATGCCTTGAATTTATGCAATATACAGATAATGGGGCTTTCCCCAGATACATATTTGTGTTGTGTGATTGAAATTCTTTCTCTCACTTGTTTATGTGATTGTGCGATCATATTTGGTTTCTATAAATTTGTAGAATTGATTCATTATTTTGTTTTAGTACATTACAAGATCAGTTCAATATATTTAGATATTTATACATGCATCTTGGATATGTTGTGCTATGTACATGTTGTATATGCTGTGCTATGTACATATGGTGTTGCGTACGTGTTGTGCATATGGTGTTGTGTGTGTTATCACTATGTATAAATTTATTAATACTGATGTATTACTAGATCCTCCTATTATCACAATATTTATCTTCTTGCAAAATACATAATCCTTCCACTATTAAACTTGCGGAAATTTAAAACTCAATTGCAAACACATGTGAATAAATTCAATCGCATATAACACAGTTGTTTAACGGGAAAGCTTAAAGCTAAAAACCCCAACTATAATATATTATGTATATCAATGGAATCATGTAATAATCTCATACAAAGCTTAGTGCATCAAGCTCTTAGTACAATGTAGATTCATTACACACTGCCATGCAAAAATTTTCACTTCCATGCACCAATTTCTTGCCTCCTGACAGCTTGCCTCCACTGCACAATCCCTGCTGAAGAAGACCCCTAAATGAATTTGAATTGGCCTTGCCTTGACTGTGAAATCCTCATTGGAAATTCAAATGTGTGTCAGATGCATTGAATGCATCACTATAGTCACAATGGATAGTCCATCTCACCCTTTCACCTATCTCTCCATTGGGTCTCCACTAGAACTGACATGCACTGTAGTTAACTGTTGTTTTTTTTTAGTTGTTAGTGAGTTATTAGTTGTGAATTAATTAAATAATTAATTCAATTAACTCTCACTAGTGTATCTTTCAATTAGACTAGATACAACTAGCTCAACTGAGTTTAACTCACTTAACTGAGTTAAACTAAATAACAACTCCATAAAATACTCTTCCAACTCTGTTATAACTTTTCCACTTCAGTTCTAACTGAGTCCTTCATGCATGAGCCACCAATAAACCCTAGGAATTGCGTAATTCCTTCAGCCCACTGATTTTCCAAATCTGTTCACTGAAATAAAGTGCTCCAAGAGAATAAGTTGATGTTTATTGTCAGATTATTATTAAGAGCTAATAATAATCGAAATGCATCTATTTTTATATCGACGATCTATAAATAAAATTCGCCCAATATTCTAAAAATATAATTTCATCTATTTTCCACATTTGACCAACCATCTACAAATAGCATCCTGCAACTATAGAATCTGCTCACCATGTCTAAAAATAGACATACACCTTAAAATATCCTGTGGGCCCCACTTAGTAAATGTGCTTACTTTGCACTAAGCTCATCATCTTATTGAATCTCAACACTCCCTCTCAACAAGATAGGGATTATCCTTGACCCCGATCCTGCCTCTATGGTATTTGAATTTTCTCCTGCCGAGCGCCTTCGTCAGAATGTCTGCATCCTGATCTTCTGTAGGAATGTACTGAAGCAACATGATAAGTTTCGCTGCACACAATCTCTGATATGATGATATTGGATATCAATATTTTTATATCTATCATGAAACACAAGATTAATCGAGATTTTAATGCAACTCTAATTATCACAATGTATCACTATAGGATCTAAATGTGAACCGAAAAAATCGACCAGGATCTTCCTCGTCCAGATAGCATCACATGCAGCTTGAATTGTTGCCATGTATTCTGCTTCTGATGAACTGACTGCCATGGATATTTGTTTCCTGTTGTACCAAGAAACTGCTGTCGATCCGATATTGAAAACCCCTCCTGATGTGCTCTTTCTGTCTGTTGGGCTTCCTACCCAATCTGCATCCCTGAAGCCATGCAACTTCACCTCATCCATCTGTTTGTACCATAAGCCATACTCATATGTGCCCCTGATATATCTCAGGAAATGCTTGCTTGCATTCCAAAAGAGCTTGGTAGGCTTAACCATCGCTTGTGAAAGCTAGTTCACCACATAACATATGTCCGGTCTTGTATTAACTAAATACATGAGCGAACCCACCAACTGTCGATAAAAAGTGGCATCCACTACCTCTGCCGATGTAGCATCCTCTTTCCTCCAATTTATTGGAAGAGGAGTATCCATGGGCTTGCAGTCCTCCATATGAAACTTACCAAGTATCTCCCGAGCATACTTGCCTTGAGACACAAATAGTTCACCTTCTCGCTGGCATATTTCCAATCCAAGGAAATAATGAAGGAGGCCCAAATTCTTCATCTCGAACTCCTTTGCAATATTTTCCTTGCATGAGTGTATCAACTGCTCATCACCCATTAGTATTAAATCATCAACATAAAGAATAATGATTCAAAGCTTACCCTCCACCACAATTTGGTACAGGTTTGCATATGCCTCACTCTTGGTGAAGCCAAGTCCAGTGAAATAGCTGTTGATCCGTGTGTACCAAGCACGTGGTGCTTGGTTTAGCCCATACAGTGCTCTTTTGCGTCTGCACACATGCGACTCGCTGCTGAAGATCTCAAATCCTTCAAGGTGCTCAATGTACACCTCTTCCTCAATTATCCCATTAAGGAACACAATCTTCACATCCATCTAATGAATGTGCCAACCCATCTGCGTTAAGAGAGCAAGGATGTTCCTTATGGAAGAATACCGTGCGACAGGTGCAAAGGTTTCTTCATAATCAATCCCCTCAATCTGTGAGAAGCCCCTGGAAAAAAATCTCGCCTTATACTTCTCGACGCTCCCATCAGTAGCTTACTTTACCTTGTAGATCCATTTCGAATCTACCACTGATTTACCCACCGGCCTTGGAAAAATCTCCCAAGCATTGTTTCTGACAATGGATTCATACTCCTCCCCCATGGAATCTACCCATGTGACCTCATGCACTGCTTATTCAAAAGAATATGGCTCTATCATGACACACTTGCTCATAAGAGCCATGTATCCAGTAAATCGGTCAGGTGACTATCTCTATCTGCGTTGTGATATAGGGACCCCTACATTCTCTGCCGCATGAAGCTTCAGTCTCTCAGCTTATGTGGTAGACTTTCTGCTAATTAAGATGTTTGGCTCTGCGTGAGTGGACTCCTCCACTCCATGAACTTCCTCCTATGGTTGGTCCACATCTGGAGGTTCATCTTTCAGAACTAGTAATTCCTCCAATGCATGCAAGTCTAGCAACCTCTCAAGCATAGCTCGTGAAACACCCACAATCATTCTATTATTCCTCTCTGTGACCCCATTCTACCGTGGGTTATGAGGCACTATGAGTTCCCTTTGAATTCCTTCTTTGCTACATAAGTATTTGAATTCATTCGAGATATATTCACCACCATTATTGCTCCGTAGAGCCTTCACTTGCTTCCCCGACTCCTTCTCCACCATTGCTTTAAACTCACAAAACTTTGAGAATGTTTCAATCTTCTTTTGCATGAATAAGATCCAGCATTTATGAGAATAGTAATCAACAAATATAACATAATATCTGTGTTTTTTTGTTGAAGCAACCCAGAAAGTTCCACACACGTCTGTGTGAATTGTCTCCAGGATCACTGAATCACGGTTCTCATTCTCATGAAAGGTGGTCTTCACAAACTTACCCATAGTACATCCCTTGCACTAATATGGCTGCGAAAGAGTACTCTTGGGAAGTCTAGTAGAAATCTGCTGCAAAATCTTCAAAGCGCCATGGTGAAGATGGCCCAATCTCCTGTGCCATAATTCGCCCTCATCTTGACTCACCGCTTCTTCTGCTTTGCCAATCATTGTAGCGCAACCATATACCTCTATCTTGTAGAGATTCTTAACTCGAATCCCTATCCTTTTGGTTTGACCCGTCTTTTTATGTCATAGGAAAGATTTTCCCTCGCTGAAAACAACGTCATAACCTCTGTCTTCCAACATTGCGACTGAGACCCAGTCATTCTTCAGACCTAGAACATGCATAACATATTTCAAAAAAAATGGTTTACCTGAATCCCTCTCAAAGGTAATGGTCCCAATGCCGGTCTCACTATATATACTATCTTCGCCCATCTCTATATGCATTTGGAGATCCTTCTCCTCCAAGTCACTAAACAACTCCTTGTCTCCCGTCATATGGAAAGACGCACCACTATAAAGATACCACACCAATCCCATTGAGCCTGAAACCAAGCATGTGATCAAAGATAAATCAAGTTCAAATTTTGAGGCTAAGGCCTCTCTGGCTGCAGCTCCAACAAACTTCTTGTTCTTCTTTTTCTATGGGCAGTTACTAGTGAGATGCCCATGTTCGTGACAGTGAAAACACTTCACTTTGGACAAATCCAAATTCTTGACTTTAGCCTTGGATTTTGGATGGGATTTATTCCCCTTTCCTTTCCTTGCTTTGGTAGCCAAAGCACAATTCTCTTCATCATCATTCTTTGATGAAGAGCCATCCTTGGTACTTCGCCTTATCTCCTCCTGAACAAGATTCGACCAAAGTCGCTCCCAACCCGACAGTTTCTCCCATCCATTGACAGAGTCTTCGTAGCTGCACCAACACTTCAGAAGCCCAAGGAGAGCCAAGTTCACCAATACATCATCATAAAATGTAATCCCCACACTTCCCAGTTCATCCCTAGAGTGGACAAACTTCGTGAGATATTTTGGAATACTTTCGCCCTTCTCCATTTTTATTTTTCTCTGCTTATCTTTCAGCGCCAACTTCCTCTGGTCACTGCTACTTTGGAAAATATCTGTCAAAGCCTTCCACATTGCAAATGGAGTGGCTTTCCTATGAAGGCTTGACACAATATGGTCCTTCACACCTTCCAACATAATTATTCTTGTCTTAGCTACCTTCTTTTGCCATGCGTCAAGTCCGGCAACATCGCTAGAAGCAGGCTTAGGAACATCGCTATCGATGAAATCCTTTAGACCATTGTCTTCAAGCACTGCCTCCATCCTATCCTTCCAGGCTATGTAATTCAAGCTACCCTCAAGGGAATACTCCAATTGCAACCCATTGAAAGACATTTCAATGAATACTCAACTGTCACACCAAGAAATTTCTGCAGCAAATTCGAATTATCCACCAGCACAAAAATCAACAATTATTCACAATTGCAATCTCAAGTAATCAATACTGCTCTGATACCATGTATAAATTTATTAATACTTATGTATTACTGGATCCTCCTGATCTCACAATATTTATCTTCTTGCAAAATACAAAATCCTTCCACTGTTAAACTTGTGGAAATTTAAAACTCAATTGCAAACACATGTGAATAAATTCAATCGCACATAACACAGTCGTTTAATGGGAAAGCTTAAAGCCAAAAACCCCAACTACAATATATTATGTATATCAATGGAATCATGTAATATTCTCATAAAAATATTAGTACATCAAGTTCTCAGTACAATGTAGATTCATTACACACTATCATGCAAAAATTTTCACTTCCATGCACCAATTTCTTGCCTCTTGACAACTTGCCTCCACTCCACAATCCCTGCTGAAGAAGACCCATAAATGAATTAAAATTGGCCTTGCCTTGATTGCGCAATCATCATTGGAAACTCCAATGTGTGTTAGATGCATTGAATGCATCACTATAGTCACAACGGATAGTCCATCTCACCCTTTCACCTATCTCTCCACTGGGTCTCCACTGGAACTGACGTGCACTATAGTTAACTATTGTTTCTATTCAGTTTTTAGTGAGTTATTTGTTGTGAATTAATTAACTAATTAATTCACTTAACTCTCACTAGTGTATCTTTCAGTTGGACTAGATACAACTAGCTCAACTGAGTTAAACTAAATAACAACTCCATAAACTACTCGTCCAACTCTATCATAAATTTTCCACTTCAGTTATAATAGAGTCCTTCATGCATGAGCCACCAATAAACCCTAGGAATTTCTTAATTCCTTCAGCCCACTGATTTTCCAAATCTGTTCACTGAAATAAAGTGTAATATCCCTTTTTCAAGAATTGCTGCGATAGGGTCCAGAAGGACGTTGTATAAGGAAGCCAATGCAAGAATAAGCTGGAAGGGGACTTGGATCCATTTTTTTACCCTTCATACATTACTCTTCTAGAGTATTAGCTCAAAGAAATAACCCTAGGATGGTTATTCAGATCCTCCAATCCTGTGTATCTCAAACAATGCTCAAAAGGGAGAGCTACAACAATCAACAAATAGCAGCAGTGAAATATCCATATATATGGTGTCAGAAGAGGGCATAGATATTATATTATATGCAACTACAAATAGATATAGAAGAACTTGAGGGAAGACCTCTCAAGATGGGCTAGATCATCCCCAAGACAAATGTACATGCAGAAATGAAAGAACCTAGCTACACAACCCAGCAACAAGCTATGACTGCGCAATCCATAAGGGAAAATGATTGAAAACTGATATAGATACAATGATATAGAAATAATAGGCTCAAATAAAGTGGGGGAGCAATATCTCAACCCCAGAAAACAATACTACAACAATCCTCCAAGGGATTGGCCAAAATACACTAAATGGAAAAATGCAGGAGTTGCTGGGTAGCAGTAGCAACTCAATAACAATAAAAAAATGGAGAAGGATGGAAATGTTGCAAATGATGAAGAAACCTCCTCCAATGATATTCAAAGTGAAAGGCTGCTCCCTTCATCGAATATTACACCCTCCAACCCACAGTGTGAACCCTTCCTGCAAGTGTCCTCTGAAAATAACGTAATATGAGGAAGAGGCAGCGCTGTGAATGAGATGAAAAATATGGCCCAATGCCAAAATCTGCAATGAAGCTTCGGAATCTTCCTCACTGATCTCCCAGAGAAATAATGAACTTCTCCTCTGCAAAAATAGCTCCGAAAGTGGGTGATAATGAATCCTCACTGCAACCCCCAGCAACTCAACGTTTCTGCCAAGCTGGAAAATGCTGTAGCTGAAGATGGTCACCTTGGCCTCAAGCCTGGATATGAGGAGAATGAAGATTAGGTCCTACAAAGCTTCCCAATGAAGGAGAGGAAAATTCTAAATAGAAATCTCCCTTGTGCTAAGCAGCACAAGCTATCCTAGTTGAACAACTGGAGAGAGCAAAGCAAAATCGAAATATTCAACATAATGAGCAATGGCTCTCCTTCCTTTTTTTATGCCAAGAGGAGGCTTCCTTACCATGAATCCCACCCATTAGGGTTTCTCTCATCCAATAATATCTCTCCTATGAAAACTACGCTGTCCCACTTGGTGACTCACTCCCTCCATGCAACGCTGTTTGACTTGGTCAAACTGGACCTAGTCTTCTTGTATTTTCCCCTTTTCACACTAGGAGTGTTACACCATTTTTTGGTCATCTAACCTATTATCATTAGATGGACCCAAGTACATCATGTAAGACCAATTTTACTCCAAGTAAAATTGCTTTCACTATGAAAATAACTTAGTAAACCACCTTTATTAAGTTGTTTATGGTCTAAACAGGAAACCCCATAAGGAAATATTAAATAAATACACATTTGTTTGATTTTCTTCAAGAAATAATTAGTTAAACAATAGTTTACTTAATATTTCTAGTTATATTTAACCCAAAACAAGGAAACTAATTAGATAAATCATTATTTATCTTATTATTTTCTAAGAATAATTGTTTAAATATTATTTAGATAATATTCTTTGTTAAATATGACTAATTCACCCTTAAATAATTAAATAAATCATTATTTATTTGATTATTACTCAACCATATCCTTAAAATAATAAATAAATCATTTATTTATTTATTATTACTTAATCACATCCTTAAAATGATAAATAAATCATTTATTTATTTATTATTTACAAATAAGGGGATTTGAATCAAGTCAAATTCCTTTTCCCTCCAACAAATATAATAAAATATTCCATAAAAGTTGGATCTAGATTTGGTTAATAATATTTTAATTATGCACCAATCTTTAGACTAACTCAATATTTTGTTATAAATAGAAGGGTTTTCCCATTCATTTTTCACCTTTTGTTGCCTAAAGATCACTCTCGATCTCAACACTTGGTCTGGCTATTGATCCATAATCATAGCCATACTTTTCCATTTTTGTCTAGGTTTTCTACACCATCAAGAGAGAGAAGTTCTAAATCTGAAGTGTTGAGGACTCACAAGAACCCATCCCAATGAGGAGAACAGGGAACACCCTATTATGTTTTCCTCCTAGGTGCCATTAATAAAATTATTCATTGGATATATTCTTGTCTTGTCTATTGGATCTATGGAGTAAATCTTATTTTTGTACTGTTTAATGTATTCTAATGCATAGATCTAGATTTTTGCAGCATTTGTCTTGATCATCTAATTGCAGATCTGAAGATATTAGCAATAATTTATGCTGTTAGGGATATAATTTATGCGTAGCTAAAGTGGTCTTTTTTCATACACTTCGAATAAAGATTCATACTAACAACTGGTTACTCCACACGGGTTTACCATTACGACCGCTGTCGTTTTTCTAATCCTTGCATATCCAGCTGCTTCAGGCCTTATGATTTCCATTCAGCCCCTTTTTTAACTTATTCTTGATGTCTTTTTTAATCCATAAAACCCTAAAACAATAAAAATTCTAACTTCTGCGTGTTTTCGGACCCATTTCGTAGGTGAACGACATCAGCGCAGCCGAGACGACAAATTTTTTTGAAACCTGCCGTCGAGAGTGATGGAAGTGTAGGTCACATTTTTCTGCCAAAAACCTATGACCTGGACCTCCAGGGTGCACTTTACTGCCCAAAAAGTGTGACCTCTGCTGAAAACAGGCCAAAAACTGCGACCTGGACTTTCTGCAGGGATTTTTCTAAAAGTTTTCTGGGTTTTGCTGAGCCTCTATTCAAGGTTGTATGACCTCCGTCTCCACCCATTTTGGACTTGTACTTGTTCTGTTTCACTCAATTAAGTGGGAACCTAGCCCCCTAGGGCTTCAGTACCCTCCACTTTTTTTATAAGAGTGTTTGCTGTTGCAGGTTGTCTGAAATTTCAGACTCTTCAGCCATTTTTCCAGATCTGATACCTCATCTTCAGATCCACTTCAGATCGGCTTGTTATCCATCCAAATCTTCCCATTTAGCTTTGTTTAGGTTTTCCATTATGGGGCACTCCACTTACCTCTTGGAGATAGCCTTTCGCCACCTCTTTTACAACAATTTTACTTTGATTTGTTGCTGTTTTCTACACCACTTTCCAGCAGATTTTTTCTTTTAGATCTATGTCCCTCTTGACCCAAGATCTATTAGCCTTTTCTTTAGTGTGTTTAAATTAGTTTTTTTCTCACCTATAGACTAATTGTTGAGAGACCTGCCTCCTTGGGTTTATATTACTGCATTGTTAGCTGTTTATTTTCTGTTTTATAGGCCTATATACTATCATTTGTAGGTTTATTCACAGCTCTACAACACATTTTTTATTTTCTCTACAAATTTCTAGGTTTAAAAATTAAAATTTACACACTTTTTCACACACACCCTAAGTGAAAAAGGGCTTGGTTAACACCGCCAAGAAAAGACTCTAAAACATTGAAATCATTTGATCCTGCGCCTCTTTGCCCTTGTTTTGACATTGTAATCACTTGATTCTACACCTCCCTGCCCTTGTCGGTCTCTTTTTCCTCGGTGCCGTGTGTGTGTCATCATTGCTTAACCTCCCATGGCCTCTGATTTTCCCCAGGAGAAGGCTAGCACCCCCTGCACATCTTCCCCTCTTGGTAACAAATATTTAGGGTACAACATGCCTCCTTTCTTTGCCCAACCTCTTGTATACCACACCGTTACCCAACCTTTGCCGTCTGGTAACCCCGATGACCAGATTCTCATGATGAAATACGATCAAACTTCAACCATAGACATCAATCTTCAGACTCAGTCCCGTCAGTACAGCAAGCGTCCTGCTGCGTCTATCCCTGAGCCACCTCCTTCAGTCTCTACAGAGATTCTTTCGACACCTAATGGCCCCTTGAAGATCACTCAGTCTAGGGCAGAGGTTCATACCAAGATCCCTAAGGGTCCACTACACCGAAATGCTGCTTCTAGCAAAGCCACCCATTCGTATAGCATAGTCGATGATATGGCACAATCCCCTGCTACCATTTCAACACTGGAACTCCTCTAGTCGTGCCCTTCACTCGAAAATCTCTTCTATCTGCCGTGGGCGCTATAGACCCTTCCGGTGATAGATTGATTGTATTTGATGTTGACTGATCAGAACATCCTCCTCTCCCTGCTTCTGTCACTTTCCAAATCCCAGTCAAGATCCAGAACGCCAATGTTTCTCGGTGCATTATTGATGAGGGGGCATCCACCTATGTGATGTCTGCTTTGGTTTGGAAACAACTTGGATCTCCTGAGTTGGACCTTTCCATGATAACTCTCCGAGCATGGGATGGCCATGCCTCTAAGCCCATTAGCTTATTCCGCAATTGTCCTATCACTCTTGCGGGCAAGATGGTTTGCATTGACGTAGAAGTTATAGACGCTCCCTTAGATTACAACATTCTTTTGGGTCGTAGCTACACTTATGCGATGTCATCTATCCCTTCTGCGGTTCACTGCAATATGTACTTCCCCCATAATGGAAATATAGTCACCATTGATCAGTTGAAATATTACGAGCCAAAGGCTCAGACCTCCCCTGAGTCCACTATCTCTTCGGTAGCCAACAAACAAACCATCGACCCTTTGACCAGTGTCTCACCTGGCGTCTACAAGGAATCCTCCTTGCTTGGTACTTTCCCTGGTCTTCCTCCTCCTATCTCTGATCCTAGCTCATCGAATGTTTGCATGATGCAATCGTCTCGGGCTTCTCTCAAGAGGCCCGCCTCGGCTAGTCAGCAACACCCTTTCCCTCTGCAACCGTCTCCTAGCCCTTCGATGTAGCCTCTTGGACCTCCTCCTCCTGGCCCTTCAGCTGGTACTCATGAGCCTTTTTATCCTCCTGGGTCGGTTCCTTCAGGCCTTAACCATTTAGGAGCTGTCCCACCTGACCATTACCCCTCCGGTCAGATACCATTCCTAGTACCTCCACCAGGCATCTATACGGCACCTGTCATGGCCACCCTCTCTCTGCCTAACTTGACCATTGGGCTCCCGATTTGGTACCTTGATCCTCCAACTGCAACCCCGCCAGGTCAACCTAAACCTTATCTTGTTTTGACCCTGATTCAACCGGTCCCCCTGACTTCTCCCGTTGTCACAGTGCCTCAATCACCTCAACATGAACCACCTCCTGTTGGGACCGCTTCGGGTAAGAAGGGTAAAGCTCGCAAAAGGGCCTCAAAGTACAAAGCGGCGCCAACTGACCCTGCACCTCCTCCACCTCCAAATCCCTGTGCTTTGTGTGATGTCATCGGTCATGCCACCCATACTTGTCCCGAGTTGCCCTGCATCAAGCCCATGGTTAATGTCGCATTCCCTGAGTCGACGGTCCCTGAAACCTCTGCTTTGTCATCAAATGTTACCAAGAATAACAAGACTATTCACACCAAACACCCTTGTGCTTTGTGTGGTCTCCATGGCCATTACTCTCATCATTTTCCCCGCCTGACACATTACCGTGCCTCTTTAGAGGTAGTTCGGGAATACGAGATTGAAAAGAACCAATCTGCTTCTCCCATACTTGCACAGTATGATGTAGGCCAAACCGAGGATTTATCCGCTCCTATTGACATTCCCCCCCTGATGTCGACATGATGGAGCATGCAGCCACCATCCTCTACCTTTCATCATCCTTGAGACCCTCGATAAAAGTTCCCTCTGAATCTTCTCCTATTGTTTCGCTTGACCCCCTTTCAGCAAACACCCCGGGCTCAACATCAGTAGATCCTTTATCTGCTTATTCTTACGTCATTTCCCGCGACGATGTGCATGTGAGTCTTTCTTTTCATGATGATGAGTCAAGTAGCCCCACTGCATCATGTGGTCTCCCTTCTTCCTGTCTTTCCACCTCCTGTTGTGACAATGACATCATGGAAGCTACGTCTACCCCTGACTTCATCTTTCCTGCCCATAAACAGGATGCCATCATCCATACCATTGGTGAATTATGCAGCCTGAGCTCAAGCTACGTCTCCCGTATCTCCCACATTTCCCCTCATCAGCAGCATGTGGGAAGTAGACATCCTACCCAGATCACTCCCTTCTGCAAAGTGCATTCGATTTCTACTATGCGCTCAGGTTTCCAGCATTGTTCTTTACCCTCCCATTTATTGTCTTATGGCAACTTTCGGAGGGACCCCCCGTCAACACCTTATATCGGTTTTTCCGATGGTGCAAGTCGCTACTCCTCGAATTTAGCCTTGGAAGGTTGGGCCATTTTTACCCCTTTGCAGGCACTTGTTCTTTCAAACGGTGTATGCATTGGTACTGCTACCAATAATCAGGCCGAATATGATGCTGTGCGAGGTTTATTGGACGATGCCCTTTCACACCGCATCCTCCACCTTCATGTTCATTTATATTCCATGCTTCTTGTCATGCAATTGAATGGTGTATATCGTGTTCATAATCCTATCCTTTTCAGAAGATATTTATGAGTGAAGCTTTTGATGCGTGAATTTGAAATCATTACTTTCATTCATGTACCTAGAGTACAAAACCACTACGTAGATATCATTTCAAAACATATTATGGATTGGAATTTAACACACACATTTAACACAAGACAATAACATAAAAATATCAAAATGATGCATATCCATAGTATGTGTCATATAAAATGTTTTAGAGTTCATCAACTCTGATACATATGACATGCCCATAGCATGTTACCAAAAACTCAAAAATGGGGGCACCACACACCCCTACACACTAATCACTATCTCGGGGATTCTGAGCCAATGGCTCTGCCCTCGTAGCTCGTAGATCACGAACACTCTGTCCGGCCATTGCCATGCGTCGCATGACCCCTTGCAATTCCGAAGGTAAACCAATACATGGCTCTATGTACTGGTCATCTAAGTCTTGCCATCCACGCTCTAAAACACCGGTCAGAAGCCTCTCACATCTATGATAGATGTCCTCCAAAAGGGCTGCTGCATCCTCATTTTGTTGTGCCCTTGGTCCACTAGATCCTACGGCCCCCGATATTGCAGGAAGCCCCATGTACCTGGCCGGTTTTACTGGTGCTGTATCTGCATACCAAAAGTAAAAGAATCAGTACTACATACAATATTCTAAAAACTTTACATGCACATAAAAGATCAGAAACGTGGCACTTACCATTTGGTCCCCATATACGACCAGGTGGAAGTGGCAGATCCGGTTCCCCACAATAACTCATCCTACTATAGGGATAGTCGTCTATATACAATGACATCTGATCCCAATGGAAAAATAAATCAGGACGAAAAACTCGTCCAACTGCTCCACCTCCTCCTCTGCACAGTAGTCGCCCCCACTGGTGCATCCTAGGCTCTCTCAGGCCCCCATCTGGGAGTTGTATGTGAGGTCAAAGTGTCGGGATCTTCTCAATGAAGAAAGAGCACAAAACTGTACCATACACATAGTCATGGTTCACATTCCGCTTACATAGCGACAACTGCCGTTTCAACGATGATAGCATCATCTAGGCCCACCCATAGTAGGTCCCACTCAAAACACTCTCCACCAACATCATCTGTCCCCCCGTAATGTGATGGAGTGCCTGGTTGCCCAGGATCCACAGCATCACTGTAGCCACAACATGGGTCTCTAACCTCTCCAAATCCCCGATGGGTATCTGAGTCCCCTTGACTTGGGGACCTAGACGACAATGGCGCCCTACAAAATCTATGATATTCCTCCCACGCGGTAATACTGGCTGAGTATTCCCTACCATCCCAAGTGGTGGGAGACCAGTCAGTAAATATATATCCTCGACCATAAACTCGATCTGGTGCCCCTACACTATAAATACCTCATGGTCCAGGTTCTAGTAGCTGACAATCTGGGCCAATAAGGGCTCCCCAGCTCTCATCAAAGTGTTCTCCACAAACTTCAGAACCCCAAACTTGGCCAAAGCACTGCGGACACCCTGATCCTCCTGGATCTCTAAACGCAATGCGCTCAGGTCTCTCTCTCTCTCCAGTTGATCAGTAATTCTGCCATACCTACACAAAACCATCATATCAATCAGTATGCAGATAGGAAAGACTGTTTCTCATCAAAAAATCCTAGTGCTCAGCCAAAAAACAACACCGAAACACCCCTCTTGGACAGGTCGCACTTTTCGGGCCTTAACCTGGGATAGGTCGCACTTATTTGTCCAAAAACTGCTATCCAGGTCATAGTTTTTGCCCCAAAAAGTGCGACCCGGCCGTGAAGAGGAGTAGAGGGTTTTTACTAAGCATTAGGGAGATAATCTGAACTTTTAATCCACTAAAAAGAAAGAGTAGGGTTAGGCCTCTTATCTGCAACTGACAGCTCCTGATTCTAATGGTCTGTTTGTCCACTACGATCGCCGCAAGATTTAGGGCCTTCTCTCCTCTCCACATTCACCACAGCTCCACATGCAAATGAGTGAATTTGGAGGGAAAATGCCTTATTAAAAAAGAAACCCCTGTTTCTTCTTTCGCTCGCCGCAATCCAACCATAGCTCTATTTACCAAACCATCAACACCGTTGGAAAGCTCTCACTGAGCTTTCAAATGGGTATCTATTAGTTTTTAGTGATTTGATACTTCACTGGGACACATTTTCCCAGGAAGCATCACTTATGACTTCATTCTTCCTTAAAAATCGAATTTCTTCACTTGCAACACTCGTACCGGGGGCACCATGTTGCCTCCATAATTTTCCATGCTCGTGTCGATTTTTGTCATGAGTTACCATCTGGAACTCCTACTTTTAAAGTCCCCATTGGACCCTTTACATCTATGACAGCACCATCGAGTCACCCTTGCTTAGAGCATCTGAGCTGAGTCATCATTGCATTCATGGAGTCTATCCCCCTTTGCATCCCGCTATAGTCCTCCATCATTCATTGCTTGGTCCCTCTCTCGTGTCGCATCTTATGGCCTTCAGTCCCACTGTCCCCTATCCCTCATGATGTTGTGTCAGTCGCTGCTAGGTCATCCATGCCCTCTATGCTCTAACAAAGGAAGTCATCCATTCGATACACAGTTCCCCCCATTTCATCATCATCATTGGTGTCAATCTGTTAGTCACTCATTGGTGCGACCTGAAGCTCCGGGTGTCCTGGCGGCAGATTTCTGAAAAAGTTGTTGTCTCAGTTGTGGCTGATGTCTGTCACCTGCGCAATAGGTCCAGAAACATGCGGAAGTTAGAAATTTTAATGTTTTAGGGTTTTGTGTGAGAAAAAAAACATAAAAATAGGAAAAACAAAAAGCTGAAAAGAAACCCTAGGGTCTGAAGTAGTTGGATATGCAGGAATATGAAAAACGACAGCGGTCGTAATTGAAAACCCGTGTGGAGTCGCCAATTGTTAGTATGAATCTTTTGTCGAAGTGTACGAAAAGACCACTTTGTCCGCATAACTTATAGCCCTAACATCAAATATGGCTGCCAATATCTTCAAATCTGCAGTTAGTTGATCAAGACAAGTGCTGCAAAAAACCAGATCTATGCATAGAAAGACATTAAGCAGTAAAATTAAGAGTTTGCTCCATACATCCAATAGACAAGACAAGAACAAAATTTTTTGAAACAATTTTTGTATTAAGGGCACCTGGGAGGAAAAAAAGAAGGTGTATCCAATTCTCCTCAATGGGATGGGTTCTTGGAAGTCCTCATCACTTCAGATCTAGAATTTATCTCTCTTGTTGGTGTAGAAAACCCAGACAAAGATAGAACTCAAAGGGAGCTCACACAAAAAATAATGAAAAATGTGACCAAGTGTATAGATCCAGAGTGATCTAATAGGCAAAAAAAGGTGAAGAATGATAGGAAAAACCCTCCTATTTATAACAAAATATTGGGTCATTCTAGATCTTGGTGCATGATTAAAATAACATTAACCAAATCTAGATCCACCATTTATGGACTATTTTATTATATTTGTTGGAGGGAAAAGGTGTTTGACTTGGGTCAAATCCCTTTATTTGTTAATAATAAATAAATAAATTATTTATTTATCATTTTAAGGAAGTGGTTGAAGGATAATCAAATAAATAATGATTTATTTAATTATTTGTGGGTGATTTGGTCATATTTAACAAGGAATATTATCTAAATAAGATTTAAATAATTATTCCTAGAAAATAATAAGATAAATAAAGGTTTATCTAATTAATTTCTTTATTTTGGGTTAAACATGATTAGGAATAATAATTAAATTATGGTTTAATTAATTATTCCATGAGGAAAATCAAACAAATATAGGTTTGTTTAATATTTCCTTTTGGGGTTTTCTGTTTAGACCATAAACAACCTAATAAATGTGGTTTATTAAGTTATTTTACATAGTGAAAGCAATTTTACTTAGGGTAAAATTGGTCTTACATGGTGTACTTGGGTCCATCTAATGATAATAGGTTAGATGACCAAAAAATGGTGTAACGGATTGCCCCCCAGCGTGCGAGTGTCAGGAGCAAATCGTATGACCGAAGTACGTTGTAAGAACACAATCACTAGACAACAAAAGGGATGTCAGAGAGAGAAATGTGAGGTAGATAGTGTGCTGAAGGACTAGACCCTGAGGAGACGAGACTCGCAGGTGCAACAAGTATCTTTTTATGAGAGGGTACCTGTGCTGAAGGCGGCGGGGGAGGCATACCTATGCCCGCCGAGACAAAGTACAAAAGAATAGTGTGTCCAGTAAACAAGGGACCGAACCATAAAGTACAGCCGGCATAAACATGAGCCAGATAAAAATACAATGAGGGATCCCATATACATGCTGTGCCTGGGATAACAGCCATGACTTATACAATAATATCCGAGTACATGAGATACAAATACAACCCGAATGCCCCCTACAAGTGGGGAAGGGCTCACAAAATCTGACTGATACATGCAAATCAAAGAGGCGTTGCAAGCGGCTAAGGCCTACATCATCAAATATATGGAGCTGCATCGAAGGCTACAATGAAGAGGTCATCCGGGCATGTGGGGGGATACCTGCAGGGCCACCCCCTCATGAGGGCTGAGACATCTCACACACACCCGGGAATCACCAAAAGCTACTGCTGCATCACTGAACCATCAAGCATACGGATCTCGATCATGCTGAAAGGAGCTGGAGTGGAGAAACAATCAAGTCAAAGGGAAATGAGAGATCCCTTTGCCTGATTCGAGGCACCGAACAAGAGTGGAAGCTGGAACCAAGGTACACCGCCCTCTAGACCTGTCTTCTGGAATGAAGGAGATGATGTCGACAGAAGGAGGTCCGCCATAGGTGAGGCAATGAGAGATCCTCAACTAAGGCACGAGAGAAAATAGTAGAGCGACTGACAGACTAATACCAATGATGATGATGGAATGGAGGGGACTGAGTAGCAAATGGACGACTTCCCTTGCTAGAGCATAAAGGACATGAATGACATGGCAGCGACTGACACAGTATCATGAGGGATAGGGGATAGTGGGACTGACGGTCATAATGTATGACACAAGAGAGAAACCAAGCAATGAAGGATGGAGGACTATAGCGGGGTACAAAGGGACTCGGGATAGACTCCATGAATGTGATGATGACTCAACTTGGATGCTCTAAACAAGGGTGACTTGATGGTGCTGCCACACAGTAAAGGTCCAATGGGGGACCATGAAACATGAGTATAAGATGGTATCTCATGACGAAAATCAACACGAACGAAGGCAAGTATGGAGGCAAAGTGGTGCCCCAAGTACAAGTGTTGTAAGTGAGGAAATCCGATTTTGGGGGGAGGTGAAGTGACCCTTCTTGGAAAAAATGTGTCTTGGTGAAGTATCAAATAACAAAAAACTAACAGATACCCATTAGAGGGCTCGGTGAGAGCTTTCCAATGGTGCAGACGGTTTGTCAAACTGAGTTACGGTGTGGTCGTAGCAGGCGAAAGAAAAACCGGGGTTCTCTTTTAATAAGGCATTTTTCCCTCCAAATTCACTCATTTGCTAGTGTTGCTGTGGTGAAGGTAGAGAGGAGAGAAGGCCCTAAATCTTGCGGCGAGCGTAGCAAACAAACCGACCGGTTGAATCAAGATCTGTCAGTTGCAGGTAAGAGGCCTAACCTTACTCTTTCATTTTGATGGTTTGAAAGTTCAGATTAGGGCCCAGAATCTCAAGAACAGACCCTCTTGCATCTTTTCGGTCGGGTCGCACTTTTTGGGCCAAAATATGCGACCTGGGAAACAGGTTTTGAGAAAAAAGGTGAAAACTGTCCTAGGATTTGGCAGAAAAGTGCGACCTGGAAGATGAGGGGATTTTAGTGCTGTTTTATGGCTGAGAGTTGGGTTTTTGTGTTTGGTTACAGTATTCCCTATCGGTATGCTGAAAAAGATGATGGTTTCGTGCAGATATGGCAGATATACGAGTTAACTGGAGAGAGAGAGACCTGGGTACATTACGGGCAGAGATCCAGGCAGATCAGGGTGTCCGTCGTGTATTGGCCAGGTTTGGGGTTCTGAAGTTTTTGGAGAACCCTTTGATGAGAGCTGGAGAGCCCTTGTTGGCCCAAATTATCAGTTATTGGGATCCAGAGCATGAGGTCTTTGTAGTGCAGGGGCACAGGATTGAACTGACAGTCCAGGATGTGTATTTCCTGACTGGTCTCCCGCCACTTAGGATGGTGGGAAATATGAATCCAGTGTTACCGCGGGGGCGGAACATCATGGAGTTTGTGGAGCGGCATTGTCGACCGGGTCTCCAAGTCAAAGGGACGCAGATACCGATCGGGGACCTAGAGAGATTGGAGACCTGTGCAGTGGCCGCAGCGTTGCTGTGGATCCTGGGCAACCAGGCGTTCCATCACATCACTGGGGGGCAAATTATGATTGTAGAGAGTGTGTTGAGTGGGACCTACTATGGGTGGGCCCAAATGATGTTGGTGTCGTTAAAACGACAGCTGTCGCTTTGCAAGCGGCAAGTGAACCACGATTGCTCGTATTGGACTTTATTGTGCTCCTTCTTTTTTGAGAAGATCCCGACCTTACGACCTCGTATACAGCTCCCATATGGGGGCCCGAGAGAGCCCAGGATGCGCCGGTGGGGGCGACTACTGTGTAGAGGAGGAGGAGGGGCGGTCAGACGGGTGTTTTGACCGGAGTTCTTTTCCCATTGGGATCAGATGCCGTTATACATAGACGACTATCCCTATAGTGGGATGAGTTATTGTGGGGATTCGGACCTGCCACTTCCGCCTGGTCGAGTATGGGGGCCCGATGGTAAGTGACAAGTGACTATTCTTTTTTGGGCATGTTAAAGTTATTGAACAGTAGATAGGGTACTGATTCATGTACTTTTGGTATGCAGATATAGCTCCGGTAAAACCGGCCGGATATATGGGACGACCGGCAGCATCAGGAGCTGCAAGCCCAAGTGGATCGCGAGCGGCGCATAATGAGGATGCGGCCGCCCTCCTGGAGGACATCCGGCGTAGATGCGAGAGGTTGCTGACCTGTGTTTCAGAGCGTGGGTGGCAAGACTTAGACGACCAGTACATAGAGCCATGTATTGGTCTACCCTTGGAATGGCGAGGTATCATGCGGCACATGGAAATGGCCGGTCAGGGGATACGTGATCTACAGGCTGCAAGAGCAGAGCCATTGGCACGGGATCCTCCAGATAGTGATTAGGTGTGGGGCATGTGGTGCCCCCTAGTGTGTATGTAGGGGCAGGTGGTGTCCCCAGTTTTGATTTTTTGTAACATGATATGGGCATGTCAAATGTATTAGAGTAGATGGACTCGAAACACATGTTTTTCGACACATATTATGGATATGTATCTTTTTAATGATTATAAATGTTATTGTCTTGTATGAAATGCGTGTGATAAATTCCAATCTAGAACATGGTTTGCAATGCTATCTACATAGTGATTTTTTTCTCGAGGTACATGGTTGAAAGTTATGGTTTCAAATTCACGTATCAAGAGTTTCACTCGTAAATATCGTCTAAACAACACATGATTATGCACACGATAGACACCATTTAGTTGCATGACAAGAAGTAGGGAATCTAAACGAACATGCAGATGGAGGATGCGATGAGAGAGGGCATCGACTAAAAGACCCTGCACTGCATTGTATTCGGCCTGATTGTTGGTGGCAGGACCAATGCAGACCCCGTTTGAGAGAACAAGGGCATGCAAGGGGGTGAAAATGGCCCAACCTGCCGAGGCGAGATTCCGGGAGTAACGACTTGCACCATCGGCGTAACCGATATAGGGTGTGGACGGGAGGTCCTGCGGAATGGTGTTACAAGACAAAAACTAAGGGGGGAAGGGACAATGACGGCAGCGTGAGTGTACCGAAGACATCGAGCGGAAACTGCGGGAGGGAGTGTGATGAGCAGGATGGCTATGACTCATATAAAAACTAGAGGGTGGTATATGAGGGCTATAGGAGGTATGGCGGGGACTCGGGCTGCGGAGTTCATCATGGATACGTGTGGTGGTATCTTGTTTAAGAGCGGGAAGGATGAGGTCATGGGAGAAGCAGGCTTCCAAGGGGGGAACCTGACCGGAAATGAGGGGATGATGAGAGGAAGGGAAACCACATGACATGGCAAAGCTACCTAAATCATCCGTACAGGAAGAAAGGCTCACATACGGATCGTCACGGGGGATGAAAGAAGAACAAATGAATAGATGGTAAAAATATGTGGAGCCCAGGGTGGTTGCTGAAGGGGGGTCGAGCGAACCATCAGGGGAGGAATTTGAGGGAATATTCTCCGAGGTTCTCATGGATGATGATAGGTAGAAAATGGTGGTGGTAGGCTCGGACATCTGGACATCAGGGGGAGGGATGTTGATGGGAGCGGGGGGATCCTCAGACTGACCGGAAGCATACTGCGCAAGTATGGGAGAGGCGGATTGATTTTGTTCAACCTCATACTCTCGAACTACCTATAAAGAGGCGCGGTAATGCGTGAGGTGAGGAAAATGGTGGGAATAATGGCCATGGACGCCACACAGAGCACAGGGTTTGTTGGTGCGGATAATCTTGGGGTTCTTGGTTACGGACGAGGAAGGAAAAGAGGCTTCAAGGACCGTAGACTTAGGGAACGCGAATTTAACCATGGGTTGAATACGGGGCAATTCAGGACAAGCATGGGTGGCGTGACTGACGACATCACACAAGGCGCAAGGTTTTGCGGGCGGAGGAGGGGCCGGGTCAGTTGGGGTGGCCTTGTCTTTGGGTGCCCTCTTGCGAGCTTTGCCGTTCTTCCCGGGAGCCGTCACAATAGGAGAAGGGTCCTGTGAAGGTGCTGGGGGCACAGTGGCAACAGAGGAAGCGAGGGGGACCGGTTGAACTGGTGTCAAAGCAAGGTAGGGTTTGGGGTGACCTGGCGGGGTAGCGGCTGGAGGGTCAAGGTACCAGACGGGTATGCCCAGGGTCAGGTTGGGGAAAGAGGCTTCAAGGACCGTAGACTTAGGGAACGCGAATTTAACCATGGGTTGAATACGGGGCAATTCAGGACAAGCATGGGTGGCGTGACTGACGACATCACACAAGGCGCAAGGTTTTGCGGGCGGAGGAGGGGCCGGGTCAGTTGGGGTGGCCTTGTCTTTGGGTGCCCTCTTGCGAGCTTTGCCGTTCTTCCCGGGAGCCGTCACAATAGGAGAAGGGTCCTGTGAAGGTGCTGGGGGCACAGTGGCAACAGAGGAAGCGAGGGGGACCGGTTGAACTGGTGTCAAAGCAAGGTAGGGTTTGGGGTGACCTGGCGGGGTAGCGGCTGGAGGGTCAAGGTACCAGACGGGTATGCCCAGGGTCAGGTTGGGGAGAGAGAGGGTGGCCATGACGGGGACCGAATAGACTTCGGGAGGGGGTGCCAGGAAGGGTATCTGACCAGCGGGGAAATGACCAAGGGGACGGCTCCTAGATGGTTGAGGCTTGGGGGAACCGACCCAGGAGGATAGAGGGGTTCAGGGATACCCGCTATAGGAGAAGGGCCAGAAGGAGGAGGTCCGGCTGGCTGAGATGAATGGCTAGGAGCGGGTTGCAGTGGGCGAGGTTGAGTCTGAGGTTGCTGACTAGCCGAAGAAGGTCGCTTAAGGGCAGCCCGAGGCGATTGCATCATGCAAACATTCAATAAGCTGGGATCAGAGATAGGAGGAGGAGGTAGACCAGCGAAAGTTCCAAGCAAAGAGGAGTCTTTGTAGACGCCGGGAGAGACACTGGTCAAGGAATCGACGGTTTTCTTATTGGATACAGAAGAGATGGTTGTCTCAGGGGAGGTCTGAGATTTTGGCTCATGATACGTCAAATGGTCGATGGTGACTATCTTTCCATTGTGAGGAAAAGACATCTTGCGAAAAACCACGGAAGGGACAGCAGACATGGCATAGGTGTAGCTTCGCCCCAATAGAATGTTGTAATCTAGAGGGGCGTCGATGAATTCGACGTTGACGCAAACAGTCTTGCCCTCAAGAGTGATAGGATAATTACGGAAGAGGCCAATGGTTTGGGAGGCATGGCCGTCCCACGCTCGAAGGGTGATCGTGGAAAGGGCCAACTCAGGAGATCTGAGTTGCTTCCAAACCGAAGCGAACATCACACAAGTGGATGCCCCCTAATCAATTATACACCGAAAAATGTTAGCGTTATGGATTTTGACTGGGATTTGGAAGGTGACGGAAGCAGGAAGAGGGGGATGTTCTGATTGATGGGCGTCGAAAACAATCATTTGGTCATCAGCAGGATCTACAACGCCCATGGCGGATAATAGAGCCTTCTTTTGGGAAGGGCACGATTGGAGGAGTTCCAATGTGGAAATGGTAGCAGGAGACTGCGCCAAATCATCTACTATGCTATACGAATGAGAAACTCGACCAGAAGCAACATTTCGGCGTAATGGTCCCTTAGGAATCTTGGGATGAACCTCAACTTTGGGTTGAGGGATATGTAGGGGGCCATTGGATGTCAAAAGAGGCTCTGCAGAACCTGAAGAAGGGGACTCAGGGGCAGACTGAGCAGAAGGCTTGGGGTACTGTCGAGACCGAGTTTGAAGGTGAAGGTCGACGGGTGGGGATGGATCAGAGTTCATCATGAGGATCTGGTAATCAGAGGAACTAGAAGGGGAAGGTTGAGTGGCGACCTGTCCGTCAGGTGGTTGGGCAGCCACGAATCCTTGCTGGGGGAAAGGATCGGTAAACACAGCCGGTTGAGTAGTGGTCACATTAGGGGGAGCATGAGGGGAGGCATGCTGTCCTCGCAATGTGGCTTGAGACTCCCACATCTTCCGCATCTGTGGTAAGAGGGGACAATCGTGAGTGTAATGACCGTAAACACCGCAACACAAACAAGGCTTATTTGTACGAATAGGCCTGTCTGGCTTGGACTGAGTGCCCTGTTGCTGGTTAGCAGTGTTAAGGTCAGTACCTTGAGGATTGGGTCCACGAGTACCAGGGGCAGATTGATTTTGATTGCCTCTCTGCTTTCTTTGAGAGGAAGGAGGATTAGTCGCACCCTGCTGTGCAAATACTTGCCCTGGAGGGGGCTGTAGGTGCTGTTGCTAGGGTTGAGAAGGCAAGGGAGGTGGAAGTGCATATGCTGGAGGAGCTGGAGCACCGGGCTGCGGATAAGGATAGTGGTTAGGTTGGGCAACATTGAGGTAAGCAGGAGGTTGGGCAAAAGGATAAGGCATGCCATATCCTGGATACATGCTACCTGGAGGGGGAAGAGTGCTAGAGGTGCTGGCCCCTCTCGGAGGGGGACCATAGCCCATAGGAGGTTGGGCATATGGATGAGAAAGGGCTCCAACGATACCGTCGGCAGAATGAGATTCCCCCGGGGCGTTAGCGCCACCGGGCCTGGGGAGGTTAGGAAGGACGGTATAAACATAACCAGACTGAGCGTAGATCAGGTCATACTTCAAGGCTATTTGGAGGGCAGCTTCTTCGGTTTGATGGAAATGGGAGGCGACATCTTTGCCAATGGGAGGTAAGAGAGTGTGAAGGAACCAGTCCATATAAACCCGATCTTCAAAGGTGGGGGCTCGACATAAGCTCCTTCTTCTCCGCCATTCCTGGACATGAGTAGAAAGGCGGGTTGAAGAGGTTTGGCGGAAAGAAGTCAAGAGCTCTGTACTAGTGTCGTATCGGAGAGGGAGCTGGAAATAAGACAAAAAGGCTTGGGAAATGGTCGCAAAGGTGGTATGGGAAGAGGTGGCCTGGTCAACATACCATTTAGAAGCCTCGCCCGTAAGCGTGCGTTGGAACAACCGAAGACGGATGGAATCATCGGTAATGGAATTGGAGGAACACCACATGTGGAAAGATCGGACGTGGTTGGTTGGATCTTCTCCAGCAAGGCCTTCGAACTTAGGGATGTCGGAGGGGAGCTTGGTTGGCATAGCAGGCCAACCAGCATCATGGCAGATAGGGTCATTGATCAACTGATTGAGTTCGGGGAGGCTGAGGCCTGCCATGTAAGGGAGCAAGGGTGCAGCCGAGGTAGTTCCTGTGGCGGTTCCGCTAGTAGTAGTCCCGGCATTAAGGCTGGGATTCCCGCTAGCGTTAGGCCCTGGACCATACATAGTGAAGGTGACATGGGGAGAACCAGAAGTAAAAGGAGAACCCAATGAATCAGAAGAGGAGTCGGAGTGCGGACTCGGGGGAGGACTAACTCGACGACGGCGGGACGGAGTAGGTCGACCGACCGGAAACTGAGGGTGAAGGCCAAGAAGTCTCCAGGAGGTGCGCTTGGGGGGCGTAATGATGACAACACAAACACGACACAAGGGGAAGAAGAACGACCACAAGGGTAGGGAGGTGCAGAATCAAGTGATTACAATGTCGAAAAAGGTGTAGTGTCAATTGATTTTACAATGTTTTAAAGTCTTTGCCTGGCGGTGTGAACCAGGCTCTTCTTCGCTTAGGGTGAGTGTGTGGCGTGCGTTAATTTTAAATTTTTAAACCCTGACGTTTTGAGAGCAAAATAAAAAGTATGCTGCGTAACTGAAAATAAATCTGCAGTGAACAATATATAATGCTGAAATAACAGAAAATTAATAGCTAACAATGCATCGATCTAACCCAAAAAGGCGGGTCTCTCAAAACTAGTCTAACAGAGGGAAAAAATCTAGTCAAAACACACTACAAAGAGGCCAATAGATCCAGGGTCGAAATGGACAGGGATCTAAAGGAGAAACCTGCTGAAAATAGGTGCAGAACACAGCCAAGAGGCAGAGGCAAGGTGGCTGGAAAAAAGGAGGAAATCAACAAAAAGTAGAAGGGACAAGGAGGAGGCCCTAAAGGTAGATCCAAACAAAAATTCAGGAGGTGATTTGAAAGGGAGAAGAGATGATTAAAAGGGATCTGAAAAGGAGGTATCAGATCTGAAAAAGGGATGGCTGAAACCCTGAAAAAACAGACACCTGAAACAGTTAAAACTCTTCCACAAAAAGTGGAGGGTACTAAAGCCCTAGGGGGCTAGGTTCCCACTTAGATGAGTAAAAAAGATCAGAAACAGGTCTAAACGGGCTGAGACAGAGGCTGGAAAACCCTTACAGAAGCTTCAGAAAAACCCAGAAAAATTGCAGAAAAATAGCAAAAAAATAGGTAGGTCGCAGGTTCTGACCTGTTTTCTGTGCAGGTCGCAGATAATGGGCTGAAAAGTGCGACCTGGAGGCCAGGTCACAGGTTTTGGGCTGAAAAGTGCGACCTGAAGCTCCAGGTGTCTCGGCGGCAGATTTCCGAAAAATTTGCCGTCTCAGTTGCAGCTGATGTCTGTCACCTGCGCAATAGGTCCAGAAACACGCGGAAGTTAGAAATTTTAATGTTTTAGGGTTTTGTGTGAGAAAAACAACATAAAAATAGGAAAAACAAAAATATGAAAAGAAACCCTAGGGTTTGAAGTAGCTGGATATGCAGGAATATGAAAAACGACAGCGGTCGTAATTGAAAACCCGTGTGGAGTCGCTTAACAGCAGCATGAATGTTGTCGAAGCGTACGAAAAAAGACCACTTTAGCTACGCATAACTTATAGCCCTAACATCAAATATGGCTGCCAATATCTTCAGATCTGTAGTTAGTTGATCAAGACAAGTGCTGCAAAAAACCAGATCTATGCATAGAAAGACATTAAGTAGTAAAATCAAGAGTTTTCTCCATACATCCAATAGACAAGACAAGAACAATGTTTTTTGAAAGAATTTTTGTATTAAGGGCACCTGGGAGGAAAACAAGAAGGCATCATTCTCTCACGGGACGGTCTGAGTCCTCGCATTTCGCACTGAATTTCACAGTAGGAAACCTGCATTAATAAAGATAGAACTCAAAAGGGAGAAAGCTCACACGTAAAATAATGAAAAATGCACCAAGGCATGCATCCAGAGGATTTACAGGGGCAACAAAAGGTGAAGAATGGTAGGAAAAACCCTCCTATTTATAACAAAATATTGGGTCATTCTAGACCTTGGTGCATGATTAAAATAATGTTAACCAAATCTAGATCCACCTTTTATGGACTATTTTATTATCTTTGTTGGAGGGAAAAATTATTTGACTTGGGTCAAATCCCTTTATTTGTAAATAATAAATAAATAAATGATTTATTTATTATTTTAAGGATGTGGTTGAGTAATAATTAAATAAATAGTGATTTATTCAATTATTTATAAATGATTTAGTCAAATTTAACAAGGAATATTATTTAAATAATGTTTTAAATAATTATTCCTAAAAAATAATAAGATAAATAAAGATTTATCTAATTAATTTCTTTGTTTTGGGTTAAACATGACTAGGAAAATCAAACAAATATAGGTTTGTTTAATATTTCCTTTTGGGGTTTCCTGTTTAGACCATAAACAAACTAATAAATGTGTTTTATTAAGTTATTTTACATAGTGAAAGCAATTTTACTTAGGGTAAAATTGGTCTTACGTGGTGTACTTGGGTCCATCTAATGATAGTAGGTTAGATGACCAAAAAATGGTGTAACACATACGATTAGCTCCTAACGCTCGCACACTGGGGGGCAATCTGTTACACCATTTTTTGGTCATCTAACCTATTATCATTAGATGGACCCAAGTACATCATGTAAGACCAATTTTAATCCAAGTAAAATTGCTTTCACTATGAAAATAACTTAGTAAACCACCTTTTTTAAGCTGTTTATGGTCTAAACAGGAAACCCCATAAGGAAATATTAAATAAATATACATTTGTTTGGTTTTCCTCAAGAAATAATTAGTTAAACAATAGTTTAATTAATATTTCTGGTTATATTTAACCCAAAACAAGGAAATTAATTAGATAAATCATTATTTATCTTATTATTTTCTAAGAATAATTGTTTAAATCTTATTTAAATAATATTTTTTGTTAAATATGACTAATTCACCCTTAAATAATTAAATAAATAATTATTTATTTGATTATTACTCAGCCATATCCTTAAAATAATAAATAAATCATTTATTTATTTATTATTATTTAATCACATCCTTAAAATGATAAATAAATCATTTATTTATTTATTATTTACAAATAAGGGGATTTGACTCAAGTCAAATTCCTTTTCCCTCCAACAAATATAATAAAATATTCCATAAAAGTTGGATCTTGATTTGGTTAGTAATATTTTAATTATGCACCAATATCTAGACTAACTCAATATTTTGTTATAAATAGAAGGGTTTTCCCATTCATTTGTCACCTTTTGTTGCCTAAAGATCACTCTGGATCTCAACACTTGGTCTGGCTATTGATCCATAATCATAGCCATACTTTTCCATTTTTGTCTGGGTTTTCTACACCATCAAGAGAGAGAAGTTCTAAATCTGAAGTGCTGAGGACTCACACGAACCCATCCCATTGAGGAGAACAAGGAACACCCTCTTGTGTTTTCCTCCCAGGTGCCATTAATAAAATTATTCATTGGATATATTCTTGTCTTGTCTATTGGATCTATGGATTAAATCTTGTTTTTCTACTGTTTAATGTCTTCTAATGCATAGATCTAGATTTTTTCAGAATTTGTCTTGCTCATCTAATTGCAGATCTGAAGATATTAGTAGTCATTTCTGCTGTTAGGGTTATAAGTTATGCGTAGCTAAAGTGGTATTTTTTTTTACACTTCGAATAAAGATTCATACTAACAAGGAGATGACAAATAAGCCGATTAAGTGACCCCTTTGCACATTAGGAGTGTTTATTATGCTTCTTCATGGGCCCTCTTACCCATTTTATTCTTTTTATTAAAAGGAAAGAAAATTTAATGTTCCAATTAACTTAATGAAAATTTTGGAACATTACAGTCCTCCCCTCCCAAAGATTGCTTGTCCTCAAGCAAGTGCAAGGGTAGACTAATTCTTCTTCTCCTCTCCTGCAGCACCCATGTATGATGATCTTCTCCAAGAAATAGGATGCTATCACATCAATAAAGCTCCCACAATGCCTCTCCCCAGCATGTAAATTAGCTACCAAGTTATCATCATGAAAAAGTGAGGTGCTCAAGAGAGTGGAAAAGTGTTGTCTAGAGGTCCTCCCAAGGTATGGAGTCTGAAATGTGTTGGGAGACATTATCCCCATGTGTATCCTCCATCCCCACACAATCAACCATGCAAAATGAGTCACCTTTCAACTAGGAAACTCCGTGAAATCATCCTCCACCCTGGGCTCATGCAAAATAGGTGGGCTGGAAATTTGAATATGGTAGGCTTCATGGCCTACCCCATGCTGTCCTCTTCTCCACTTATGGTAAGTGTGGAGTGAAAGATGAACTTGGGCTGCAATAGTGTTGCCCTCAAGTGACATGATGAATTCTAGATCTCTAAGGATCTCTCCTCCAACGCTGCAAATCAAGTTGGCCCAAATCATATCATATGTGATGAGTTGGAAGTCATCATAATATGGCATCCCATCAATCATATGGTTCACCTTATGGAGAAACAATTTCCTTATCATGGTGACCATATCATCTTCCATACTCCCCTTAGAGCATGTACTGCAAAAAGTATGGAGTTCTTCTTGTTGGAAATACTGAGAGGGGGGGTGAATCAATATTCATTTCAATTAGAGCATTAGTTAATCATCAATTATTATCAGTTTTTGTACAATGATAGCATCAAACAAGAGGAATACAAATGCACACAATTTTTAAGGTGGAAACCCACTTCGAGACAAAAACCACCTAATGCTTTTCTAATAATTCTTTAATACTCAACTCCAATTGAAAATAAAGCTCCAACTTCCTAGAATCTAGAAAATCATTCTTCTCCAGCTCCCACTGGATGGACGCTCCAACACCCAAGATTATTTAGTAGTCAACTGAACGGATGCCCCAACACCCAGTGAGCTACAACTCACCCTAGCACCACCCTACCACCCTATAGAAGAATAAAAGAAGAATGGACTCTCGTACTAGGGACAATGGTCCACTTTTACAATGATATAGAATGATGTAGAAAAAGAAGATATAATAGACCAGAACCCCAAATTTGACACAACCACCTAATGATGATTTTAGACCTCCCAACACTGCCTCTTCAAACCTTGGGAGATAGATACTAGTACAATTTGTACAATAATGTATTTACAATGACTAAGTACAATGATACCTTTACAATGATTGTATGCAGTGCTGCCCACTTGAATACTTCATATGATCAAATTCTTCTTGCAGTTATGCACCTTGGTTGCTGCTCTTGTCATGCTACCCTTTGCCGCACCTTTCTTAGCTTTTCTGTCGTAGAAATTCTGGTCCTTTGCAATCCTTGACAACATATGATCTAGCTTTTTCTTGCCTTCTCGGAGCTCGATATTGAATCTTGTTTATCTCTGTTATTTTAGGTCCTCAATATCTGATTTTCAGTCCTGTAGTAGTCCTCTGAGTCATATTTCCAATGCCACAGGTCTGACCCAATTTGGATTCTTCAAGAGAGAGTTATACCCAATCTCTCACAATGCCCTAATTATGGATTGTTTCAAAAGAGCGCACTTGTACAGCATGCCACGTGTCACTGTTTCTTCATTTGGCTCTGAAATTTATAGAGCTAAAACTACAGATTGTGCACTATCTGCCACTTTTTACAAAATTCCAATCCAATACTCAGAGAGAGATTTATGACGATTTTACCAAGGTCACTTCTTTGAGTTGAATTTCAGGAGCCTGCAAAAACCTTGACTTCCATAGATCATATCTCCAAAAATATTACGCACCTTGATCTGAAATTTTTACTGCCGCTTCCTCGGGATTTCAGTTTCGCCTCATAAACATTTTAGCTTTTGAACCTTCGTAGAAAAAAATTTAGAGTGAAAATTCCAATATGACCTGCTTCAGATGGCGAAATCCCTTGCCTAAGGAGGAAATGAAGATCACAAGGGCATTGGAAGAACTCATCAACAATCAACGATCTTACAACGAAAGAACTAGCCTCGGTTACAAAGAAGAAGAAGCAAGACCTTCTATAACAAAATACAATGAACCTATGAGATCTGACATACATGTAGACTTCATTGGACAAGATTCGCAAGCACATCCTTGGAAGACGATTCCTTGACGAAGATTTTCATCCAAGTACCAACATATTTTTCATGGCTATTGTTATTCATGTGGAAAATTTGGTCATAAAGCTGTAGAATGTCGCACGTACCCTATGAACCAATACAATTCCAAGAGATTCTTCAAATATGAACCTCCCAGGGCTCAACGAAACATCAATAGATTTGAAAATTTAAGAAATCATATGGAATGTTACAAATGTCAGAACTTTGGACACATAGCCAGAGACTGCAGAATTGAAAATCCTCAAGAAGAATCTTCGAAGCCACATAATGAACGAACTTGGAAGAAGAAGAAGATTGACAATTGTGCTCTCGCTCTCAAGGCTCAAAAAAGGAAAGATGTGTGGTATGTTGACAGCGGTTGCTCAACGCATATGACTGGAGATAGAAGGAAATTTGTATCTCTGAAAGAGAAGAAGGATGGAACCATATCCTTTGGAAATGATGGATCTTCAAATGTTATAGGATTAGGTACCATCACTCTCGGAAGCAAATATGTTATGGCCAAGAATGTTCTATTGGTCGAAAACATGAATCACAATCTGCTTAGTGTTGGACAAATGTGTGATCAAGGACACACAATGCTATTCAACTCCACAAAATGTGAAATCAGGAAAGGTAGGTATGGTAAAATTGTGTCTACAGCAAGTCGAGCTCCAAACGACATATATGTTCTGGATGAAGCAAATAAAGCATGTCTACTAGCTAAAGAATATGAAAGCAAGTTATGGCACAAACGAATGGGTCACATAAACTTTGACAATCTTGTCAGGATAAGCAAAAAGGAAGCAATATGAGAAATGCCGAAAATCTCAAAAACTTCCAACACAGTATGTGAGGCATGTCGGCATGGAAAGTAGACAAAAGTCCAATTTAAAACAAAAGAACACTTTGCATCACATCCATTGGAGTTGATACATACTGATCTATGTGGTCCTGTGAGAACAAAAGGCTTAGACAAAGAATTATGTTTCATGTTAATGATAGATGACTATACCACGATGACAGCCGTCAGTTTCCTAAAGAAAAAATATAAAGCATTTGAGTGCTTTAAGATCTAGAAGGAGTTGGTTGAAAATGAAACTGATTTGAAAATAAAGTGTTTAAGATCAGATAATGGTGGAGAATTCACTTCCAAATTATTTCAGCAATACTGTGACGAAAATGGAATAAAAAGGCAATTTTCAACTGCACGAACACCTTAGCAAAATGGAGTTGCTGAAAGAAAGAATAGGACCGTACAGGAAATGGGTAGAACAATGTTGAAGGACTCAAAATTGGATGAAAAATTCTGGGTTCAAGAAATTGATACGACAATCTTCATTATCAACCGAAGTCTTCTCAGAAATAATTGCAAAAATACTCCATATGAATTATGGAAAGGAAAACCAACTAATGTAAAATATTTCAGAATCTTCGGAAGAAAATGTTATATCAAAAGAGAAGATCAAAATTCGGGTAAGTTTGAATCACGTGTTGATGAAGGTATCTTTGTTGGTTACTCACGCAAAAGAAAGGCCTATAAATGCTTTAATCTAAGACGAAAACAGATAGTGGAGAGCATAAATGTTACATTTGACGAAGATGGTGTTCTAGCGAGTAATGATGAGGATCTAGAATCTTTGAAACTTGAGACAGAGGCTGAAAGGGATACAGATAAAATTGTAGAACAAGAAGCAACTATCAACAAGGAAGAAGTAAACAATGATCATCAAGATATACCAGAACAACAACAAGAAGCTCCTCCAAGGAGAACAAAAGAGTGGATTCAAAAGAACCATCCATCAAATCAAATCATTGGTGACATAAATGAAGGTCGACAGCTTCGTTCATCACAAAAAACTCACGTTGCTTTTCTAACAACCTTTGAGCCTAGTAGTTTTGAGGAAGCCAACCAGAATGAACATTGGGTAGCAGCTATGAATGAAGAATTGGATCAAATTGAGAAGAATAACACCTGGGAATTAGTTCCACGACCAAAAGATAAAAATGTCATTGGGACTAAATGGGTGTTCAAGAACAAATTGAATGAAGATGGGCAGGTTACCAGAAACAAAGTAAGATTGGTTTGAAAAGGCTATGCACAAGTGGAAGGAATTGATTTCGATGAAACATTTGTACCAGTTGCCAGAATGGAAGCCATCCGAATGTTTCTCGCCTATGCATGTTCAAGAAAAATCAAAGTCTACCAAATGGATGTTAAGTCAAAATTTTTGAATGGAGAATTAGAAGAATAAGTTTACATCTAACAACCTGAAGGTTTTCTACTATCACAAAAAGAAGACTATGTCTGCAGGTTAAAGAAGGCTGATCAGGAGCTCAAATCTGAGTTTGGGAAAAAGCTCAAAATTGAAAATGTTAAAAGTTGGTTTAAACCAAGATGGTTTCATAGCTCTCTTCTTCCTAATTCCGGCATCATAAACGGTTCGAAAAACGGACACCGTATGAAGAAGTTATTGCACTTTTAGTGAAGTGGGTCCGGCGGAGCACGAAGGGGCCAACCCTCCTCCCATGGAACCTCATCATATGACCAGTGTGGGAGCTTAATGTTAAGAGCGCTTAAGGAGCCTAATCTCAAGTTTAATATTTAATTAAGCTTCAGTTAAGTGGAGTTTAATATGGCGGAGATTCTGGAGGTGCTCCCAAATTTAGGCGGACTTCCACTTTTAGTGGAGTTAACTGGCAGTTGCCCCACATTTAGTGGAGGAAATTGGGGCAAAGTTGTTTTGGTCATAACTTTCTCATTACTCAACCTTTTTGAACGAATTTTTTTTTGATTTCATATTTTATGAGCATTTGGGACTCAATGGCATAGGTTTCAGAGCCATTTGAGCTCATTTTCAGCCTGTTTAGCTTCGGAGAAGCTTTTTGAGCCACTAGGGCCATTTTGGGTTTGGAGTTATTTTGAGTTGTGGTTATCAGTTTGAGGTGAAACAAAGCTCTATTTAAGATAATTTAGACCTTATGAAGCCATTGGAAGAGGTTTTAGAGGAATTTGAGGACTTCTACAGCCCGAAAAGTTGCAAATAAATTCAAAGCACCAGCAGGACATTGATGAAGAAATCACTGTTTATGGTAATCTTTCACTGTTTAGTGAATTTGAAAAGGAATTATTAGCTTTTTAATGTCTTCTGAATCAGTTTATATATTCATATTTTTCTATTGAGACACTTATAATCTTGTATTGCATTTGAGAGCTTTTAATACAAGAGGACAAGTCTCATTTGGGAGGCTTGATCCAGAAGATGTAGCCCAAGAGTTGGGGTGAAATCCTATATCATATTGCTGTTGTGTTTTGATATTATATTGCTGAATATTGTTGCTGATATCCATGATTAAGTTTCAGCAAAAACAATTACACTTAAGATACATAAACAGTGAAAATACATACACCATTTCCAAGCAAAATTTCCGCATAACGTCAAGTTTAAAGCAAGATTATTTTAATTAAATCTGAGTGTTTACTTCTATTATTTCTTTAGGCAGAGTCTATAATAGGGCCAGGTAGCCTCTGGATTCATCCTTTATTTGAAAGGTGAAATATCCGGTAAATGCCCCTACAGTCTATCTCTGTATTAGAAATATGAAGTTCTCACATTTTCAGATTTAAACTTAGAGTATTTTTGCACTCATTTACATAATTGAAAATGGATACCTTGCACCCTTTTCAAGTACCTTCCATTTTCATATCAAAGGCTCTATATGGTCTCAAGCAGGCTCCCAGAGCATGGTATGCTCATCTTGATGGATATCTACGTCAACAAGGGTTCAAGAAAGGTATTGTCGATAGAAATCTTTATGTACAAATAGATAAAGATAATTTAACAATCGTTGAGGTATAAGTGGATGATATAATATTTGGTAGAAATGATGATCGAATAAGTAAGAACTTTTCTACAAATATGCAAAGAGAGTTTGAGATGTCTTTACTTGGTGAGCTGACATACTTCTTTGGGCTTCAAATATCTCAGCAAGAGAAAGGAATATTTATATTTCAAGCCAAGTACATCAAGGAAATGCTCAAGAAATTCAAAATTGAAGATTGCAAACCCGTCCTTACTCCGATGGTAACAGGTTGCAAATTGAGCATAGACGACTCATCTAAGGATGTGGATCAGAGGTTGTACAGATCTATGATTGGTAGTCTTCTATATGTAACAGCCTCTCGGCCAGATGTTATGCAAGTAGTTGGACAAGTAGCAAGATTCCAAGCAACACCAAAAGAATCACATATTATTGCCGTCAAAAGAATTCTTCGATATCTAAAGGGCACAAAAGAGTATGGATTGTGGTATCCCAAGGGTAACGATCTCATTATTCAAGCCTTTACAGATGTAGATTGGGCAGGAAGAGTTGATGATCGTAAGAGTACTAGTGGAGCAGAATTCTATCTAGGTGGTTGTCTCGTATCATGGTTGAGCAAAAAGCAAACTTCAATCTTGTTATCTATAGCGGAAGCATAATACATTGCAGCAGCATCATGTTGTACTCAAGTCCTTTGTATGAAACAAACTTTGCAAGATCTTCAAGTACAATTTAGTGAGCCTATTCCCATATTCTTGTGACAGCACTAGTGCCATCATCATCTCCAAGAATCCTGTCATGCATTCAAAAACAAAACACATTCCGATCAAATATCATTTTGATAGAGAACAAGTTGCTGAAAATAATATCAAACTTGAGTATGTTTGTACAAAAGAAAAAATTGCTAATATCTTCACTAAACCTTTACCTCGTGAAGCATTTTAATATCTTCGTCAAAAGCTTGGGATTCTCCCAAGTTCTCATTAGATTATGGGTTTGCAAGACGGTTGTGTGTTAGGGGGAGTGGAAGTGTGTACAGGTCCACATGATGGTTGTGTTTCAGTGGGAGTTACCCTTTGCCATTGATGTCAAAGGGGGAGAGAATGTTATAGGAAGATGTGTCATGATCACAGGGGGAGTACTTGTGTTTCCATCAATTCCAACGGGGGAGATTTTTTATCAGCGGTTGTCATTGATGTCAACCCAAGCAGCACCAGGGGCTAACCCAATATTGCATGGGAATTTTTACCTACAAAATTAATATATTATGGTCAATAATGCTTTTGATGGTTTCTAATTGTCGAGATGTTTCCGTTGATATATGGCACGCCATGTAATTCTTCACGGTTTGAGAGATTTTCATGTTTGAATTTTGTACCCCAAGTTAGTGGGCTAAAACCCCATGGGGTTGGGGCATGGGTCATTGAAAATTCATAATTAATATTTTTTAAGCTCCTAAAATCCCTCCCACATTAACTTGTTGAAGCCCCTCTCAAATTAAGCATTTATATAAATTGTGATCTTCAATGACCCATGTCCCAACCCCATGGGGTTTTAGCCCACTAACTTGGGGTACAAACTTCAAACATGAAAATATCTCAAACTGTGAAGAATTACATGGCGTGCCATATATAAATAGAAACATCTCGAAAATTAGAAACTATCAAAAGCATTATTGACCCAGAATATATTAATTTGGTAGGTCAAAATTCCCATGCAATATTGGGTTAGCCCCTGGTGCTGCTTGGGTTGACATCAATGAAAACCGTTGATCAACACTTCTCCCCCAAAGAGCACGTCCCTCCAATGTGTCTCTCCTTCCTTATGATACATATGGGCCTACTACTGATAAATGGCTGAAACATAATGATCTTCAAGAGATACCCAAGCCATCCCATCAAATCCAACACCCATGGGGTGCCTCCTCAAAAAACTCAAGCTCTCCAAATGGCTCCTCCCATTTGAAAGCAAGAGGTGTAACATGGCAATCAAGGCTGGCCCACTTGTTTTTCTGAAACATGAAATGTGAGAAGTATGAGGAACCATACTCCCTATGGGTATCCTCAAATTTTGTGCCACTCCTCCAATGGTGCTTCCCATGTCCAATGTTCTACTAGCAGAATATGGAAGCATAAATCTGTGAGAGCAAGGAGGTGAAACATAGCTCCACACATGGAACCAATGCAGGGCATCATTGACCTGCCTCAATATATAGTGCAACAAGTGTCCTTTCAGCCACTTTTTTGCTGCCACATTTAGCCTGCAAGATGAGATCATGAAAACATAATTTGGTGCCAATGGTGCACACCAAAAATCCTGTGGCTTTCCCCCACAATCCACCAATAATTTGACCATCATAATTGCTGCAATTGACCATAAGTACAAAAAAACATAATGTGAAAGAAGGAAAGATCCTCCTTGATATGATATGCTACTCAAAAAGATAAGAGAGTGCAAAACATAAAGCAAATAGTTACCTCCCTCATCATGTACTCCGGTATTTGAGCTGAAATGGCTCAAATGAAAATCCTCCCTTACTGCAACAGAGTAGGGAAGTGGTTGTGCCAACCGTATCATCATCTCTTGGGCTGTGCATCTATCCATATGCTGATATACATCCATTAGGATGCCCTCCCAAGTGGATTCCTCCATCAACAAATAACATGCATAAGAATGCATGAAAGGAGAACCCATAAATGCTGCATGTAGGTGTCTCCCCTTGTGCTTGTGAACCCAAGCCAAGAAGATCAAGATATAGTAAGGGATTCTACCATCCATTTCTCCCTCATCCTCATCTCCTACATGTCTCCAAGGTACATTAATTGTGAATTGGTTTTGGAAACACTTCAACAAGTAATCCCAACTCTGAAGTGAAAGTGCTGTTGGCCTGTGGAGTAGGGCTACTATCATCTCAAAGCTCAACTCTTTGACATGGATCTCATCAAAGGATCTACTCATCATTTTTCTGCACATATAGATTCCCTCCCATGAATAAGGTACTGCTGGGGCATCTAAGGCCAAGGAGCAACCCCTTTGCACTATGCTAGTGCCTCCTCCTTCTCTTGAAACATATGAATATAATCTGAGCAACAAGAATATTTGCTGCTCCTCCATAATCCCACCATAACAAATATGTGAAGGTGGCATCATGAGTGGTAAGAAGAATTCTATCTCATCATAATGCACCCATGCTCCTCTCTGCCCCATGGTGTAATTATCCTGCCAGTCCTCCTCCTTCTCCATCCCCCATGAAAAAGGATAGGTCCTATGCTAGCCAAACTCTCTCAAGAGTAGCCAATGCAGCGTTGCCTCTTGCTGCCTTGTGTCATAACTTGCAAAAGGCTCACCATCCTCTTGCCTTCCATCCACATCCACTCAAATCCTTGTGGATGTCCCCCCTTCATCCTGCATCTTGGTATCCTCCCAACAAGGGCTACCATCTTCCCAAAAGATATTTTGGCCTTTGCATTTCATGGGACATTGAAATGCAATCTCTTCCATGAAAAAGTTTCTAAACCCCAACCTCAATGGTGGTACACAACATATCAATGATTTATAAGGATGATAGTACATTGCAGTGAAAACTTCCTGCTCTAGAGAATCAACATGCAATGATATACAACCCTCCATAGGAAATAAAAACTTAGGCATACCTTGGAGAGTTTTGGAAGAATCTTGTGTTGCAACAAGAGTCTATTCCTCAATAGTGATGGATGCATCAATTTCTAGAGATGAAATTTGCTTCTCCATCACTATGACAGCACTGGAATGTGCCTCTTCAGCTGGTGGTGAGGGCTCCTCCCTCCTTTGGCCAAATCTTCTGATCAATCTTTGAGAAATCAACAAGAGTAGAAACCCTTGCATGATCCCAATGGCTGAACCACCAAATCTTTACTTCACCCTCAAGGTGTAGCACTACAACTTCTACAGCCTCTCTATCTACAATAGGATGTAGCAGGAAGAAAGCCTCTAGCTTCTTCACCCAAACCCCTGTTGCACATGTGAGTGATCCGTCAAATGTGGACAATAGAAATCTATTGCCTCTCATCATCCCATAGCTGTGGGGTCTTATCTCTTCTTTCTGCTGAATACATTGTGGAAAAGATAGAGTCTCTTGGAAGGCCCTAGGGTTTTCTCTGTACTCAGCAAGATACTCACTTAGAATCTCGAATTCCAAGTGTTTTCCATGCTCCATTTTTCCTCCTTCGTGAGAGTAGGAAGTGCATGGTCCTTCCTCTTCTCCTTTTTCAGTCTTCTCAACCTCCTTGGAGAGGTATTTGATGGATCTAAAAACTGATGAGATTAATCTCATCCTCTGCATCATCTTGATCTCTTCTATCTCTGCAATTCTAACTTCCACATGCTGGGCCAAGTTCGAAGCTCTGATACCACTGTAAAATCCCTTTTTCAGGAACTGCTGCAATAGGGTCCAGAAGGACATTGTATAAGGAAGCCAATGCAAGAATAATCTAGAAGGGGACTTGGATCCCTTTGTTTACCCTTCATACATTACTCTTCCAGAGTATTAGCTCAAATAAATAACCCTAGGAGGGTTATTCAGATCCTCCAATCATGTGTATCTCAAACAATGCTCAAAAGGGAGAGCTACAAAAATAAAAAAATAGCAGCAATGAAATATCCATACATATGGTGTAAGAAGAGGGCATAGCTATTATATTATATGTAGCTACAAATATATATACAAGAAATTGAGGGAAGACCTCTCAAGATAGGCCAGATCAGCCCCAAGACAAATGTACATGCAGAAATGAAAGAACCCAGCTACACAACCCAGCAACAAGCTATGACTGCATGATCCATAAGGGAAAATTATTGAAAACTGATATAGATACAATGATATAGCAATAGTAGGCTCAAATAAAGTGGGGGAGAAATATCTCAACCCCAGAAAACAATACTACAACAATCCTCCAAGGGATTGGCCAAAATACACTGAATGGAAAAATTTCGGAGATGCTGGGTAGCAGCAGCAACTCAATAAAAATAAAAAAATGGAGAAGGATGGAAATTATACAAATGATGAAGAAAAATCCTCCAATGATATTCAAAGTGAAAGGCTGCTTCCTTCATCGAAGATTACACCCTCCAACCCACAATGTGAACCCTTTCTGCAAGTGTCCTCTGAAAATAATGCAATATGAGGAAGAGACAGTGCTGGGAATGAGATGAAACATATGGCCCAATGCAAAAAATTTCAATTAAGCTCCATAATCTTCCTCACTGATCTCCCAGAGAAAGAATGAACTTATCCTCTGCAAAACTAGCTCCGGAATTGGGTGATAATGAATCCTCACTGCAACCCCCAGCAACTCAACGTTTCTGCCAAGCTGGAAAATGCTGTAGCTGAAGATGGTCACCTTGGCCTCAAGCCTGGATGTGAGGAGAATGAATATTAGGTCCTCCAAAGCTTCCCAATGAAAGAGAGGAAACTTCTAAACAGAAATCTCCCTTGTGCTAAGCAGCACAAGCTATCCCAGTTGAACAACTGGAGAGAGTAGAGCGAAATCAAAATATTCAACATAATGAGCAATGGCTCTCCTTCCATATTTTATTCCAAGAGGAGGCTTCCTTACCATGGACCCCACCCATTAGGGTTTCTCTCATCCAATAATATCCCTCCTCTGAAAATCGCGCTGTCCCACTTGGTGACTCACTCCCTCCATGCACCGTTGTTTGACTTGGTCAAACTGGACCTAGTCTTCTTGTATTTTCCCCTTTTCACACTAGGAAATGACAAATAAGCCACTTAAGTGACCCCTTTGCACATTAGGAATGTTTATTATGCTTCTTCATGGGCCCCCTTACCCATTTTATTCTTTTTATTAAAAGGAAAGAAAAATTAATGTTCCAATTAACTTAATGAAAATTTTGGAACATTACATAAAGTGCTCCAAGAGAATAAGTTGATGTTTATTGTAGGATTATTATTAAGAGCTAATAATAATCGACATGCATCTATTTTTAGATCGACGATCTATAAATAGACTTCGCCCAATATTCTAAAAATAGAATTTCATCTATTTTCCACATTTGACCAACCATCTACAAATAGAATCCTGCAACTTATAGAATATGCTCACCATGTCTAAAAATAGACATACACCTAAAAATAGCCCGCGGGCCCCACTTAGTGAAGGTGCTTACTTTTCACTAAGCTCATCATCTTGTTGAATCTCAACACACTCCACCGGATCTCTAAGGCTGAGAAAGAGTCCAAACATAGGTAACCACATACCAATCTTTTAGCTTGGTAGTTAGCCCTTCCAAACCGAAGAGGGCTCTCTCCACAATGTCAAAGCAAAGAGAGCTGGATGAATTAGTAGGGTTTTAGGCTAGGTATGAGTACAAGGGTTTGGTTTGTTTGAATTCGTTTTCTGGATGGGTGAATTAGGTCAAAGAGGCTAGGTTAGGGAAAATAGGATTAGGGTTTCAGAGATTCGATGGGGCAAGGTAGGTAGAAACAATAAAACTTTATGGTTTCTTGAGGGGGATGGATTAGATAGATGAGGAGCTAGAAATAGCAAGGCTAAGCATGAATTATTTCTAAAATGAAGAAGATGAACAAACTATGAATATTTTCCCAAAACAGAGCATGAGAGATGTATTCTGTTTATCAACTTGAAAAGAAACATATCATAGAAGTGAAATGGATCATGAAATAGAAAATTCATACATAATGAGACATAAGAAAAACAATGCTAAATTTTCATACCATAAGTATCCCAAAGAAATAGCTGCAACTCTTCATTAATTTCCTGCCAAATACTGATTACACTTAAGTCTCTGATTAATGCAACATCATCCAACCTGTGAAATGAGTAAAAAAGTACATGATATAGACCTAAAACAACCTCTCCCAGCCTTAGGGGTCGAATTCACAAGTTGAGGAGGTGTTCCACCAAAATATGAGCTGAATACATAGAGTGTAGGGAGGTCAAACTCACTCATCCCCCACTTTTTGCAAACTCATATGATTACATGTCATAAAAAATTTTCACCTAATGTATTTACCCTAGGTAAGTCAACCACATCATAATTAATTTTAAATTCATGATTTACATTGGTAAAAATCCCATTGACCATGGTCAAACTGGAAAAAATTGAGAAAATTGAAAAATATCAGCAAACTGAGAAAATGTGTCAAAAGGGCAGTGCCACTGTCCTAATCGCAAAACCATCTTCAACTTCACTTTTGAGAGGGTTATATGTGTCGAAATTGAGCTCAGGATATCTCATTAGAAAGCCTATCTTGTCTAGTTTCTATATACGTGCCCAATTTCTAAAATGGTCAAGGTTTGACTCTCCAATACGTCATTCTCCCAAGAATGGTCAAAAGCATAGCGTTAACCTCCAAAACAGGGCAGAAAGGTCATTTTCTGAGTGTTTTTTGCCCTTTTGACTGCGTCTTTGACCCAATTTTTTTTGTAAAGTGGTTTTTATGACCGCACTTGACCTTTTGAATCCAATGGGGGTTTCATTTTCTCCATTGGAGGTCCCTAGGAAAAGTCGTTGCACTTTTTCTAGTTTGACTGTGTCAAATTGCCAAAAACTCAAAAATTTCCAAAATTTCCAAAATTTGCCCAAATTTCTTCAATTTTTTTGCTGTGGGATGATGATGAGGTGTACTAGGATATGAGAGATTCCTAAGAAATAATATCAAGCTTTTCCCCTTCATTTTTCTTAGTTAGGGTTTCAAGACTTGATTTGGCCTTCTTGAGCTTTGAGCTTGCAATTTGGTTTTTCTTGAAGTAGTGCTTCGTCCTCTTTCTCACTATGTCATTGTCCTTGTTTTCCTTCTACACCATTTATTCCGGTTGTCATTGAAAATAATGGCAAACTGTTCATTTAATGTAAGCTCAACCTCCTTTTTCTTCTCTAGTTCTAGAGCTCTTTTCAGCCCTCTAGTCCTAGGTCTTCTTCTTGGAACTTGTTCTTTTGCCTCATTGGTTTCACCATAAATTTCATAGGCTTCATCAAGAAAGGAATTTTCCTTGTTTTCTTCTCTCTTTGTCTTGAGAATCTAAATCTCCATGATGGCCTGCTTGGTCTTGATTTGTTCATTTTCTTGCTCATATTATGCAATGACAAACTTATATCTCTCTAAATTGGTCCGAAGCTCATTGATTTGGACATCCTTCTACTTGATAATAATTTTGGAGGCCTCATCATCATGCTCATCATCTAAATAAACAAGGTCAAAATCAGTCTCTGTTTCATGGAGGTCATCCTCATCATGAATGGCTATCTCATGTACATCTTCCTCTGCCATCTTTTGTTTTCCCTTCTGTACCTACTTTGTTGATGAAGAAGGAAGGGCCCCTCCCACAATCTGTGGGGAAAATACCTGCCTATGCCCTCTATGATATGTTTTTTCCATTGTGCTCATTTCAGCCTCTTTAGGCTTGTTGACCTAAACTCTGCTAGGTGACTCACCTTGCTCATAAAATGGTGACGATGGTGGTGATGGTGATGGAGTATGTGAAGTGGACTGAGGTGATGAAATGGTAGGCATTGTGGGCTGAGGTGATGAAATGGTAGGCATTGTGGGCTGAGATGAAGGCATAGATGTAGTAGGGTGATATGAAGAAGGAACATATTCAACATGTGGAACTTGTGGAGCAATGAAGGTGTCATTTGCTATGAATGTTTCCCATGAAATGTTCAACTGGTTAAGCCGATGTAGGAAAATTATTTTAATCAAGGAGTGTTGGAAAAGACTATTCATCTGCTGGTCAAACTCTCTCTTTTTCAAAATGTATGCCATTTTGTCTATGCTCCTAAAAAGATAATATGGGATATTGAGGAATTTAACTCTTGTGAAGTGCATGAGAAGTCTAATGTGATAAGTGTAAAGTCTAGAGAACCTCCCTTCACAAGAGAAATACTTCATGATGATTTTAATCATGGGGGGATACCTATTAAGAATATAGGTGAAAGGAAAGACCCTCTTCCTCTCATTTCTATACATTGGTTTGATGAATGGCTCATAGTACTGATCCTCTCACCCATGTCTAGAATCCCTGTGGCAGGAGCAATGATGGATGTAGACACTGTGAAAGTCACACCTGCTAGGGTTACTTGATTGTCTTTGAGGTTTACACTGAAGAGTCTGCTGAAAACAGGGTGATGTTGTTCCCTCTCAATCATGTTACAAAACTCAAGGCAACCAACATACTGAAAGCATGAAACTGTCATTGGTGAGGCTATCAGTTCTCTAGTGTTGGTGGGCTCCAGCCTTAGGATTCTCCCTCCTTTGTGTGGCCTTATTTGTTTTCTGTCCTCCTCCAATATATCTTCCCCCTCTTGCCTATATTCCTCCTCTTCCATATAGTCTCTGTCTTCTTCCATGGTGTCTTGGTCTAGAAAACATAGGGGAGGAAATGGGAATGGGAATAGGTCTATGGAGTAGGGATTAGGGTAGGAAAATTTATGGATATGAGAGAAAGGGTTATGGAAATTTAGGGGGTGATAGGAGGTCAATATACTTATGGAGTTGAAAATGATAATTGGATTACAAGTTTGGGTAGTGCTTGCCTAGGAATTTAATGGCCTTGGACTTAGGGTTTTATAGGGAAATGGATTTAGGGGTTTGGGAATGATAGTGTAAGGGTAGGGATGTGTTGAATAGTGATGTAGGAAGGTATTGTAGGGGTTATGAGAAAAAAATTGATAGTGAGGGTGTGATACTAGGGTTTTCCACTAGACACTTAGTTAATTTTTCTCATGAAGAAAAACACCATAAAAATGTGATTTAGGAAAGCAAGGAGGTGAAGATTTTGTGTCACTTGATAAAAGAGAAAACAAGATTAAGCTAAAAATTTGGAAGAGTTTGAGGGTGTTTTGTGGCTTCTAGGGCTTGCTGGGCAAAAGCATAGTGCCTAGCCCAAGAGCGTAGCACCTGAAGTCATAAAGGCAGCGCCAAATGGTCTAAGCGCAACGCCTATTGCCTACGCAAAACGCCAATCTCCTAAGCGCAGCGCCAAGAAAAATTTCACCTCTGACACTGCAATTTGACTTTTTCAGGTTGAGGGAGTGTAAACTCGACCTTTGGATGTGCAAATGAGTTTGAATGGGATGTATTAGTGGTCTTTATACTTCATAAAATTGATGATTTGGGCCTTGGGACCCACTTTCTTCCTTTGTTATTCACTTAAACTTTTGAAACTTTACCCTTTCACTTGACTCTTTATTTTGACAATTTGATATTTTTATGACTTTGAGAACTCTTTAAATTTGACTTTTTGGTGGTTGGAATATTTGGAACAATGAGTTAGCAACTTGGGATGGTGAAATTATTAAATTTTGAAAGACATAAAATTACATAATTAAATATAAAAAATTACATTTGAACTCAAAATTACATGATGAAATAAACATTTCTCTTTACAAATAATTTTCACATGGTGAAGAGATGTTTATTGGATCACCATTTACTTGCTGGTCTTATGCAGTGGAGATGAAATTTTATTGGACCTTGGAAACCCTAATGACCTAATGGCTACCTTGAAAAACCCTAAAAGACCTAATGAGACCTTGAAGGACTGAATTTCAAGATGACATTGACTGATATTGAATTTATGAATGGTGTACAATCAACAAGTTATGAAAATGTGCCAACAAGTAATCAAATTTGAGGAAGAGTGATGTTTTTGGACTAGGGCTACCATGAGTGACTACTTTTTTGCATGACCTAGTGGAATGAATATTTTTTTTTGAGTGGGACTCCTAAAATGACATGAAAAGAGGATTTTGATCACTGATGGCAGGATAAAAATACTGACACTAACAATGTGCATGATTTTACATGTGTTGTTGTGTACATGTTGTACATGTGGTGTTGTGTGAAGGTGGTGTTGTGTACATGTCGTGCATGTGGCACTGTGTACATGTGGTGTTGTGTACATGTCGTGCATGTGGTGCTGTGTACATGTGGTTTGTGTACATGTTGTACATGTGGTGCAGTGTACATTTGGAGTTGTGTACACATTGTGTAGATGGTGCCATGTACATGTGATGTTGTGCACACATTTACACGTAGTGTTATGTAAATGTGGTAATATGTACATGTTGTGCATATGGTACTGGTATACATGTGGTATTGTGTGCATGTTGTACATGCTGTGTTACGGGCATGCTGATGCAGGAGCATCATGCTCAAATGTCATTGTTTATTTGGTTGATTTAGGGGGTGATGTTTTTCTTAATTATTTTATAAATTATGTACATTTTAAGAGAAAAATATGAGTGTGAGGTTTATTGTAAATATTCTCTTATAATTGGGAATATGAGAGGAACTGGGTTGTCTAGATATCTTAGGGATTATGAACTCTTTAAACATAAATTATTTGAGTCGATAAAGGGATAAGATATTTTCGGATTTAGTTTAGTCATTTATGGAGGAAATCATGGATTCAAATTAATCCACAACTATGTATAAATATGATCTTCGTATGAGGAGAAGAGGGATGGAATATGACAGAAATGAAAAAAACAGAAGCGAAAGGCATAGAGATTGAAGTGAAGAGAGGATGGCCAAGGGCCTTGGGAGTGCCCAAATACAATGTAAATTAGGCCAATAAGGGTGAGAGATAATTCTAGGTTTTAAAGCTTTATGTACGAAGTTTGGTTTAATGAAATCATTGTATTTTGACATTGTTTTGTGCTAATGATTGAGCAAATAAATTTTATTCAAACTCTGTGAGTATAATTCCTGTATTGACTGTGGATTTGATTTATTGAAAGTTAGTAGCCATCAATGGAAATATGGGTGTAATTAGACCGCAGTAGGAAAGTTTTATATTATAAATTATTATGTGAATGGAGGTGTGATAACACCAACGAGGATTACTGAATGAAATTGTTGAATGGTTCAGCGAAGGGGATAATTAATTTCAACAATCTATAATTGAATATATGTTTTCAATCCATAAAGAAAACCAGTCACTGAATGCGCGACTCAATTTCTGATCAAATGAGAATGAACATAGAGATTCTACGATTTCGATTTTGTGATGGAGAATTTCTTTTACAATCCATGATTTAAAAATGTTTTGGAACCGTGAGTCGGATGTAGACACCGAACCGGGAAGTGGTTTTATAAAAATAGTCAACGGTATTTCGCACGGGAAGAAAGTGGTAAGTAGTAAGCTTTGAAGACGTGAAAAAAGACGTGAGGGTACCACATCGCATATGAAAACCATTTTTTTCGAATGTTATGAGAATATTAAATATCGTGCATGTTGTCTTGCGATATCCGTTAGATTTTGAAGCAGTCAAAATGGACGATGAAGATTTTTGAAGAATGGAGGTAGTAAAGAAAAATAAGGACCGACAGTAATTGGTTGTTTAGTTGAACCTCCAATACGAAATTAAATTTTCTTCGTTTCTGCACATAGGATGTAGGGTTTTCATTTTCTGCGTGTTAAAGTTGATTGGTAAGAGATTGCTGTGGGAGATCTGACATCATTTTTGGAATTGGAGCTCAAAATTTATGAAGATGCAGTGGTTGCTGCATCACATGCGGTACTATGTATGTGCATGGTGTAGTCGTGGTATCGTGACATGTGTATTCATTGCGTTGTACTCTGTATATTTATATGTATTGTGTTGTGTTGTACACTGGGTGTAGTTGTATGTATTGTGTTGCGTCGAACACATGTGTAAGTGTATGTGTTGTATATCAGGTGTAGGTGCACGTATTATATGGTGATGCACATTATGTGTATGTGTACACGATTAAAGAGAAGTGAAGGCACTGGGTGCTTGCCGGGTGTGGAAATCGATATGGTGTGTGTACTGAAAGCACAAAGGAAAAAGTAAGGACTGATGAAGGATAAGTATCAATATTTTATTTCAGTTTTATTATGCATGTGATCTATGATTTAACTTATGATGATTACATGTGATTTATGATTATGGTTTATGATGATTGCATGCGATTAATGATTTTGACCTATGATGGTTGTGTTTTGAGCTAACCAGATGTGACATGTTTATACATGATGATTTAATCAAACAAATAATTTGACTTATTGTGATAGGAAGTGAACATAACTGTAGGTGTACCTTATTGATGAGCCATTGATGAGGTATGATTTGAGATTATTTCAATTTATCTTGAATCTAATGGTAACTATTTTCTTGGTATAGGAAAGCATGCAATTCTTGGTATGGGATGGTTGAAACCGACTGTAAGAATTAACAGCACCAACAGTGAAATGAATTGGAACAAGCAACAATATGCTGGTAAAGCACTTCGGGAGCAGGGCCATTGTGGGACACTGGTACCCAATAATGTCAATTTATTTCCATGAGCATGCTATGACTGACATGATGGTTTTGAGTCAGATATATTCCTTGGTTATTTGACCTTCCTATGCGAGGAAGCCTTTCCAAGGGATGGGTACTCACTCGAGGGACTATGTAGCAGAGAAGGGGATGCCCACAAAACTTGGAAGGTGTGTGACTGCATGGGAGGGGATGACTGGATTTCCTGAGGGACTATGTAGCAGAGAAGGAAGGCTAGTGAATGAATTTTCTTTGGTAATTAGCATTGCCAGATGGAATCAGATGCACATTGGGAGTGTGCCCTGGAACAATGAGACGGTAACTGTTTTTTGAGGGAATAAGTGGCACATGATTGTATTGCTAGACATTGGATGCAAATTTAACTTTTCCAGTGGATTCTGAACTTCTTGGGAAGGAGGTGAATCCAGGTATTACTTTGAGGGTGGGGGTGTGAGCCTCTAGATTCCCTTGTTGTAGATGAAAGCATCATATCCTTTTATTTGCTGGTTGAGAAAATGTGTATATATGTATATGTGTATATTATTGTAAATATTGTATCGAGCTAGATTTATAAAGCTCCATAAACAATATGATTATTTTTTGGTTGAAGCAAATGTGGTTGTCATTGTAAATACCGTAATGAGCTATGTTATAAAGCTCCAATAAATGGTATGTTTGTCATTTTTTCAATATTGGTCATTATGAATACTACAGTGAGCTATGTTATAAAGATCCATAAGAAGTATGTTTTTTTTTCATAGGTTTTTTTGGTTGCAGGTGTCATTGAACACCGAGGAAGGTGTTTCCCCAAGGGGGATGGTTCTATAACAACCCTGGTTAAAAATCAATATAAAAAATATAAGACCAAGGTCATGGGACACGTATTCCAAGCTGAATGGTGGGAAAAACATCATAGTGGGTGTCACTTTGGTTTATTATGGCTAAAGGAAATTGGAAAAGGATTTGGAAAGGCATGAGGCATTATTGATTTTTTTTTAATGAAAATAAAGGAAAATAGGAGAAAAGGGTGGTGAAAGGTCACATGTTGCATGCAAGGAGGAAAATGAAGGAAATAATGGAAAATGAAGAAATTAGAGGCCTCATTGATAAAAAGGATTCTGAGGATCAGTTGGAAATATTTTGCTCATAATTTTGTTAGTTCTATGGTGGAGTTCTCTTGTATTCTCTCTCTCATACTCTTGGACACTTAAATTTTCTTGGAGCACTCTTGGAGGAGTGTGGCATACTTGGGATTTGGAGAAAGAAGAAAAAGGAAAGGCAGGAAAGTGGAAGAGGACATCAGGATCAATAACTACAGCTGGATTGGTTTGCAGATATCGAGTTCCATGTATGGTTTCCTTTCTAGTTTTGGCATGCATGGTCCATGCATGTGGTTTCTTGGTTATGATATTTAATTGGCATGGAAGATTGCCTGGATTGAAATTCATTTTTCCTAGCCTTTCCATTTCCTGGATAGCCATGGTGTTGTGGGTTTTTCTTTTTTTTTTTGGTTTGTTTTCATGTTCGTTTAGATGTGGGTTGAGTTATTAGTTCCTGGAAGCCTTGGTTGGAGAAACACTGTAGAAGTCGTTGGTGGGTTGAATTACTAGTCCTCGAAGCCCTAGTTGGATAAACACTCTGGAAGCCTGACACCATTTGTGGGTTGAGTTACTAGTTATGGAAGCCCTTGTTGGAACAAACGCTCTAGATCCATGAAAAACTTGGGTACAAATAAGCTGGTGATGGTTAGTGATGTGTGACCATGAGATGGAATCACTAGATGAGGGTTGAGGTAGTTTGGCCTCTGGAAGCCTTGGTTTGGTTTTTTATTGATGTGTTTTATGAGATCCGACATTCATGCTTGGAATATGGCATGGGGGTGGCTGGATGAAGAGAGATTTGGCTCAGCCATGTCTATGGTCGGGTGGTACGTGGAAGTCCCAGTCTTGGTTGCATTTTTCTTATGGAAATAAGAGCTCTTTTCCTCTTGTATTGATGGGTAAATATGCTTGTTAATATGTGGCTTATATGAATGTTCTATACTTGTAATCTCAGTTGTTTATATGCTGGTTATGAATGTGTTTTATGATAGTGATGATGTATGGTTCTCATCATGTTTTGAATTTAAAATGAATGAACAATGAATATATGACCTAATAGAGGATAATGCAGTTAATGTGATAAAGAAACAATGCTTCTTAGCGATTCTTAGATAAGTATGAGACCCATATGCTCAGATATGTTGTTTAAACCCATAGATTACATGTTTGTGACATGTTTGTCAAATTTTTTATCATGGCTAGTAGGGGTCCTGTCAATTACTTGTTTAAGTGATTTCATTTACATCATTATTCCATTGTTATATTTCATTTCTAGAAGTGTCGTGGAGTTCTGGGTAGTGGCATGAGCCCTGGGCTTGAAAAAGTGGCACAAAAATCGGGGTCGCAGGCACATAAATACCTGGAAAAGTGTCCATTCGCATGAATGACCATGATGTGTGAGTGACTAGAGGCTTGCAGTCTCACTGTTTCCCATATCAAGGGAGCGACTGGGGGATTGATGCACCAAAATGTTAGTTTGTCTTAGGGGCTAGCCTCTGGGAAGGTTTGGATGGCTCCTGGGTGTCCTGTAGTAGGTGCAGAAGTTATGTGTTTTTGTGTTCCATCAATTCCACTTCCTAACTTAAACATAGGGTGTTGAATCATATCATAGTAACTCTTCGTCAGATGTTTACCCGGTTGGCCGGTTACTTGGGTTGATTCTGGACAAGTCTTTCTTCTTTCCCCATTGACTAGATTCTGATTTGGATTTGGATTTCTTCCATTTCCCTTTATTTTCCCTTCCATCCAAGGCATATTTATTCTCATCCTCGCCCTTGGATAAAGTCCCATCTCTGGTATTCACCTTATTTCTTCCTACACTAGATTGGACCATAATCACTCCCAACTTGGCAATTTATCTCTACCATTTACTGAATATTGATAGTTATTCCAACTCTTGGGGAGGCCCAAAATGGCTAGAGCTACCAATTATTCTCCAGGGACATTAACAACAACCACACCAAGTTCATCAGGACTTTGTGTACACCTACTCAGGTACTACGAAATTGTGTCATTATTTTTCATCTTGATACTTCAAAGATTTTCCTTGAGTGCCAACTTCCTGTGGTCACTATTGTTCTCGAAAAAATTTGACAATGTTTTCCACATCGTAAACATAGTCTCTTTCCAGTGGATATTCGAGACAATATAACCTCATGCTCCCTCTAATAATATTCTTCTCGCTTTGGCCACATCCTTCTTCCACTGAGAAAGATTCCGGGCATCAGATGATTGGGTTTTTTCTACATCTGACTTGATGTATTCTAGCAGCTGATTGTCATCCAATAATTCCTCCATGCGGTCCTTCCATGCAATAAAGTTTGAGGTGCCTGACAAATAAAACTAGAGCCTGAGTCCATTGAAAGCCATATTCTCAGTCCTAGAGAAAACCTGTACCACGGATCTTCAAATTTGAACCTCCTGTAATGACAACTTCGAAATATCTTCTCTACTGTGAATCTCAGGCTCTGTTACTAAATCACAAGACTGGAAGCTACTCTACTGATTCGCGAAATAAAATTCATGATTGAGAATAAAAATAATTAACATGAAAAAGGAAACATCACACATGAACAAATATTTATCTAGGGGAAAGAAACTTCACAAAACCCCTTACTATTTGTATTGAATTATTCAAAAAATATAGATGAATACAATAAGCTTGCTCAAGCTTGAGCACAACCTACACTTGTATCTTCTATCCTCTGCCTGAATAACTGAAATGAACCAATCCTTAGCAATTTTTTCAAGCCTCCAAGCTCCTATTTCCTTGCGATGTTCATTGAGTAATTAGCCACTAATTTTTAGGGAAATTCCTCAATTGGATTGTGCAATTCCTGTAGGCCCATCCTTTGACTGCATGCACCACATGTACAACTTGGATTAGTTTACAATTGATAGTACACTTCCCTTGACCTCCAATATCAACTTGGTAACTCGATTTATATGTATGCATTATTTATTTTTGGCTAATTGATCAGTTAACTGGATGACCACTGAGTGCGATTGAAGTTACATTGCATAACTTGATCTTCCACTAGTTTCTCCAACTGTTGGAACTAGTTTAACTGAAAATAACTCAACTCAACTGAAATAGATTGCTAGAAATTAGAAATAAATCATACTGAAGTGAACTCAAGTGTCTTCAAATTTAATTAACTGAGTTAACTAAGTGAAAAAATCCATGTCACCTTAGTTAACTACCTCCAAGTATTATGCTAAAATTGAAAGTCGAATTTTAATCTAGTTTGACCAAGGCAAAGTCAAAAATAGATTTTATTGCTGCATTTTCAACAGACTGGAAACCATGTACTCTACTTCTACTGATTTGAGTGCCACATATATATGCTTCCTAATATACCAAGAAACTACTACAGATCCAACAATAAAAATCCCTCTTGATGTGCTCTTCCGCTCTGATGGACTCCCCGCCCAATTTGCATCTGTGAATATTCCAAAATTTGGTCGGTCGACCATGGCTTGGATCAACTTCTTGACTGCATAAAAAATGTTCAGTCGTGTGTTCACAAGGTACATGAGTGAACCCAAAAACTTCCTATACACAGTAGCATACACTTCCTCACTTGAAGTGGCATCCTCCTTCCTCTAGTTGGTTTCTAGAGGAGTCTCCATGGGTTTGCATCTGTCCACACGAAAATTATGAAGTATATTGTTAGCATACTTTCCCCAAGAGACAAACAATTCCCCTTCTCCTTTCCATACTTCAAAACCAAGGAAATAGTGCATGAGACCCATGTCCTTCATTTTGAACTCTCTTGCAAGGTCCTCCTTGCAAGATCTGATAAGTTGTTCATCACCGATTAAAATCAAGTCATCAACATATAAGACAATAATCAACAATTTAACTTCTACCAAAATGTGGTAAAGGTTTGCATCCGCTTCACTTTTGGTGAAGCCCAAACCAATGAGATAACTATCGATCATGGTGTACCAAACATAGGGTGCTTGCTTACCCATATAATACTCGCTTGAGTCTGCATACATGCGACTCTCTATTGAAGGTCTCAAAACTTTCAAGTTGTTAGAGGTACACCTCCTCCTAAATAACTCCATTGAGGAATGTTGTCTTCACATCCATCTGGTGGATCTCCTACCCCATTTGTGCAACCCAAGCAAGAATTGATCTGATGGAAGAGTACCTTACTACAAGAGCAAAGATATCCTCATAGTCAATCCCTTTAGCTTGAGATTACCCCTTGGCCACAAATCTGGCCTTATGCTTCTCTATGATTCCTTCTGCTGCAATTTTTACCTTATAAATCCATCTCGAACCTACCACTGATTTGTTTGTTGGTATTGGGACCACTTCCCAAACATTAGAGAAATTTTGAGGTCTAAAATGGGCCTCCTAAGAAAAATGTACAACCAAAATAAACTTTATAAGAACCAATAGGATTCAAGATGATGATGTCAACCATGTGGGACGATTCACCATTTTTGGAGTAAAAAAGTAAAAAAATAAAAAATATTAAAAAACTAAAACTAATTTTTTTCAGCTTGTATTTTCAACTTATCTCCCTAAGGTTTTACTCAAATTTCGATTGGGAGTACTCGCTGGATGCAAAATTTGATTTCTCATCTAAGGAGTACCCATGTTGCATACTTTTGATGGACCTTGATACATGAAAAATAAGAAATACATGAAAAAATATGATTGCAATCACATTTTTCATGTATTTCTCATTTTTTGTGTAGCTTGGTCTATCGAAAGTATGAAACATGGGTAATCCTTGGATGAGGAATCAAATTTTGCATTCAACAAGTGTTCCTACTTGAAATTTGAGTAAACCCATAGGGAGATAAGTTGAAAATACAAGTTGAAAAAATAGTTTTTAATTTTTCCCTCTAAAATTTGATGATGTAAGCTAATCTTATTTTATTATTTCCACTATTATTTTATAATTTCCTTAGGAGGTCCATTTTATACCTCAAAATTCCTCTAATGAACTGCATCTAACATTGGAATCATATTCTTCTACCATAACATAAAACCATATAGGATTATCTACTACTTCCTTGAATAAGGTCGGTTCTGTCTCTACTATCTCAATCATCTGATCCATGTAGTAATTGTACCGACCCGATGACCTCCTCTGCCTACGCTGTGATGTGGGTGCTCCCACATTCTCTCTAGTATCCTGAAATAAATTTTCAGCTTCCCTGGTTCATTTCATTCCTTCTTTGGATGTCTCTAAGTTGAGTTGTTATCTCCACTCTCTGCTCCTCTGCTTGTGGCTACTCCACAACTTCTTGAGGTTCTTCCTTTGGAGTCAAAAGCTACTGATATGCATGCAACTGAAGCTCCCTCTCAAGAGAACACCTCATTTCATTTTCTTCATCAAAATTCACATCCCTTCGAACAAATGTCATTCTGACGGATGGGAAGTAAACATGATAGTTGTGAGGTGTATCAATGTACCCCACAAATAGCCCCAAATTTTCCTTTTTCCTTGATTCCTTGGAGACATGGAAATATATTGATGCTCTGAAGATCCTGAAGTGTGACACATATGGTTTCTTCCCTGAAAAATATTCTTTTGGTGTAATCATCCCAAGAATATGATGAGGACTCCTATTCTACAAATAGACCGCCATGTTGCATGCTTCGACCCACAAGTGCAAAGGTAAGCCTTAGTCATGCAACATTTCCCTTGCTGCTCCCAAAATAATTCTGTTATTCCTATCAGCCACCCCATTCGACACAAAATCACCTCCGTTATCGCTCCTCATAGCCTTCACTTTCTTGCCAATTTATTTCTCAAAAAGTGCTTTAAATTCAACAAATTTTGTGAATGTTTGGAATTTATTCCACATGAAAAAAATCCAACACTTCCATGAGAAACCATCTACAAATATAGAATAATACCTATGCTCGCAAGTGGAGGCTATCGAGAAAGGTCCAAAAACATCAGAGTGGATCCTTTCAAGGATTGCATTCACTTTTCTATCTTGATCATTGAATGTGTATTTTGTGTAATTCCCCAAGGTACACCCTTTGCATGTATCCTGCTATTCTAGCCACTCCATTGGGGAGGTCTGTGGTGATCTACTGCATGATATTCAAAGTTCCAAGATGAAAATGGCCAAGTCTTCTATGCCATAATTCGCCGACATCACAAATCTACACCTTCTCTGCCTTTGTGCTCAAAGCAAAAAAATATTCCAAATCCAACTTGTAGAGGTTCTTCACTCAAACCCCGATATGCTTCACTTGTACTGTGGTGACGTGTCTTAGGAATGCATTTCTTTTACTGAATATCACATTATAGCCACAATCTTCCAACACTACGACAAAAACCATATTCTTCTTTAACCCAGTACAAACATCACATCTTTGAGCCTGAGAGGGGAGACCAACTACCTTCGAAAGGTGACTGTGTCGATCTTGGTCATGTTGTACCTTTTTTCATCTCCCATATCGATGTGCATATGGAAATATTTATCCTCCAAGTCACTGAAAAATTATTTGTTCCCCGTCATGTGGAACGAGGCACCACTATCGAGATACCACACGCTTCCCATCATTGTGCTTGCCACGCATGCAATGATAATGAATTCAAGCTCGAATTGTGAAGCCAAAGCTTCACCTGCCACTCCTCCTAAGGTATTCTTGCTTGCCTTCTTGTGTGGACACTTCATGGCATAGTTTCCAAACTTATGATAGTGAAAGCACTTGATTTTGGACAAGTATTTCTTCCCTTTTCCTTTATTTTCCTTTCCATCCAAGGAATAATTTTCTTCATCCTCACCCTTGGATGAAGTACCATCTCTGGTATTCCGCCTTATTTTCTCTTGTACCAAATCAAACCAGATTTGTTCCCAATTTTGTAATTTCTCCCTCCCATTCACCAAATATTGGTAGCCGTGTCAACACTTGGGAATGCCTAGAAGAGCCAGGCTCACCCAATTATCATCTAGTATTGTAACACAAAATCCTACAAATTCCTCACGAAACTATGTGAACCTGCTCAGATACTTCTGAATTGAGTCATTCTTCTACATCTTAATACTTCGAAGCTTGTACTTGAGTGCCAACTTCCTATGGTCACTACTATTCTGTGAAAAATCTGTCAATGCTTGCCACATTTCATACAAAGTCTCTTTCCCATGGATATTTGAGACAATATGGTCTCATACTCCCTCCAATATGATTCTCCTCACCCGGGCTACACATTTCTTGCATTCTACTATATTCTGAGTATCAATTGCCGCCGATACCAGAATGTCACTCTCTACAAATTCCTTCAATCCATTATCTTCCAACACTTCCTCCATGCAGTCCTTGTAAGAAACATAATTCGAGCTTCCCTCAAGGGAATACTTGAGTCTTAGTCTATAAAATCCACCCTTTTAGCGCTGAAGAATTTCTCCCGCAATTTTGATCCTCCTGCAAAGACAACTTCAAAATCTCTTCTATACTATGAATCTAGCTATGATACCATGTAGAAATTAATGTGTAGATTCTAAACTGCTCATGAAATTTACTAAATCATGAGACTAGAAGCTACTCTACTGATATGCGGAGGAAAATTCACGATCAAGAACACAAATCATTAACATGCAAGAATAAACATCACACATGCACAAATAGTTATCTAGGGTAAAGCAACTACTCAAAACCCCTTACTATTTATATTGCATTAATCAAAGAATCTAGATGAATAGAATATGATTTCTCAAGCTTGAGCACAACCTGCACCTATATCTTCTATCCTCTGCATGAATCACTGAACTTGACCAATACTTAGCCAAATTTTCAAGCCTCCAAGCTCCCATTTAGTTGCGATGTTCATTGAGAAATTAAACCCTATTTTTTTATGGAAATTCCTCAATTGGATTGCGCAATTCTTGTAGGCCCATTCTTTGATTGCATGCACCACATGTAAAACTTGGATTTGGATTAGTTTACAACTGATGTTAGACTGCCCTTGAACTCCGATATCAAATAGGTAACTCAAATTCTCTGCATACATCAATTATTTTTGGATAATTGATTAGTTAACTTGATGACCACTGTGTGTGATTGAATTTACACTGCACAACTTGACCTTCCACTATTTTCTCCAACAGTTGGAACTAGTTTAACTGAAAATAACTTAAAATAACTGAAATAGATTGCTAGAAATTAGTAATAAACCATACTGAAATGAAATCAAGTGCCTCCAAATCGAAAGTATTATGCTAAAATTGAAATTGAAATTTTAATCTAGTTTGACCAAGGTAATATCAAAACTAGATTTTCTTGCTGCATTTGCAACATATATTAAGTGTATTTCCTAGAAATAATTCAATTTATTTAATTTTGGAATTTACAGATTCTTCAGTAAAATATTCTTCCACATATTGATGTTCATTTTATTCTTCTCTAAAAAATTTAGGATGATCAACAAATAATTTTTGTGATGAACTTGATTCATGAATTGATTTTTCTTAAATTTTTTTTCTTCTTGGTTGTTGAATTGTCTAATTTAAACGGTAGAGGAATAAACATTTTCATATAATTAGAAATCAACCTATCATTAGTTGGATCTTTTAGAGTTAACACTCTTATGCAGGAGCATCTGAACCCCCCTTAATCAAAGAGGAATCTGAAGCGGAGCAAAGAGAGGACAGCGTGGACCATGGAGCAAAACAGGGGAAAATCTGTTTTAAAACAGATTTAAAGGATGGATTGGATAAGTCTCTCGAAGACTTGTTACTATTGTTATCCACCATGTGTTGTATGCATGCATGTAATGAGAGCTTTAAGGGCTTTTTGTAGAGGGTTGATCGGATCCTTCATAGTGATCCGATCCAACACTTCTTATATATATATATATATATATATATATATATATATATATATATATGTGTGTGTGTGTGTGAACCTGTGTGTTCAGGGATATAGAGGAGAGAGCAGTAGATAGACAAAATGTAGCCAGAGGAGAAACCGTCCTAAGGCTGTGATGCCTTAGTTTTGTAACCGTTCTGTATATAATGATAAAATGCGCATTACTATTGAATCGTGCTTGTGTTTATGCCTTTGTTTAGTTATATTATATATATGTGTGCGCGAGTTAAAATCCCAATTGTGAATGCATGCTGATCGACCATCGACCACTGTAGGGTTGATGACGATCCATTGAATAGTGAGATATTGTTATATGAGATTGCGACAGAACTGCGGTAGATAACCTTAAGTAAAGGAGGAAGCGGCGGAAATGCACAGCGACGGTGCGGATCTAATTGGTGATCGAAATCGGGGAGGTTAATAGAAGAGTGCGATATCGCAAATGTGGAAACGCCGATGGTCGATGAGCGATATGGCAATATCACTGATAGACCGATTGGGCAATCGGCGATCGGAGGTTATGGTGATCGGTGATCGGAACTGTGGTTCAATCGGAGCTTTAGCATTCAAGTCTTGGCGATGTGCGATTCCGATTGTATCGGATCGGAGCAACAAAGATTGAAATTGGATCGGAGATGGTTGGAGAGTGCGATCGCCGATGTTATAGAGTCGGTTGTATGGTATTTAGAATACATATATTTTCGTGTGTTGTATTATGGTTTGCTGTGGGGTCGAAGCATGTATTTTGTAATATTAATGCATGTTTTTATTGGTGATTTAGACTCCGATAAGGGGATGCTCGATTCAAATGAAGATCCACGTTAATAAAATTAAAGGTTTAAAATGTAGAACGCTTCCGACATGACTTGTGGGCCATAACCCACAGGTCAAGGATCGAATTTTTTTACATGCAAGGGGATTTTGGGCTTACCCCAAGATCTCTTTTCGTCAAGTGGTATCAGAGGAGGGAAAATATTTCCTGCGAGAAGAAAGAAGAATGCAAGCAGAAGGGGAAAGAAGTACAGTTGTGTTAAAGCTGGAGAGTTTATGGTCTTACTGTCGTGCAGATGGTGACAGCGGAAGGTGAGAAGATTTGCAGCAACCTAGAGCAAGGTGTGCTCAATTGGTTCCAGAGGAGAGAACCAGAAGGATGCCAAAAGATCGAGTGCGGAGGGCTTGGTGAGGTATCGTGTAACAGAGGAGACTGTTACTGCAGAGGTTGGTTGCAGCTCACAGAAGACCATGAAGGAAATTCCACTGAAGGATTGAAACAGTGGGTAGAATTGCTAAGGATAAGGAGAAGCATATGACCAGGAGGTCATAAATTTTTGTGCCTCGGGAGTCTGATGCAGGAGCATCTGACCCCCCCTTAATCAAAGAGGAATCTAAAGCGGAGCAAAGAGAGGACAGCGTGGACCATGGAGAAAAATAGGGGAAAATCTTTTTTAAAATAGATTTAAAGGATGGATTGGATAAGTCTCTCGAAGACTTGTTACTATTGTTATCCGCCATGTGTTGTATGCATGCATGTAATGAGAGCTTTAAGGGCTTTTTGTAGAGGGTTGATCGGATCCTTCATAGCGATCCGATCCAACACTTCTTATATATATATATATATATGTGAACCTGTGTGTTCAGGGATATAGAGGAGAGAGCAGTAGATAGACAAAATGTAGCCAGAGGAGAAACCGTCCTAAGGTTGTGATGCCTTAGTTTTGTAACCGTTCTGTATATAATGACAAAATGCGCATTAATGTTGAATCGTGCTTGTGTTTATGCCTTTGTTTAGTTATATTATATATATGTGTGCGCGAGTTAAAATCCCAATTGTGAATGCATGCTGATCAACCATCGACCACTGTAGGGTCGATGACAATCCATTGAATAGTGAGATATTGTTATATGAGATTGCGACAGAACTGCGATAGATAACCTTAAGTAAAGGAGGAAGCGGCGGAAATGCACAATGACGGTGTGGATCTAATTGGTGATCGAAATTGGGGAGGTTAATAGAAGAGTGCGATATCGAAAATGTGGAAACGCCGATGGTCGATGAGCGATATGGAAATATCACCAATAGACCGATTGGGCAATTGGCGATCGGAGGTTATGGTGATCGATGATCGGAACTGTGGTTCAATCGGAGCTTTGGCATTCAAGTCTTGGTGATGTGCAATTCCGATTGTATCGGATCGGAGCAACAAAGATTGAAATTGGATCGGAGATGGTTGGAGAGTGCGATCGCCGATGTTATAGAGTCGGTTGTATGGTATTTAGAATACATATATTTCCGTGTGTTGTATTATGGTTTGCTGTGGGGTCGAAGCATGTATTTTTTAATATTGCATGTTTTTATTGGTGATTTAGACTCCGAATAAGGGGATGCTCAATTCAAATGAAGATACACGTTAATAAAATTAAAGGTTTAAAACCTAGAACGTTTCCGACACGACTTGTGGGCCATAACCTACAGGTCAAGGATCGAATTTTTTTACATGCAAGGGGATTTTGGGCTTACCCCAAGATCTCTTTGCGTCACACTCGATATATAGTAAGGATTGATGTGGAATATTCATTAAGATAATCATTTTCATTATATGTAGGAATCCATAATGGTTCTTCAATTTCTTCAATATATTTTGCAAGAGGGTATAACTTTTGTTTTATTCACTTATTCTCATTGATAAATTGTCATATTTCCTTAGTGGAATTCAATATAAGCATCTGTGGTTGCTAACCACATCTGTCCCAATATTAATGGATACCCTCCTATATTGGTTTTGGTATGCAAGATAAGAAAAGTGGTAGGATATTCCCATGAATCTACAATAATAATGATATCTTCCAAAAAACACTCTGGCTTAACAATGGGATTATCAACCATTTGCAATAAAGTTGGGGTTTTATTCATGAAATTTTGAAGATTTAAACTCATTATTTTATGAGTCATCAAATTAATGGATCTTTAAGATCAATTAAAGTATTTGGAATGAATTTCTTTCCTATTTGTACTTTGAAAATAAGAGTACTGGGGGGCCCATATTTAAAGTTTAATTGTTTCCAAGCATAATTTCAAATAATTGACCAGTTACTTATATGTTAGGAGGATCTTGTTTCTTTTTACTTGGTTTTATAATACATAATTCCCTTATAACCTTGTTACATATTGGTATATCCTTGATTGCTTTTATTATAAGGATTTTTACGCACAAATTCTTCAATTCTTCTAAGATATCAAAGGTTGATTGCATAACTATCATAGTCCTTGTAAGATTCTCAAGAAATGGTGGAGATTGAAATTGATTATATTGTTGATTTTTTGTTTGATTTTAATATTGAGAGTTCAAAAATAAAGATTCATCCTTTTCTTCCTTAGAATGCTACTTTTATTCACTCACATCCTTAATTCTAGGTAGCTTTGGATTTTCTAAAATTCTCCCTTATCTTAAAGGCGTGGCTTGGAAATTGATAGCCAACAGTAGAAAGAGTTGAATATTCTTCACTGTCATTGGAATAAATTTCTTGATTTGATTGTGGTTGTTGATTTTCTCGATCCATCCTAATATTTTGGTAAAAATGAGAAGGTGGGTTACACTTTTGTGTGAATCGCAGGTGGAAAAGTCATTTTCCCAACCGTTTAGCTGAACTTTCGAAATTATTTCGGCCGAACTAATTCTTCTGTTTACATTGACGACATATTGACGACATGGGAAAATAAATTTTTGGCCGGAGATGGGAAAACCGGCAACCAAAGTTAGACCAAATTAATAGTCTGGCTGAACTATTAGTCCAACCGAACTTTTAAAATAATTCAGCTGAAATTTCTCTTATAAATATACTGGCCTGCAAACCTTAACAGGTTTTAGGCTTATTACCATTGTCGCATCTGTGTGTCATATGTCTATCTTGCGTCTATTTGTTTTCTGTGTGATCTCTGTGTCATCTGTTTGCAGGGGCTTGGTGTTGTGCCGCAACGACGAGGTGAGAGAATTGTTGCTCTATTTTTTTTGTTGATTTTAATTTTATGGCTCTGTTTTTTTGTTCGCAGGGAATTTGATCTGCGTCCTCCATGACGTATTCGACGATATATTGCCTCATCTTCTCATTGTGGCCTCATCCTCTTGTTGTCTCCGAATTTCCAGGTATGCGTCATCGTAACCTCTTTTTTTAGCAAGTTAAAAAAATAAAATTAGTCGTTAAAATTGAAATAAAAATAGTTCTTATGATTTATGACTGTAGATTTCTATGTCTCATCAACATAAATCTTCTTTAATAGGCGAATTATAGATATTGATATTTAGAAATGAAACACATAAATGTTATGCCATTGAATACTTGGCTGTCTAAGCCATCCCTCCCTTCGGTACCTCCTAGACACTTCTAAGAGCTCTAGCGAATAGTCTCCATTCTTGTAATTTGTAAGAGAAATAAAAAATACTTTCTATCAGTGTCCATTTTTGTAATTTGAAAGTAGTTATTTGGAACATGACAAGTCTTGCTCAACATCTAGATGCCATTATAGCATATGAATAAATACTTATTAGTCTTAGAAATAATATATTTTTTCTTTTCTTATCTACCCAAGTATTCTTAGTATTCAGCAAACTATAAAACAGAAGAGCAAAGAACCTCAAAGAAATTCACACAGAATTCAACAACAGAATGAAAAGAAATTCACACAGAACTCAGCAATAGAATGAATAGAAATTCACACAGAATTAGGCAACAGAATGAACACAAATTCACACAGAATGAACATAATTAAACACCACAAAGAAATTCACACAAAGAATTCAGCAACTCAGAACACTGGTATCTTTATTCAATGGTTTTACATAAACAATCAGCTTTCATACATTCAAAGAACCATCACAAGGTTTTCTAATTGTAATTTGGTTCTGGACCGAGGAAAAAAAGGAAAGCCAAGATATACATAACCGAACAATAAATAGTATATATAGCCAATTTTCAAAATTTAGTTATGGTAGGTTACAAATAATGAAGGGAATCAAATTTTTTTACTATTCATATTGTTAAATAGTGTGGATCCAGTCAAAGAATATTGTAATAGTAACAATAGCTTTGTCATCCTTTGTAGAATAAGCCACATGGTACATTCACTGTCTTCATATAAAGGAAACACGATATTCTAATCGGTGGAGTTCATCTTAGTTCTGTCCTTCAAGCAAAAACGTATTACATTATTTTTCGTAGAGTAATTTATAGATGCTGCTTTAACAGTCCCTCCTTCTAGTCACATTTCTCTACTCTCTATCCAAAAAAGTTCCTTTTGAAGTGGAATGCACAGATATCGAATATCTTTGGCATGTCCTTCTAACATCTGACATGGCTGTAAATTACCCATCATATCCAAGGATATTAAGAAATATAAAAAATAAAAACATTTTTACCAAATCATATAGGAACTTAGGAATACCTGCAACATTATCTTGTAGATCTCCAACTTCAACAGAATCAAGAATATTGTATCTTATTTATGGAACATTCAGTACTTGATGATAAGTCCTCTTAATCCTGTGTCCAAATGGCATGATTCTCAATATCCTCTTTGCTTTCATTAGAAGCCCCATGGAATTGGTCCAAGCTATATGATTATCAATTTGATTTGATAATCATCACATTCCTTGGTACTTACAAGATTTTGTGTTTTTTTAATACCTTTTAGTCACTTAATCATTGGAAACAAGTTCAAATATTTTTGCAAGGATTAAGAAATACACAACAGTGATCTGCTGCAAAAAGCACTTCCCGTGCCATCATTTCATTCTCTCCTAACCAAATCAGTTACATTCCAGTTTTAGACCAATGGTTCCACAATCATTGTATTTCAGCTATTAAACAAAATACATCAGTCCTTTTAACAATTTGAGGGATTTATTTTGCATGTAGGCATTAATTTTTATTTGCTAGATGGCCAAGCACCACAATTCAGGGAATTTTCTCAACTTCTTGTTCTCAAATTTGTTTCTATTTATTTAATGAGTTTTTTGTCACAAGTACCTAGTTCAAATACTAATAACAGTTGCTTAGGGCTACAAATTTACTATAAATACCACAAATGAATGTGGATATACATCAACCTTTATGTATTGAATCCTAATGTTATATGAAACACAACTAAAATGCTGTGAGAAACAAAGACCAACATTAATATATAAACAATAAATAGTATGATCAAATGCCAATACTAGGAAACAAAAGAAGCATTAGGCATTTCTCAATCTTCCCCAAATTTGCTATTGCATTTCAAGTTGATTGCTGATTTTTTGGACTGGTATAGCTTATTATATATACAATTAGATCAATCAACTCATGATGGATTAAGAAGACCAGATATTCCAATAATTCATCATGCATGTCATGCATTTCTTATAAATTGTCCTTTACAATATTGGTCCAAGCTATAGATCTAGCTCTAGTACCTTTGCTATACAATTTTCTTTTTAGAAATGTATTAGCGCAAAAAAATTACCTACCCAAAAAATACTATTTGATTGTTGTTAGCTGTATGCAATATCCCCAAATGCTTGCATATATTAGACCTTCAAAATTAACTGCAAATTCTGAAATAGTCCACCCTCCAATTGTTTCCAAGGAAATGTTTCTTAGCATTGTCTTTTGTGTTAAGAATAAGGGAAATCAATTCTGACTTTATATCTCATGTTGTACCTTGAGTACCTTCTTTCTTAATTGTAGCTTTATCACTGGTCTCTGCTTCCTTTTGTAATATTTAAAATTTTCTTGTAATATTTAAATCAGCCCAATGTATTTTATTAATGTACCTAAATTTTCACCTTCCATGATGCTTCTAATCTTGTAAAATGTTAAAAGTGGAGTGTTTTATGATGTAATTGATATTAATAATTTAGATTATGTATAGTGATATGATGATAGTGTAGGTTTATGTTCAAGTTGTAAAATACTTGTACATATCAAGGATGAATGATAGTACAGGCCAAAAATGACATTATTATAAATTATTAAACAATTTGTTAGGTGCTAAATCATACTTCTTATTAAGGACATAACTAATGCAAGTTGAAAATTCATTTTTAATGTTCTTAGCCTATTTATAGATGTCAAAGTAAAGGTTTCTAGATGTGATTTCTCCCATAAACTTCAAGACAAACTAAACTTTAAGGCAAACCATGTACATGTCATTTCTCCCACAAACTCACCAAGGTGTGACTTTTGACATAACTTCATCAACCACTACCACTAGTTGTTTTAGTAAGTGCATAAAATAATTTTGCAAACCATGTACATTTCATTTCTCCCACAAAATCATCAAGGTGTGACTTTTGACATAACTTAATCAACCACTACCACTAGTTGTTTAAGTAAGTGAAAACCACTACCAATTTAAGGAAAACCATGTACATGTGTCATTTCTCCTATACATGTGTCATTTCTCCCATAAAATTTTCGGCAAACTTTAAGGCATGTGTCATTTCTATGTCATTTCTATCTTAAACTCTAGGCACTTGGGCAAACGTTAAGGCATGTCATTTCTAGATGTGATTTCTCCCATAAACTTTAAGGAAAACCATGCACATGCCATTTCTCCCACAAATTAAAGGCTTTCTTCAATTAATTCAAGGCAAACTCTAAGGCCTAAAAAGTAAACATAAATTCGCTGAAATCTCATAGGATTTTGAACTTCCATAGGATTTTAGTCTGTCTGTTGAGTGTTAACTTCTACAAGTTATAAAGGCAGAGTCTGTAAAGGGCCAGGTAGCCTCTGGATCTCATATTTTCTCAAAGGTGACATATCTAGTAAACGCCCCTACAGTCAATCTCTGGAACAAGTCTAAATAGAAGTTCTTCATTTTAATATCCATAAAATACTACCACTTTAAAACCGTGTACATGTGTCATTTCTCCCATAAAATTTTAGGCAAAATTTAAGGCATATGTCATTTCTATGTCATTTCTCCCATAAACTATAAGGTAATGTCATTTCTCCCACAAAATCATAAACAAGGAAAATTTTAGGGGCGAATTTTAGCCCAAAGGCGAAATTTAAGGGGTTTTAGATTTTAGAGGGGAGAATTTTTTATATAAACCCTCTTTTGTAAAGTTTGTATAATTAGCCCCAAAATTATTTTAAAAATAAATAATTATTATACTTTAGCCCAAAAAAAGAAAGAGCGCATAAAACATAAAATGCTGGATTCGCCTCCAATTTTTCTGGTCTGGACAATTTTGGTTGGTATTCGCCCCAATTTGCTAGGCTGGAGGGTTTTGGAACTGCTTTCGCCCCCAATATTCAGTATGGTTGCAGGGTAAATCTTGCATCTGGACTGCAGTCGACAATGGAGTCTTCTTCTCGCTGCAGGGTAAAGCTTGCATCTGGACTACAGTCGACAATGGAGTCTTCTTCTGGGTCTGGATAAGAGGCGTCTCGTGAATAGGGCTGCTGGGGCTTCGTTTTTTTGGAAGTTCTTGGTCATATGGGTGGAATTTTCCAAACCAAACATGGAATGCCGTTGTTGCTGCTCTTGCCCCTAGTTTTCCCCTGGTTGGCCCGGTTTGTCTTGGCCCATGGCTCCTGGATCTTGCTTTCCTCCTCCTCCTGCCAGATGGGGGCCTAGACCATGGGTTTCAAGACCCTGGGCCGCTGTCGCTGCCACCACTGCTTCTAATAACCCCGCTACTGTGGATTCTGGTTCTCCTACTCTGATTCAGACATGGTGTGAAGATAGTTGCGGTGTTGACAGTTAGATCTTTCCCTTTATATTTTTTATTGCTTCTAATAACCTCGCTGCTGCGGATTCTGGTTCTCCTACTCTAATTCAGACATGGTGTGAAGACAGTAACGGGTTTGAAGTTTATAAATTTTTCTTGTTACATCTATTGAAACGGTGTATTTTAATTTTCATTTATATATTCTTTTCCTTTGTCAACTGAAGTTTCCTTTTCCTTTTGTCTATCCAAATGCAAAAAAATATGGTGTTTTCTAGTTGGAAGGTTTAATCACTTTCTCTGTAACGGAATTCCAAAATGGAATATGGTAGTGCTCATTTTAAGAGCTCGAATACCATTCTTTTGCCCCTGACTTCGTCTTTTCTTTTGCTTTTATGTTGCAACTCACAACCTACCTCACCTCATCATAGCCGACAACTGCGACTGCTAAATTTACCAGCAAATGAAGAGAGGTTTTCAAATCAATTTGTCAACCTTATATCTTGCGTCGGGCCAGGTCTTTGTGTACCATTTTCAGATTATGTTCTTGTAGGGATTTGTTACCTTTTTCTGAAATGGCATGTTTGGACAGAATTGGTTTTGCTATGTATTTGATGAAACTAGAGGTGTTCCTATATTACTGCTTGTTGTTATCCTATTTTACTGCAGTGACGTATTATGTTAGAGATTTTGTTCCCAAATATAACAACTCCTCTGTTTAGTTAGCCCAAAGCACAGGGTGTGAGGCAAGATTTTGAAAAAATTACTAAATAGACCTGGTTCTTAGTCTAATAGATTGTTTTCTTTCAGATAAGTGATGGGTTTCTCCTGATATCAGACTCTAAATAGATAATCATTTTTCTTTGAAATCCACATGAACATGATTGTTTACTGCAGTGACATTATCCTATGGTAGAGATTTTGTTCCACATCTAACAATACTCCCCTCTGTTCTGTAGCCCAAAGCACTGGGTGTAAGACGAGATTTCGAAAAATTTACTAAGTAGATCTGGGTCTTTGTCTAACAGATTGTTGTCTTCAGATGGGTGAAGGGTTTCTCCTGACACTGCTTACCTTTTGTAGTAGCCATTTGGTTTTGATTGCATGTGTTTTTTTGTACAGTGGGAACTAATGGTTGCATGCCCTTGTTCTTCTAATTTCTAAGTTCATGTTCACTTTGAGAAAATGATGGAATTTGATTCCCCAACATATATAAGTAATCGGATGTTTCAATAATTTGCATCTCTATTGAGTCCAACTCCCTATTATCTGAGAGTGAAAAAACTACATATCGATCCAAACTGACTGAAAAAATTTCTTAGAATGGACCAGTGAGTTCCATATCATAATCAAATAAGGGATTGAGTTTGGCACGATTGTATTTCTGCAAAAGAAAATTGACTTTAGTATGAAAGCTACCTTGCCAGTTTCAAGATTTGATACCAACTTCAATTTTTCCAACATGGTACGGAAAAACATTTACATGCTGTCCATTTCTGGTAAATAAAATTGGAGCTAAGAGAAAATATTTTAGCTACCATCATAAAATCAAATCCTCTGCATCTGCTGAGTAAGTTGGTTTATGCTTTAGAGGACATGTCCCTATCATTTAATATAAATTCCTATTATATATATTTTATGTTGCAACTCACAACTTACCTCACCTCATCGAAATTTCTTCAGAGGACATGTCCCTATCATTTAATGTAAATTCCTATGATATATGTACTTGTAGATAAAATCAATTTTTTGATAGTAATGGAAGGAATCGATTTTGGATACCACTGGATCAAACACATAATGTAAGCATTGTAGAGCTAATTTCAGTATGGTGTTTATGTAATAAATATAATCAAAAGCTTTTGGCATTAGTCAGCCTAAAATATATCATATCTAATCATCTTTATCATTATGTCCATAGAAAATATAAAACAAAATTTGCGATTTGCAAGCATAAGTAACATATGCAACATACTATAGAGTTTGCATCAGTTGATACACATCTTTAATAATTAGACATTGAATAACTCAGCTGCTGGATGCCTTTGGTTATTTTGTTTAAGAAATGCATTATGTATGGTCATTATCAATCCTCTCAGAGCATATACACACTATGCACAAACTGCATAATGGTTATATTGGCAAATCAATGTTAACATCTTTTTATAGGAAACTCAAACCTCTCAGAGCATATACAAACTATGCACAAACTACATAATGATTATATTGGCAAATCAATGTTCACATCTTTTTATAGGAAACTCAAAGCTCTCTAATAATTGAGGTTGCATAAATCAATTTATGTTTTGTGTTCTGTTTTTATCATATAAGATAAGATAAGACTAGATAGATAATTTTGCCCATGTCCACAAATGATGGAAAAAGTGGGTCAGTGGGACTGAAATGTACAACTGGTAACAATATATTGTGGGAATGCCATGCTGAAAACTAAAGAATAAAGATATCAGCAAGAAAGTAAAATTTAATAACAAAAAAAAATAATTACTATTCATCATTAGGTAATACATTAGAATTAGAGGAGATGGAAGAAGGTTCTGCTGCCATTTCACTTGCTGAGGTGCAATTGCACTACCTGACAATGTCATTGGGGGAGTACCCAGGGTTGAGATGACCTGGCTGTGTGATCCTCAGAGGAAATTGGAAGTACTTAGTGGAATTTCTAACATTTGATGTTGCCAAGAAGAAGCTAGTAATACAAGTTTCGTGCCAGATGAGGGCTGGTTTTCCAATTGGAACTGGAATCTGGCAATCATCTGTGGCTAGATTTTTGTATATGATCATTTCCAATCCCCTCTGAGCACATGCAAAAGAGTAGACAGACTTATTGCAAATGCTTCTGGACCAGAAGTGGAAATTTTTTTGGATAGCTTCAGCCATATCCTAGCCTAGGATGTTGTAGGTGTAGCTAGGCATGGTCATTGCCTTGTGCATTATGTCCATATCTACTTTTGGTTGTTTGGTGTAAAGCATATCTATAGATGTTTTAATGTGTAAAATGGCACATTCTCCTAGAAGATTTGGGATACATGCTTTCCTCCACTGAAATATATTTCTATTACGTCAGAGGATGACAATATGCAAGTCACTTTTGTCCAGCCATAGTTAAGCATTACACTCAAATTTAAAACTGGATTATTAGATAGCACTTTGGCTAACCAGTGCTATGAAAAATCAAAACAGAGCTGATAATCGTATCAAACAACAAAATAAAACCTGCTTGGGTCTGGTTGCTCAGGGAAGAGTTGTCCATGTTCCAAAGTCCAGATTTTTGGATAGGTCCTAAAGCCTAGATTTTTTTAATTGATCTGCAACTGCTACTTGGACTCTGCCATACTCTATATTCATATTTGAGGGCAGTTAAGGTTTCTAACTCTCTAAGTCAATGCAATATACAACTTAATGAACTGGGCTCTGGTTGTCTATGGTCTTACTCTTTGTATACACTCTAGTGTCTTCAGCCATCTTCCTTTGTCCTCGTCATCTACAAGAAGAAGCTTGTTGTGATAAAAAAAAAAAATAAACTGTTAATTTTGTAATTGGTAAATGCAAACATAAAAAAAAACGTTTGTATAAAAATCGTTAATATTAGAAGGCTTCGTGTAATGGAAAATAGGGATATTATATTTGCAACTTGTAGAGAAGGGAAAACAGAGCACCACAGAATCAACTGGGGAATTCTTAGATGGTTAAACCATTTTGCAAGTACCATATTTTTAAAAACTGGCTCAGACTGAACTAGAACCAATCAAACTAGCCAGTTGGATAGGGCCAGGGGTCAAACTGGCCACCAACCTGGACTGGTCGACTGGTTTGGTACCAAACTAGTACAAACCAGTCCAATCTGGTCTGAACCGGTTAGTTCCATCTTGAACCGATCATGTCGTAAAAGTCTAACTCCTAAAATCTAAATGAGAAACCTAACTCCTAAACCCTAGAAATTTTGGAAATCAATGATAATCTTTCCTTTTTATCCTTTTTATCCTTTCTATCCCCACCAATTCATATAAGCTCACACAATCTCATCAATCCAAAGCAAATAACATTTCTAAGCATGTCCATTGTAACCCTGATAATTTATTGTGGAATAACCATCTAAAAGTTCAAGAATTCATATGGAAGAGGGATAATCTTTCTGTATCTAAAACAGTCTGAAATGTCAACACTCAAAACTACTGAAGTAGAATTATACTTTTAATACAATTATTTTGTGTGGTCTTTGTAAGGTTAGCAACAGGTCCAAGGTGTTAATGGAATACTAAAATTCAATATTTGGGCCAAATGGATCTATGTGCATAATTGATTTAACATTGTTATATTTCCACTATGCAAAGTGCTTGGAATTGAGTAACTTCAGTGTGTTTCTGATCTGGTATAGACATAGACCAGATCTGGGATATAAGGAAAATTCAACAATATGGAAAATAACACTAAAATCAAGAATAGATGGATCATTGAACCCATTCATTTGACCTTGGGACTAATGTAGTTGGTGACATTTCCATATATGCAACAGGAAAACACTCTTATTATATGCTTCAAGATCAAAAAATAAGTGCACAACAATAACTGAGTGCTGAAGATGTGTTGAATGACAAGAAAATGTTCAGGATGGGCACAGTTTCCATTATCAAAAAACAAGAAGAAATACTGTGCCGAGATTGTCTAGAAAGCATGTGTAGCAGGATATTTGAAAGGAAGTGTCATAGATTTGGAGCACATGATTTTTCTCTCATCAGTAGAAGTTTATTATTTTGTGTGGTCTTTGTAAGGATAGCAACAGGTTCAAGGAAAACATTCTAGAAAAATCTATAATAAGCCTAATAATGAATCATTCTTTCGCTTAGCCCTGCTATGGCTTTATGAACCTCTTGCCTGTACTTGTTATAACCAAATCAATGTTCCCCTGACCCTGGAATCTTTGGGATTTCTTTAGCTTGAGAATTTGCATATCTCCTTAGTATCCTTTCCTCTCAGATTAACTACCACTTAATACCATTTCTGACCCTTCTCTGTAACGTCTTGTACAGTCCCATCAATGGCCTTTTGATGGATCTCATTTATCATATAAAATAGGTTCTTCAAGTTTGGTAACTTAGTGACAGGTTTCTTTGGAGTCACTCCTCTCATTTAGCATATCAAATAGGTTCTTTGAGTCTGCTAACTCTTAATAACATGTTTTTTCTTATTTTCTTACCTTTTTCTCTCTACTTAGTTTTGATCCACAATTGTGGTGATGATATGTCAAAGATCTGCACTAGATCATCGAACAGTTACTGTTCCAAACTGCTTTAGGGGGGCAATCAGAGAATGGGGATATTTTGGCTGCCCTGTTTTTTGTAGGGAATGTCACAGGGACAGTTCCTAGGCAATAAATGGATGACCAGGGATGCTTTCTAGGTGTCTTCTTATCTCCAACGAAAAGAAGGGTATGTGTTCCCTTTCATACAGGGGATGTGTTCCTTTTCATACTGGTGAATATGGATCCTTCTTAACTCACTAACAATAAGTATTTTAATGGCTTCAGTTAATTACTGTAGGTGTGTCGATTTTCAGCTTTCACATTGGGACTAATTCTGACCTAAATAATGTCATGAACATAATGATTGTAGTATATCCAGAAAGAAATAATTTCTTCAAAATTGACGGTATCTTTTTCTTCAATCATGCTTAGAAGGTTGCTGTAATCATAATTTTTCGTTTGATGTATATTTTGCATTTTATTGGATCTACTAATGAATCATAATGATAGGGACAAATGACCTTTTTGTCTTTAGACTCTGTTTTTTCTGCTATAAGGCTGTATCTAGTCTTTGAAAGTTTGGTTGAGATATTATCTGTTAACTGTTTAAAAGCACAGAACATCCAGTAGAACTTTTTCGTTAACTTATTTAATTAAGAACTGATAAATACTCACCCTTCTATGGTTAAAGAAAAGCATGAAATATGACAAGGTTTTATTATATGTTAATTCATTTAAACTTTAAAGTTTATGTGAACGGTTTTGTGCACATTTTAAGTGAGATGCAGAAAATATTGCCTGGAAAAAATTTGCTTATATATTGCCCATAATATCATTATGTAACTTGTGACTGCCCAATGGCACGCTATATAAACACAGACTCTGAGTTAAGACTTTGTAAACCTCGTTTTATAATATATTGGTATAAGTGATTGAAGATTTTGTTGTTTGAGCTATTGATGGTCATAATTTTTGTTTAATTATTTTCTGATCATAAATTTGTTGTATTTTGACTCTCCTCTTTCCTTTGTATGTCCTTTTTATCTTCAAGAAAAGAGATTTTCAGTGTTGCATTTGATAGTCTCCTTTCTTTAAGAGAAGGAAAAAGAGATTAATTTGGACTATGATACTGTAAAGTCTTTTAGACCTCTTGTATTTAAGAAATAAATAGTATTATTCTTTTGTCTGTTGTTTTACAGATTCCATGTTTCCAAAGAAGCTAGGCATTTCTGAATTTATGTAATATGCAGGGTGTGAATTTGGAGCAACAGCACACCATGAGATGTTAACTTCTTTCTATGGCACCTCTGTGTTGAGAAATTCTTGTCAGGTGCCAGATAATCACCTTTGCATGAACTTATGCCTTGCAAATGGCCACCTTTGCATGAACTTACGCCTTGCAAATGGCCAAGATATCTGAACGATAACCATTTTCTTTTACAATCTTTAAATAAAATCAGGCAGCAATTTTTGTAAATCCACGTTATAGCTGTCAAAATTCAATATTTTGGGTGCCCCAGAGGTTTCTGATCCTGCTGAATCCATTTCCATCATTAAAACTCCATTCAAACATTCCTACTGCTACATTTAACTCCGACAGGAATTTTTGAAAATCCACTTTATAGCTATCAAACTTCAAGATTTTGGATGCCCCAAAAGTTTTTAATGGCGCTGAATCTATTTCCACCATTAAATACTGGATTCAAACATTTCCTACTGCTAATTTTTTTGATTTTTTTTTGTTAGATTCAAGCCATTTTTGTCATTCAAGTCAAATTTTAAGACTAAATAAACTACCAAAAAATAGTTTTCATTTTTTATTAATTTATTCTTACCTGGTTCCAACAACTGTGGTGTCAAGATGAGTTTGATCTTTAGCAAAGTATCTAATTAATCCAAAATCTGAAATTTTGGGTTTGAAATGTTGGTCCAATAAAATATTTCTAACTGTTATGTCTCTATGGATAATGCGAATATCTGATTCTTGATCAAGATAAGCTAGCCCAGCAGCAACTCCTAATATAATTTCAAACCTCAACTGCCACTCCAGAAATCTGCCTAGGTTTTCATTTGTTGCAAAATTACAATTCGGTCTCAAATAACTATATTAACTAACTAAACAATAGTGTTTGAAATGTCACATTGATTGGAGCTAAAATCAAGTTTTAGGGTGAAGAAAGATCACCAAATATGAATAGATCAAGACTCTTGTTGGGAAGGTATTCATAAACCAAGAGTCTATCTGTGGTATCCACACAACATCCAAGCAGTTTGATGAGATTTCTATGTTGAACATTGCTTATCAGAGTCACTTCATTGAAGAAGTCGTTCACACTCTGTTCTTTCTCTGTAAATAGTTTCTTCACCGCAACTTCATTTCCATTTGGTAAAATTCCCTATCAACATGTCCTCTATATTACTCAATTTACTCTTCGTATTTCATAACTCTTTTTAGGATAAAAGGAATTCAGATATCACCTTATAAACCGAACCAAAGCCTCCTTCGCCAATCTTGTTTACTGGGTTAAAATTTTTGGTGGCAGCTCATAGAGTACTGTATTTGTAATTTAATTTTGATTTGGATATAGCTGTTGACTGTTCAATTGATAGTTTGGAATTCCCTGCAAAATAACCATCACGTTGATGATTCAGGAAATCATGTATAGCAATTGTAGCATTCTACTTCTAGGTTAATGCAACAATTAAATAATATATTGAAAATTCTATTTTAAGTTTTTATTTATGATTTATTTAATTTTTTTATTTTTAGTTTTTTAAAATCTAAATATAAGAGGTTTTTTTAGTGCATTATATTAGATATTATTTTTGGAATTCTACTGAGTTAAGTAAGTTATTTATCTATGACCATTTCCATGATAGGAATTCATCAGTAGAAGTTTTATTATTTTGTGTGGTCTTTGTAAGGTTAGCAACATGTCCAAGGAAAAAATTCTAGAAAATATATAATAAGCCTAATAATGAAAAAAAGTTGGAGGTGGCAGTTAATCTAGATACAACTAAAAACAACAATTCTATGGGACCTCATAGTTGGTGGGTAGGATGTTTCCTATTGGCCAGAGTTTGTGCTAAGTGCACAGGGAAGCTATTCAACTCTAATTGACAAGAAAAAAAAATTTCCTTCATATGATGAGTCAATTTGCAATTCCTTCAAGGCATCAAAGGCAGGGAAGGTAGTTCTGATAATATACAACTCCTCTTCAAACAAGAAGAAGGCTGCAGCCTATAGATACATGGTAAAAAAGAACATAGTCTAGGAGTTCGAGCCTCGCAGTAGATTAGATGTACTTAGAAAGCTTTCTTACATTCAGAAATTAGAAATGTTAGTAGATAAGAATGTGCCATCATGTTGGAGAAGCAAGTTTGTCTCTTTGGAAGCTGGAAACTCTATCTACATATGTGCTACTATATAAAATTAATATTGGTAATAATAAAGGTTGGTTGTGTTTCCAGAGCAGATCATCACTGTGAATTCCACAGCTTTTCATGTTTTTGATTGATAGGTATATGATATACATGGTAAAGCAAGTATAAATAAAATTTATAAATATTGACCACCCCAAGGCTAGTTAAATTTTTTATTTATTGTTTACCCCATACACAAATCTATATAAATAATATTTTTAGTTCGAAAAATGAATATTGTATTAAATTCCTCATCAATAAAATTGTTCTTCAAGGAATGGTCTACATTCAGAGGGTTACCTATATCTAAATGAAACCAGTTTGTTGCCTTTGGCTACATATTTTCTAAAAGGTCAAAATTATCTTAAAATAGAACCGATTTTTTTCTTTGTCTTTTTGGTTACTATATAGTAAGTATATCATGAATTCAGGACCAATGCAACCCAGAGAACCCAAATGAAGGGGGAGAAAAACTATATTTGAGGGTGAAGCACTTTGTATTATACATATGAACATATTCTAATTTAAGATAATGCAACCAAGTATATTTAAATGAATGGGATACGAAAGGTGACGAGTTTGGATAATAGATAGCAATTTGGTCAATTATGTTTTGATGTATATATTTGTTTAATTAAATTTTTTATTTTATTATATTAAAGAGATGTGACCAATTTTATTTCATGGAAATGATAATATTTAGATAGATATAAAATTTTTAAAATTAGGGAGGAGTTGAAGTTTTTCACTATGTTATACTTTCATTTTATTATATTTTAAACAAAGATTAATGCTCCTCTCACGAACTAGGTACATATTCCATAGAGGTCATTGAATATGCATTTTGTGGATAGTTTTTTTTAAGGTTTCAGAGGTAGGCATGAAGAGAACAAAGCAATTTTCAAGATAACTCACAAAAGTTGATAAACAAACCACCCATTCTTCCAAAACATTTTGTATTGCCTCAAATTTATCACCTACATCACCTTTATCTCACATGGAAGATGTATCCCCACTCCTCGACGTTACTTTGCACCTCTCAGTGCAAATGCTAGTATTACTTGATTTTCCATGCTTATGTGGAACATGGTCAAGAGAAGGAACTATAACAATAATGGATTTGCATGAAAGCTTTATAACATTTTCAAACATGAAAGTTGTGATGTGTTACTAAGTTTCTTCATTATTTTATAGATCAATACATGTTAAACCGACTTTACTCCTTGACTGGCATTGCATTCAACATTGTGCACAAGTATGTTTTAAATGTATCAATCAAAAGTATGATTTTATCTATATTTGATAATGCAAGTTGAATACATCATACAATACATAGGAGCGTTATGGCTATGAAGTTCAATATGAAATAATCTATTGATTTCTACTATTACTATTATATAAGGGGTGCTCTTCCAATGGCCATTTATTAGCTATGTTAAGAAGGCTTTGTGGAATTTTTATATACTATAAGATTATGTATAGTTGAGTTGCGGACAACTAAGTAGAATTTGGTAGGAAGTTTGGAGTATGTGTAATTCATAATGATCTTGTCTTCTCTTCATTGATGACTTTTCAATGTGTGATTTTTGACCTAAGCCATTGCATTATCAATGTGTCAAGGCTCACAACTCGACCTATATGCCAACTACTTCTTATGATCGTTCCTAGGAACATGAATCCTAATTTTTGAAGGTTTAAAATTTATAACAAGTTTTCTCTATTGTGGTCGAATTTGTGGTGGTTATCTCAAAATTTATTTAAGGTACCATGGATCTAAATTTCTTATGAACTTTAAACACTATAACAAACTTTGGTGCAAATTGTTCATCAATTCTCACTTGGTTAGGGTTATAGATGTTAATGAAAATTTAATGTGCGTGCATGAGATTTGGGTGCAAATGCACAATGTTGTGTAGCATTAGTGTGATAAATATGGGATAGTGAAAAGCATAGTTTTTAAGATTAGTTTAAGTTGACTCGTACCTCATCAACTTAGTCAAGTTGATTGTTGGTTGAACGGATAATTGTTGGTTCAATGGACATAAGATCTTGTAGGCACAAATACCAAAGGGAAAAATGGATCCCATCATGGGGTACTCTTTGTAATTCTCCACCACTACTACCTTCCATGCTTCCTCAAACTCCTCTCCAACCTCAATATCAGTGCTAGTAGTAGCATGAGAAACAACACTATGCTTAGCAGAACTAGAAGAACGCGTTTTCCAAATTGCACGAGAACTACTTCTCTCATGAGTCACCATGTCCCATGCTTGGTCTCGATGGTTCTCTTCCTTCAACTCCTAGTTCAACTACCATATCTTCATTGGAACCAACACCCCGAAGTCCACTAGACAATGATTCACCATTTTGTAGTAGTGATTCGCCATTTGTACTATTGATTCGCCATGTTTTTACAAGATAATATAATCTCGTGAGAGATTTGCAAAAAAATTATATATAAATATTATATTATTAATAAAATCGCCTTCCGTTTTTCCTATGTATCATGGGGATTCACCCATTTATTATATATATAAATTTAGGGGGGTTCTTAAAATTTTCCCTGCTCATAAAGTTGTGACTTTTGACATAACTTCATCAACCACTACCACTAGTTGTTTTAGTAAGTGCATAAAATAATTTTGAAAACCATGTACATGTCATTTCTCCCACAAAATAAAGGCTTTCTCCCATTAATTTAAGGCAAAATTTAAGGCCTAATAACTGAACCTAAAGTGGCTAAAATATCATAGGATTTTGAACTTCCATAGGATTTTAATCTGTCTGTTGAGTGTTAACTTCTACAAGTTCTAAAGGCAGATTCTGTAAAGGGTCAAGTAGTCTCTGGATCTCCTCTTTTCTCAAAGGTGACATATCCAATAAATGCCCCTACAACCAATGTTGAGTGTTAACTTCTACAAGTTATAAAGGCAGAGTCTGTAAAGGGCTAGGTAGCCTCTGGATCTCATCTTTTCTCAAAGGTGACATATCCAGTAAATGCCCCTACAGTCAATCTCTGGAACATATCTAAATAGAAGTTCTTCATTTTAATATCCATAAACCACTACCATTTTAAGGAAAACCGTGTACATGTGTCATTTCTCCCTTCTCCCATAAAATTTTAGGCAAACTTTAAGGCATGTGTCATCTCTATTTCATTTCTCCCATAAACTATAAGGCAATATCATTTCTCCCACAAGCTCATAAAGGTGTAACTTTTGACATAACTTCATCAACCACTACCACTAGTTGTTTTAGTAAGTGCATAAAATAATTTTACAAACCATGTACATGTCATTTCTCCCACAAACTAAAGGCTTTCTCCCATTAATTAAAGGAAAAATAAGGCCTAAAAAATGAACCTAAAGTGGCTGAACTCTCATAGGATTTTGACCTTCCATATGATTTTGTTCTGTCTGTTGAGTGTTAACTTCTGCAAGTTCTAAAGACAGAGTCTGTAAAGGGCCAGGTAGCCTCTGGATCTCATCTTTTCTCAAATGTGACATATCCAGTAAATGCCCCTACAGTGAATCTCTGGAACAGAAATAAATATAAGTTCTTCATTTTAATATCCATAAACCACTACCACTTTAAGAAAAAACAGTGTACATGTGTCATTTCTCCCATAAAATTTAAGGCAAAATTTAAGGCACGTGTCATTTCTATGTCATTTATTTGTCATTTTTATGTCATTTCTCCCATAAACTATAGGGCAATGTCATTTCTCCCATATAATATAAGGAAAACTTTAAGGAAAACCATGTACATGTAATTTCTCTCTTAAAATCTAGGCAAGGCAAAATTTAAGGCATGCCATTTCTAGATGTGATTTCTCCCATAAACTTAAGGAAAAATTTAAGGAAAACCATGCACATGCCATTTCTCCTAAGCAAAATTTAAGGCCTAAAAATTGAACCTAAAGTGGTTGAACTTCGATAGGATTTTGAACTTCCATAGGATTTTAGTCTGTCTGTTGAGTGTTAACTTCTACAAGGTCTAAAGGCAGAGTCTGTAAAAGGCTAGGTAGCCTCTCGATATCATCTTTTCTCAAAGGTGAAATATCCAGTAAATGCCCCTATAGTCAATCTCTGGAACATATCTAAATAGAAGTTCTTCATTTTAATATCCATAAACCACTACCACTTTAAGGAAGACCGTGTACATGTGTCATTTCTTCCATACATGTGTCATTTCTCCCATAAACTCTTAGGAAAAATTTAAAGCATGTTTCATTTCTCAAGGCTTTCTCCCATTAATTTAAGGCAAAATTTAAGGCCTAAAGACTGAACCTAAAGTGGCTAAAATTCCATAGGATAGGATCCCCCAAACTCAAGGCTTTCTCCCATTAATTCAAGGAAAAATTTAAGGCCTAAAAATTGAACCTAAAGTGGCTGAACTTCCATAGGATTTTAGTTTGTCTGTTGAGTGTTAACTTCTACAAGTTCTAAAGGCAGAGTCTGTAAAGGGCCAGGTAGCCTCTGGATTTCATAATTTATTAAAGGTGACATATCCAGTAAACTCATGGAACCATGTACATGTCATTTCTCCCTTAAACTCTAGGAAAGCCAATATTTAAGGCATGTCATTTATAGATGTGATTTCTCCCATAAACTTTAAGGAAAACTTTAAGGCAAACCATGCACGAACCATGTACATGTCATTTCTCTCTTAAACTATAGGCAAGAAAATATTTAAGGCATGCCATTTCTAGATGTGATTTCTGCCATAAACTTCAAGGCAAACCTTGCAAGAACCATGTACATGTCATAAATCTCCCTTAAACTCTAGGCAAGGTAATATTTAAGGCATCTAATTTCTAGATGTGAATTCTCCCATAAAATTTAAGTCAAACTTTAAGGTAAACCATGCACATGTCATTTATCTCATGCACATGTCATTTCTCCCATGCATTTTCAATAAATTTTAATTTAATATATTTTATTGAATTTGTTTTTTTTTTTAGGGATAAAAAAAACCCACTAAATATGGTTGAAAAATGGACATTATGCATAGATGTTTCTTGCTATCCCAATCTAGGGAAAGCAATGATTACGTATGTGCTTTGCAATATTGTGACTAGCAAGGTCCTCCAAAGGAAAATGAATATACCAGGAAGAACAACAAACAACGTGGCATATTATATTACATTGATAGAAGGCTTGGGAACAGATAGGGAGTATGGATAAAATGGAATTGTAATTTTCACCAATTCTGAACTTGTGTGCAACCAGATGAAATATGTGTACCAAGTTAAGAAGGAGAGGCTAAAACAATTGCATGGAAAAACAAACAATATTGTTAACCAATTTCAAATTTTTAGTATAAGACATTGTACAAATGTTAATGAGATGTCTGCTGATCTATTGTGTGGGGAAATGCCAATTCAATATTCATCTATCAAAGATGAATTAATATATGAATTAGTATTATATGGGGCAATGGCAATTCAAGATTCATCTCTCAAATATGAATTAGTGTTGAGACACTCTCCTTCAAAATTTATTGATGGACATTGTAACATATCTTTGATATGTGTGTGTTTTTTACTTATAAATGTGTCTTTTTAATGACCATGTGTTTTTCCAATTATATACCAAGTGTGCCCCCACCATGTAAAGCGCAACTTGGTGAACTTATTTTTATAAAATTAAAATGTGATGACTTCAACAAATATTTGTTTAAATGGAGTTTCACGCTTATTTTTTAATGACCATGTGTCTTTTTCAATTATGTACCAAGTATGCTCCCACCATGTAAAGCACAATTTGGTAAAGTTAACATTTTTATAAATTTTTTGCTTAAATTGAGTTTCACACACCAATTAGTGCTTTAAAAGTTGTGTTCTACATAATTTGTGTACACTAAATTACATTAAATTTTTGAAATTTATTTTGAAGTTATTTTAAATAGTAATTTAAAAATAATTGTAAATGTCCACTGTAGATATATCTACATATATATATCATGGAGGATGAAAGACGAAGATCAATAAAATACCATATCTCGACGAGAGAGGGGGATTGGAGATTGAGGGATGCTCATGGCATTTAAATATAATCTTATCTCCATACATATACATACATGTGTGTACATATGGAATTGATTTTTTTAATCAATTTTGTGAGTTAAATTAGTTGTTAATAAGTTTTATTTTTTATTTTTTAGGAGGTAGGAGGACAAGGGTGTCTACTCCATCAATGGAGCATGGCGATGGTTTACGCAATCGTGGTATGGTTCACGCAATTTAATCAATGAATATGTACATGTATTTATATGTATGAATGCATTTTTGAATTGATTATAAATTCATATTATTTTATGAAGCTTCCCTTTCATCTCGTGAGGTTACTGGTAGTACACATTCCCTTGGAGGGCCATTAGTAGGTGTTGGCGAATTGCGTGAAGGTGGTGATATGCATTCCCCCAGAGGCCAATCAACAGATGGTCTTGTTGGTTCTCAACCAATCGATGGTCGTTCTGGTTCTCAACAGTCTCAGGGTGGGCAAGATGCTAGCCAACCATATCGAGGTGGCCATCAATATGAATATTATTTTCATTCAATTTGTACATGTTTTTTTAATATACAAAATTTTATATATTGATGCAGAGGGTGAAAATGTTGCTCGAAAAAGACGTAGGACAAAATGCGTTATTCAAAAAGAAGGTTGTACACCAACCACGACTTATCCATCTGACATTTCCGATATACCTTGGGAATCCAACATGCAGCAATGCACCTTACAAAGGTGTCAAAATATTCATACAAAACTGAAGAGAGATCTCGTGGCTTTGACTCTCCCTGCTGAGAGTGGACAAAACTTGGAAATAGTTACTCACTCTTTAAGAAAACTAGTAGATGTGTACCTAAATCTTGGGCCAACCACTGATACTTTTGTAGAAGTCATGAGAAAAAGAAAAGAAACAGTGATGGGTCCCGATACATGGGAGGTTGTTAAAAAAAGAGTTAAAACATAAATGGCCAAGTCTATGTTTAATTTCAAAGAAGAGATGAAAACAAAGATGCTAAAGGTGCAATATTTCAAGCACCCTCATATAGCTTGCTATTTTTATGATAGGCACCTTGCTGTCTATGGAAGACTCCCATGAAACGATGAGGTTCCACTTTATTTTGAAAAATTATTTTATGTAGAATTATTTTTGGGAATGAAACCCAATTATAATGACCTTCCCTCTGAATTTTTTGGTCTTGGGAAAGGTCGATTGTGTGACTGTAGGGGCATTAGGCGTGATGTTGAGTTGCATCGCCCTGAGCCACCATTGGTTAGTTGACCTCTTCGTGTCAAAATTTTGCGGTCAGAGATGGATGCCACTTCTCAAATTAGTTGAGAAGCAAGGGATGCCATCATTGACAATGTTCAGAGTGGATTGGGTGGAGTTGATGTTTTTCTAAATCAACAAAGAGCACGTGAGAATGCATGCACTAATTTTGTGTATTATACAGATGAAGCCTATAGAAAACATGAGTGTTGAAGATATCATAACATATGCAAAGAATTTTCGCAATGGTTTATAGGACCTAATTATTCATGAGCAAGAGGGCATGGGAATGGTATGTGTTAATGGTTAGGGTGATTATTTTAACACATGTACAATTTGTAATAAATACATATATACATACATTTATATGTATACATTAATCTAACAAAAATGTATCATTATATGTTAATACCATTTGCAGCTGTCACGCTTGATGAATGAAGAAGATGTTAATATAACAGCCGGAGCCTCCAGTTTAAACAATCAAGATGGGTCTCACCATCAATCACACAATCAAGATGGTTCTCACCATCAAGATATGTTGGCAAATGTTAGTGTTTTTTAAGTGAACATGATGATGTACAATTATTTTTTATCTATTATTAAATATATTGTAATATTCCAAAATTGGAATGTCACAGCAAGCCTGCTGAAATAACGCACTCTTGGGAGATTGATGCACATAAATTAGTTTATAGCCCTTGGATCCATTATATCATCAGATCTGGAGTCTAGATCCAAAAGGGGAGCAAAAATAAATCAAACTAGGTGTGGTAAACAGATCTCCCACCACCTAGTCTAGCTGAAAAACACCCTACAAGAGGGGCTACAGTTATGCACAATAAACTGCTTTAGAAATAACGCAGTCTTGGAAAGAAAGAGTAGGAGGCCATCAAATGAGATCAACTTATGAATATACAGTAGAAAATCAGAATTATAATGAAGCTCTTTCAATATACAGTAGAATACAGGAGACAAGAGAGCAATAAATCTTCAAAAAAGAGGGTTTCAACACATGTATAAATTGTAAAATGGCTAACAACGTTATTTTAAGGAGCTGCAACAGTTGAAAATTACATCTCAGATCTAGGACAAATCTGTGGACAAAACATCAGATCCATTTCAGATCTGGAAACTAGAAAGTCTTATTTACAAGATCCCCTTGGGGTTTTGACCAAATCATGCATTACAAAGAGTAGATCTGAGTTTTAAGTTGCATATATGCAAAATGCTTCAGAAATTTATGAAGATGAATTTTTATTAAAATAGATCAGATCTAAACAAAACATGGATCAGCAAGCTAATACATGGATCACCCAAGTGAGAGGCAAAGCCCAGCACCAGAGATCTCTCATAAAAAATGGGGTCAAAACACCCTGCAAAACCTCTACTACAAATAACACAGTTCCTCAATGAAAACTAAGCTGTAGCTTGAATAACATAGATGGCTTGATGCCAAGATACAATTTTGAAGCTCAAACAGTGGATGCACTCATCTAGGAGGTTAAAAGACACACTCACTGAGAAGAGGCTCCAATACAAGCTAGATCTTTGCAGATCTAGAATTCCACTTGCTGCAGCCTACAAGATCAAACAAACCCTCACTGGATCTGCGTTTCAGTTGGAAGTAGAGCTTGGCCCAAAGCCTGATAGTGGATAAAATCAGCAAAAACTCCTCCAAGAATCCTCAATGGAAGAGGTGAAACCCCTGCATAGGAATCCCAAGTGCTAAGCAGCACAATTCTCCACTAAACAACAGAGAATAGTATTGGTATAAACAGACAAGATAATCAGAAATATAAACAATCAACAACCTTCTCTTGCTACCTTCCCCTTCATTTTATAAGATGAAAGCCTTTGCAAACCCTAAACCACCTTGATGAGTTAGCTCCTTTCACATGAGGGGCCTCCTTCTAGAACTGCGCTGTCCCTTTATGAGGTACATTGAATCTAGACATCGCTGTAGATTTGGTCAAGGTTGACCCAGTCTCACAGCTTAAACCCCTTTCACACCTGCAAGTGATTTATTTACATGGCCTTGATTTATCCTTGTTCATATGGGCATTGATTTATTCATTATTTCCAGGATTTTTACATGTCCTCCTTTATTCATTTATTCATGCATCAGAAAGTAAAACAAAAATGCATATTCCTCTTAGCTCAGGCTAAGTAGGAATATTACAGTCCAAAATGTTGCTTGTCCTCAAGCAACTAATAAGGTGAGAGCTGTAGTCCTTTCCCTCCTCCATTGATGGCATCATCAATGATCAAGTCCTCATCATAAGCCAAGTTCTCATCAAGCCAATACATCAGGTATTGTTCCTCCAAGGTCAACATAAGATGTGCATAGTCTATCCCACCGGGAGTGAAAAATTCAACATAAATAAACATGGCTGGAGCAATGATTTATCTAAAACATGTAGCATGAGGCTCATGGAGAATTTCCAATCCATGTGGTACATACAAAATGTCCATACTTCCTCCATACAACCCAAAAAACAGTACAATTATATCATCCAAGTATGGAAGCAAAACTACGTATATGCAAACATACATTTGACCTTGAAGAGGGGGGTCAAATTCCCACATGTGATGCCAGCGCAGTGCACCTCCTGCCTGCTTTATATCAAGGTGCGGCAAGTGGCATTCCATCCACACATCTACTGGATAAGTCATATCAACATAGCTGGAGATATCTGATATATTTGGTGCCTTTGGGAAACACCCACCATGAAAAGGAATCTCCCTTTGCACAATAAGGGAGTGGCCAAGTTTAGAATTGTTGTTGGCCCTCAAAAAACTATGAGATTCACATTATCTCTCACCCCATTTAGGAGTCATAGCCTGGAAAAACATGGTAAAAGAATGCGACAAATCAGAAAATAGATCTTGCTTATCATGATCAGATCCTTTACCATCATAGTTCTTCATACACATGGATTTGTGCATGAGAATTTCCCTCCTCTCAAGAAAAGGAAGAATTGTCTAAGATCACTCTTACAAAGAGTCCATTAGATGCCCCAATCCTCCATATTTAATGCACTCTTGAAAGTGCTAATGTAGGTCCTCTCTCATCCCCTCCCAATCAAAGCTCCTCATGATCAGGGTGTAGATCTTCATGGACTGCATATGGCTAAGAAGGAATCCTTTGTGTGCCCTTTGGAGTATCTTCTACTTGAGCTCAGAAGCTCTAGACAGGAAGATCCTCCCATGAAAGTAGATGACTCCCCCTTGGACTAAATAGCCCTCTTCTTGCTACAGGTCATCTAGTATCATATCGGTGTGGAGATCTTTAGAATACTCTACAAGCAGTTGAGTTTTCCAGTACAGATCCACACTGCTCAACAAAGGAAGAGTTGATGATACCTCCATGGAAGTGTCTGTCATGTTTTTGATCTCTTCTCTGACATTTCCAATGCCAAATATGTGTGTTGGAGGGCTGATCCTCCCATTCTCCTCCTCCCACAGCACATATCTAGGAAAGAGAGAAGGTGATGGTGATATAGTGAGAGGATTCCCCTCACTCTTGAGCTGTCCCAAGCCCTCCAACATTTTAGCTTGGTCCCCCATTGCTCCAATCACTCCTCGATCTAGATTTGGAGGAGCACTTTGTGAGGCTTTCCCCACAAGATCTGAATCTGGTGGCCTCCTAGGTGGTTTTCCACTAGATAGGAATGTCCCATGCAGAAAGCTCATGAACATCAGTGAAGGAACTGTGAGATCCTTACTTCCACTGTGCAAATCCATCTCTGTTGTTTGTGTGGAAGTGCTAGGTGAAGGATAAGTATGCATGCCTTGGATCATTTGGGGCTTACCACTCTTCATGTCCACCCAATCCATCTGCAAAGCCTTCCAATCAGTGGTGAACTTCCCCAATGTAATCAACCATTGGACACCCAAAATGATATTGGTGTCTGGTATGTCAACTACAAAAAAGTGATCCACCAAAGTGTAGGACCCCATAGTGACTGAGAGTGATGGGACATATTGCATGCATTGCATTGTCCTATCTCTTGGGATCAAAATAGAGAATCCCTCAAAAGTATCAGTGGGGATTTCTCTCCTCTGCACAAGATGAGCATCAATAAAGTTGTGGGTTTCCCCATTGTCGATCAGCACAGATACCCTCTTATTCATGATTTAACCTTGTAATCTTAGGGTCAAGTACTTAGGCACTGCTCTCAAAGATGCAAGAGTTCCACCTATTGGAGCAAAGGATCCATCCCCATCTCCAGATGGTGTTGGATCTCCCTCAATGTTATCAACGCCGTGACCCCTCCTTGGTTCATCATCTTCATCTTCCTCCTCAAAATCTGAGAAGACTTATATGTAGTGTGCTTTCCCAGTAGCACATCTATGTACAGATGCCCATGACTCTTGGAAAGTGAAACATAGTATCTTCTTCCTCAGCTCTCTCCCGAGTTCAATATCAAGAGGCTTCTTGAATGATCTCTCCTTGGAAGGAGCAACTTTTTCTTCCTTCCCCTTAGAAAAGTGAGGGGCCTTGTTCTGGAAAGTTTCCTTTGCTTTTGGCAAGGCATCTTGGAGGTCCCTAGTCCTCTCAATGGCATCATGCAAAGTAGTGGGCTTGGTAGATTTAACCAACCCATGCAAAGGTTCATCCAAGCCATCGATTAACATGTACACCCTCCTTGCTGCAGACAGATCAAGAACCATAACTGATAATCTCAGAAACTCAGAGATATAAGTTTCTGCATTTCCTGATTGCTTTAAATTTTCAAGGCTCATGAAAGGTGCTTCTGGATCCTTTCTGTCAAACCTCTCCTCCAGTATTCTAATGAATTCAGAGTAGGCAGTCACATTGGCATGGCCCAATGTAGACAACCCATGGAACCACCAATTGTGTGCTTCACCATAAAAATGAAGCATTGCAATCTTGATGGCTTCACTCTCAGGGACTTTGTTCAACTGAAAGTAGATGTCTAGATTTTCTACCCATCAGCGAAAATTTTAAGAACCCCCCTAAATTTATATATATAATAAATGGGTGAATCCCCATGATACATAGGAAAAACGGAAGGCGATTTTATTAATAATATAATATGTATATATAATTTTTTGGCAAATCTCTCACGAGATTATATTATCTTGTAAAAACATGGCGAATCAATAGTACAAATGGAAAATCACTACTACAAAATGGTGAATCATTGTCTAGTGGAGTTCAGGGTGTTGGTTCCAATGAAGATATGGTAGTTGAACTAGGAATTGAAGGAAGAGAACCATCGAGACCAAGCATGGCACATGGTGACTCATGAGAGAAGTAGTTCTCGTGCAATTTGGAAAACGCGTTCTTCTAGTTCTGCTAAGCATAGTGTTGTTTCTCATGCTACTACTAGCACTGATATTGAGGTTGGAGAGGAGTTTGAGGAAGCATGGAAGGTAGTAGTGGTGGATAATTACAAAGAGTACCCCATGATGGGATCCATTTTTCCCTTTGGTATTTGTGCCTACAAGATCTTATGTCCATTGAACCAACAATTAACCGTTCAACCAACAATCAACTTGACTAAGTTGATTAGGTACGAGTCAACTTAGACTAATCTTAAAAAATATGCTTTGCACTATCCTATATTTATCACACTAATGCTACACAACATTGTGCATTTTCACCCAACTCTTATGCACGCACAAAAAATTTTCATTAACATCTATAACCCTAACCAAGTGAGAATTGATGAACAATTTGCACCAAAGTTTGTTATAGTGTTGAAATTTCATAAGAAATTTAGATCCATGGTACCTTAAATAAATTTTGAGATAACCACCACAAATTCTACCACAATAGAGAAAACTTGTTATAAATTTTAAACCTTCAAAAATTAGGATTCATGTTCCTAGGAACGATCATAAGAAGTAGTTGGCATATAGGTCGAGTTGTGAGCCTTGACACATTGATAATGCAATGGCTTAGGTCAAAACTCACACATTGAAAAGTCATCAATGAAGAGAAGACAAGATCATTATGAATTACACATACTCCAAACTTCCTACCAAATTCTACTTAGTTGTCCGCAACTCAACTATACATAATCTTATAGTATATAAAAATTCCACAAAGCCTTCTTAACATAGCTAATAAATGGTCATTGGAAGAGCACCCCTTATATAATAGTAATAGTAGAAATCAATAGATTATTTCATATTGAACTTCATAGCCATAGCGCTCCTATGTATTGTATGATGTATTCAAATTGCATTATCAAATATAGATAAAATCATACTTTTGATTGATAGATTTAAAACATACTTGTGCACAATGTTGAATGCAATGCCAGTCAAGGAGTAAATTTTGTTTAACGTGTATTGATCTATAAAATAATGAAGAAACTTAGTAGCGCATCACAACTTTCATGTTTGAAAATATTATAAAGCTTTCATGCAAATCCATTGTTGTTATAGTTCCTTCTCTTGACCATGTTCCACATAAGCATGGAAAATCAAGTAATACTAGCATTTGCACTGAGAGGTGCATAGTAATGTCAAGGAGTGGGGATACATCTTCCATGCGAGATAAAGGTGATGTAGGTGATAAAGTTAGAGGAAATACAAAATGTTTTGGAAGAATAGGTGGTTTTTTTATCAACTTTTGTGAGTTATCTTGAAAATTGTTTTTTTCTCTTCATGCCTACCTCTGAAACCTTCAAAAAAAATATCCACAAAATGCATATTCAACGACCTCTACAGAATATGTACCTAGTTCGTGAGAGGAGCATTAATCTTTGTTTAAAATATAATAAAGTGAAAGTATAAGATAGTGAACAACTTCAACTCCTCCCTAATCTTAAAATTTTTATATTTATCTAATATTATCATTTCCATGAAATAAAATTGGTCACAAATTTTTAATATAATAAAATAAAAAATTTAATTAAACAAATATATACATCAAAACATAATTGACCAAATTTCTATCTATTATCCAAACCCGTCACCTTTCGTATCCCATTCATTTAAATACACTTGGTTGCATTATCTTAAATTAGAATATGTTCATATGTATAATAGAAAGTGCTTCACCCTCAAATATAGTTTTTCTCCCCCTTCATTTGGGTTCTCTGGGTTGCATTGGTACTGAATTCATGATATACTTACTATATAGTAACCAAAAAGACAGAAAAAAATCGGTTCTATTTTAAGATAATTTTGACCTTTTAGAAAATATGTAGCCAAAGGCAACAAACTGGTTTCATTTAGATATAGGTAACCCTCTGAATGTAGACCATTCCTTGAAGAACCTTTTTATTGATGAGGAATTTAATACAATATTCATTTTTTGAACTAAAAATATTATTTATATATATTTGTGTATGGGGTAAACAATAAATAAAAAAATTAACTAGCCTTGGGGTGGTCAATATTTATAAATTTTATTTATACTTGCTTTACCATGTATATCATATACCTATCAATCACAAACATGAAAAGCTATGGAATTCACAGTGATGATCTGCTCTGGAAACACAACCAACCTTTATTATTACCAATATTAACTTTTATATAGTAGCACATATGTAGATAGAGTTTCCAGCTTCCAAAGAGACAAACTTGCTTATCCAACATGATGGCACATTGTTATCTACTAACATTTCTAATTGCTGAATGTAAGAAAGCTTTATAAGTACATCTAATCTACTGCGAGGCTCGAACTCCTAGACTATGTTCTTTTTTACCATGTATCTATAGGCTGCAACCTTCTTCTTGTTTGAAGAGGAGTTGTATATTATCAGAACTACCTTCCCTGCCTCTGATGCCTTGAAGGAATTTCAAATTGACTCATCAGATGAAGGCAACTTTTTGTTCTTGTCAATTAGAGTTGAATAGCTTCCCTGTGCACTCAGCACAAACTCTGGCCAATAGGAAACATCCTACCCACCAACTATGAGGTCCCATAGAATTGTTGTTTTTAGTTGTATCTAGATTAACTGCCACCTCCAACTTTTTTTCATTATTAGGCTTATTATATATTTTTCTATAATTTTTTCCTTGGACGTGTTGCTAACCTTACAAATACCACACAAAATAATAAACTTCTACTGATGAATTCCTCTCATGGAAATGGTCATAGATAAATAACTTACTTAACTCAGTAGAATTCCAAAAATAATATCTAATATAATGCACTAAAAAACCCTCTTATATTTAAATTTTAAAAAACCAAAAATTAAAAAATTAAATAAATCATAAATAACAACTTAAAATAGAATTTTCAATATATTATTTAATTGTTGCATTAACCTAGAAGTAGAATGATACAATTGCTATACATGATTTCCTGAATCATCAACGTGATGGTTATTTTGTAGGGAATTCCAAACTATCAATTTAACAGTCAACAACTATATCCAAATCAAAATTAAATTACAAATACAGTACTCTACGAGCTGCCACCAAAAATTTTAACCTAGTAAACAAGATTGGCGAAGGAGGCTTTGGTTCGGTTTATAAGGTGATATATGAATTCCTTTTATCCTAAAAAGAGTTATGAAATATGAAGAGTAAATTTAGTAATATAGAGGACATGTTGACAGCGAATTTTACCAAATGGCAACGAAGTTGCGGTGAAGAAACTATTTACAGAGAAGAACAGAGTGTGAACGACTTCTTCAACGAAGTGACTCTGATAAGCAATGTTCAACATAGAAATCTCATCAAACTGCTTGGATGTTGTGTGGATACCACAGATAGACTCTTGGTTTATGAATACCTTCCCAACAAGAGTCTTGATCTATTCATATTTGGTGATCTTTCTTCACCCTAAAACTTGATTTTAGCTCCAATCAATGTGACATTTCAAACACTATTGTTTAGTTAGTTAATATATTTATTTGAGACCGAATTGTAATTTTGCAACAAATGAAAACCTGGGCAAATTTCTGGAGTGGCAGTTGAGGTTTGAAATTATATTAGGATTTGCTACTAGGCTAGCTTATCTTGATCAAGAATAAGATATTCGCATTATCCATAGAGATATAAAAGTTAGAAATATTTTATTGGACCAACATTTCAAACCCAAAATTTCAGATTTTGGATTAATTAGATACTTTGTTGAAGATAAAACTCATCTTGACACCACAGTTGTTGGAACCAGGTGAGAATAAATTAATAAAAAATGAAAACTATTTTTTGGTAGTTTATTTAGTATTCAAATTTGACTTGACTGACAAAAATGGCTTGAATCTAACAAAAAAAAATAAAAAAAAATAGCAGTAGGAAATGTTTGAATCTAGTATTTAATGGTGGAAATAGATTCAACACCATTAAAAACTTTTGGGGCATCCAAAATCTTGAAGTTTGACAGCTATAAAGTGGATTTTCAAAAATTCCAGCCGGAGTTAAATGTAGCAGTAGGAATGTTTGAATGGAGTTTTAATGATGGAAATGGATTCAGCAGGATCAGAAACCTCTGGGGCACCCAAAATATTGAAGTTTGACAGCTATAACGTGGATTTACAAAAATTGTTGCCTGATTTTATCAAAAGATTGTAAAATAAAATGGCTATCTTTCAGATATCTTGGCCATTTGCAAGGCGTAAGTTCATGCAAAGGTGGCCATTTGCAAGGCATAAGTTCATGCAAAGGTGATTATCTGGCACTTGACAAGAATTTCTGAACACAGAGGTGCCATAGAAAGAAGTTAACATCTCATGGTGTGCTGTTGCTCCAAATTCACACCCTGCATATTACATAAATTCAGAAATGCCCAGCTCCTTTGGAAACATGGAATTTGTAAAACAACAGAAAAAAGAATAATACTATTTATTTCTTAAATACAAGAGGTCTAAAAGACTTTACAATATAATAGTCCAAGTTAATCTCTTTTTCCTTTTCTTAAAGAAAGGAGACTATCAAATGCAACACTGAAAATCTCTTTTCTTGAAGATAAAAAGGTCATACAAAGGAAAGAGGAGAGTCAAAATACAACAAATTTATGATCAGAAAATAATTAAACAAAAATTATGACCATCAATAGCTCAAACAACAAAATCTTCAATCACTTATACCAATAGATTATAAAATTAGGTTTAAAAAGTCTTAGCTCAGAGTCTCTGTTTAGATAACGTGCCATTGGGCAGTCACAAGTTACATAATGATATTATGGGCAATATATAAGAAATTTTTTTCCAGGCAATATTTTCTGCATCTCACTTAAAATGTGCACAGAACTGTTCACATAAAATTTAAAGTTTAAATGAATTAACATATAATAAAACCTTGTCATATTTCATGCTTTGCTTTAACCATAGAAGGCTGAGTATTTATCAGTTCTTAATTAAATAAGTTAAGGAAAAAGTTCTACTGGACGTTCTGTGCTTTTAAACAGTTAACAGATAATATCTCAACCAAACTTTCAAAGACTAGATACAGCCTTATAGCAGAAAAAACAGAGTCTAAAGACAAAAAGTTCATTTGTCCCTATCATTATGATTCATTAGTAGATCCAATAAAAGGCAAAATATACGTCAAACGACAAATTATGATTATAGAAACCTTCTAAGCATGATTGAAGAAAAATATACCGTCAATTTTGAAGAAATTATTTCTTCCTAGATATACTACAATCATTATGTTCATGAAATTATTCAGGTCAGAATTAGTCCCAATGTGAAAGCTGAAAATCGACACACCTACAGTAATTAACTGAAGCCATTAAAACACTTATTGTTAGTGAATTAAGAAGAATCCATATTCACCAGTATGAAAAGGAACACATCCCCTGTATGAAAGGGAACACATACCCTTCTTTTCGTTGGAGATAAGAAGACACCTAGAAAGCATCCCTGGTCATCCATTTATTGCCTAGGAACTGTCCCTATGACATTCCCTACAAAAGATAGGGTAGCCAGAATATCCCCATTCTCTTATTGCCCCCGTAAATTAGTTTGGAACAGTAACTGTTCGATGATCTAGTGCAGATATTTGACATATCATCACTACAATTGTGGATCAAAACTAAGTAGAGAGAAAAAGGTAAGCAACTCAGAAAAAACATGTTATTAAGAGTTAGCAGACTCAAAGAACCTGTTTGATATGCTAAATGAGAGGAGTGACTCCAAAGAAACCTGTCACTAAGTTACCAAACTTGAAGAACCTATTTTATATGATAAGTGAGATCCATCAAAAGGCCATTGATGGGACTGTACAAGACGTTACAGAGAAGGGTCAGAAATGGTATTAAGTGGTAGTTAATCTAAGAGGAAAGGATACTAAGGAGATATGCAAATTCTCAAGCCAAAGCAATCCCAAAGATTCCAGGGTTAGGGGAGCATTGATTTGGTTATAACAAGTACAGGCAAAAGGTTCATAAAGCCATAGCAGGGCTAAGTGAAAGAATGATTCATTATTAGGCTTATTATAGATTTTTCTAGAATGTTTTCCTTGAACCTGTTGCTAACCTTACAAAGACCACACAAAATAATAAACTTCTACTGATGAGAGAAAAATCATGTGCTCCAAATCTGTGACACTTCCTTTCAAATTTCCTGCTACACATGCTTTCTAGACAATCTCGACATAGTATTTCTTCTTGTTTTTTGATAATGGAAACTGTGCCCATCCTGAACATTTTATTGTCATTCAACACATCTTCAGCACTCAGTTATTGTTGTGCACTTATTTTTTGATCTTGAAGCATATAATAAGAGTGTTTTCCTGCTGCATATATGGAAATGTCACCAGCTACATTAGTCCCAAGGTCAAATGAATGGGTTCAATGATCCATCTGTTCTTGATTTTAGTGTTATCTTCCATATTGTTGAATTTTCCTTATATCCCAGATCTTGTCTATGTCTATACCAGATCAGAAACACATTGAAGTTACTCAATTACAAGCACTTTGCATAGTGGAAATATAACAATGTTAAATCAATTATGCACACAGATACATTTGGCCCAAATATTGAATTTTAATATTCCATTAACACCTTGGACCTGTTGCTAACCTTACAAAGACCACACAAAATAATTGTATTAAAAGTATAATTCTACTTCAGTAGTTTTGAGTGTTGACATTTCAGACTGTTTTAGATATAGAAAGATTGTCCCTCTTCCATATGAATTCTTGAACTTTTAGATGGTTATTCCACAATAACTTATCAGGGTTACAATGGACATGCTTAGAAATGTTATTTTCTTTGGATAGATGAGATTGTGTGAGCTTATATGAATTGGTGGGGATAGAAAGGATAAAAAGGATAAAAAGGAAATATTATCATTGATTGCCAAAATTTCTAGGGTTTAGGAGTTAGGTTTCTCATTTAGAGTTTAGGAGTTAGACTTCTACGACATGATCGGTTCAAGATGGAACTGACCGATTTAGACTAGATTGGACTGGTTTGTACTAGTTTGGTACCAAACCAGTCCACCAGTCCAGGTTGGTGGCCAGTTTGACCCCTGGCCCTATCCAACTGGCCAGTTTGATTGGTTCCAGTTCAGTCTGAGCCAATTTTTAAAACTATGGTACTTGCAAAATGGTTTAACCATCTAAGAATTCCCCAGTTGATTTTGTGGTGCTCTGTTTTCCCTTCTCTACAAGTTGCAAATATAATATCCCTATTTTCCATTACACGAAGCCTTCTAATATTAACGATTTTTATACAAACGTTTATTTTATGTTTTCATTTACCAATTACAAAATTAACAGTTCATTTATTTTTTTGTATCACAGCAAGCTTCTTCTTGTAGATGACGAGGACAAAGGAAGATGGTTGAAGACACTAGAGTGTAGACAAAGAGTAAGACCATAGACAACCAGAGCCCAGTTCATTAAGTTGTATATTGCATTGACTTAGAGAGTTAGAAACCTTAACTGCCCTCAAATATGAATATAGAGTATGGCAGAGTCCAAGTAGTAGTTGCAGATCAATTAAAAAAATCTAGGCTTTAGGACCTATCCAAAAATCTGGACTTTGGAGCATGGACAACTCTTCCCTGAGCAACCAGACCCAAGCAGGTTTGATTTTGTTGTTTGATATGATTATCAGCTCTGTTTTGATTTTTCATAGCACTGGTTAGCCAAAGTGCTATCTAATAATCCAGTTTTAAATTTGAGTGTAATGCTTAACTATGGCTGGACAAAAGTGACTTGCATCTTGTCATCCTCTGACGTAATAGAAATATATTTCAGTGGAGGAAAGCATGTATCCAAAATATTCCAGGAGAATGTGCCAGTTTACACATTAAAACATCTGTAGATATGATTTACACCAAACAACCAAAAGAAGATATGGGCATAACGCACAAGGGGATGACCATGCCTAGCTACACCTGCAACATCCTAGGCTAGGATATGGCTGAAGATATCCAAAAAAAATTCCACTTCTGGTCCAGAAGCATTTGCAATAAGTCTGTCTACTTTTTTGCATGTGCTCAGAGGGGATTTGAAATGATCATATACAAAAAGCTAGCCACAGATGATTGCCAGTTTCCAGTGCCAATTGGAAAACTAGTCCTCATCTGGCACGAAACTTGTATTACTAGCTTCTTCTTGGCAACATCAAATGTTAGAACTTCCACTAAGTACTTCCAATTTCCTCTGAGGATCACACAACCAGGTCGTCTCAGCCCTGGGTACTCCCCCAATGACATTGTCAGGTAGTGCAATTGCACCTCAGCAAGTGAAATGGCAGCAGAACCTTCTTCCATCTCCTCTAATTCTAATGTATTACCTAATGATGAATAGTAATTTTTCTTTTTGTTATTAAATTGTAATTTCTTGCTGATATCTTTATTCTTTAGTTTTCAGCATGGAATTCCCACAATATATTGTTACCAGTTGTACATTTCAGTCCCACTGACCCACTTTTTCCATCATTTGTGGACATGGGAAAAATTATCTATCTATTATTATCTTATCTTATATGATAAAAACAGAACAAAAAACATAAATTGATTTATGCAACCTCAATTATTAGAGAGCTTTTAGTTTCCTATAAAAATATGTGAACATTGATTTGCCAGTATAATCATTATGTAGTTTGTGCATAGTTTGTATATGATCTGAGAGGTTTGAGTTTCCTATAAAAAGATGTTAACATTGATTTTCCAGTATAACCATTATGCAGTTTGTGCATAGTGTGTATATGCTCTGAGAGGATTGAGAATGACCATACATAACACATTTCTTAAACAAAATAACCAAAGGCATCCAGCAGCTGAGTTATTCAATGTCTAATTATTAAAGATGTGTATCAATAGATGCAAACTCTATAGTATGTTGCATATGTTACTTATGCTTGTAGATCGCAAATGTTGTTTTATACTTTCTATGGACATAATGATAAAGATGATTAGATATGATAGATTTTAGGCTGACTAATGCCAAAAGCTTTTGATTATATTTATTACATAAACACCATACTGAAATTAGCTCTACAATGCTTACATTCTGTGTTTGATCCAGTGGTATCCAAAATCGATTCCTTCCATTACTATCAAAAAATTGATTATATCTACAAGTACATATATCATAGGAATTTACATTAAATGATAGGGACATGTCCTCAGAAGCAATTGCGATGAGGTGAGGTAAGTTGTGAGTTGTAACATAAAAGATATATAATAGGAATTTATATTAAATGATAGGGACATGTCCTCTAAAGCATAAACCAACTTACTCAGCAGATGCAGAGGATTTGATTTTATGATGGTAGCTAAACTATTTTCTATTAGCTCCAATTTTATTTACCAGAAATGGACAACATGTAAATGTTTTCCCGTACCATGTTGGAAAAATTGAAGTTGGTATCAAATCATGAAACTGGCAAGGTAGCTTTCATACTAAAGTCAATTTTATTTTGCAGAAATGCAATCATGCCAAATTCAATCCCTTATTTGATTATGATATGGAACTCACTGGTCCATTCTAAGAAATGTTTTCAGTCAGTTTGGATCGATATGTAGTTTTTTCACTCTCAGATAACAGGGAGTTGGACTCAATAGAGATGCAAATTATCGAAACATCTGATTACTTATATATGTCGGGGAATAAAAGTCCATCATTTGCTCAAAGTGAACATGAAATTAGAAATTAGAAGAACAAGGGCATGCAACCATTAGTTCCCACTGTACAAAAAAACACATGCAATCAAAACCAAATGGCTACTACAAAAGGTAAGCAGTGTCAGGAGAAACCCTTCACCCATCTGAAGACAACGATCTGTTAGACAAAGACCCAGATCTACTTAGTAAATTTTTTAAAATCTCGTCTTACACCCAGTGCTTTGGGCTACAGAACAGAGGGGAGTATCGTTAGATGTGGAACAAAATCTCTACCATAGGATAATGTCACTGCAGTAAAAAATCATGTTCATGTGGATTTCAGAGAAAACTGAATATCTATTTAGAGTCTGATATCAGTAGAAACCCATCACTTATCTGAAAGAAAAAAATATATTAGACTAAGAACCAGGTCTAATTAGTAAATTTTTCAAAATCTTGCCTCACACCCTGTGCTTTGGGCTAACTAAACAGAGGAGTTGTTAGATTTGGGAAAAAAATCTCTAACGTAATACGTCACTGCAGTAAAATAGGATAACAACAAGCAGTAATATAGGAACACCTCTAGTTTCATCAAATACATAGCGAAACCAATTCTGGCCAAACATGCCATTTCAGAAAAAGGTAACAAATCCCTACAAGAACATAATCTGACAATGGTACACAACGACCTGGCCCAACGCAAGATATAAGGTTGACAAATTTATTTGAAAACCTCTCTTCATCTGTTGGTAAATTTAGCAGTCGCAGTTGTCGGCTGCGATGAGGTGAGGTAATTTGTGAGTTGCAACATAAAAGCAAAAGAAAAGACGAAGTCAGGGGCAAAATAATGGTATTCGAGCTCTTAAAATGAGCACTACCATATTCCATTTTGGAATTCCGTTACAGAGAAAGTGATTAAACCTTCCAACTAGAAAACACCATCAGATTTTTTTGAATTTGGATAGACAAAAGGAAAAGGAAACTTCAGTTGACAAAGGCAAAGAATATATAAATGAAAATTAAAATATACCGTTTCAATAGATGTAACAAGAAAAATTTATAAACTTCAAACCCATTACTGTCTTCACACCATGTCTGAATTAGAGTAGGAGAACCAGAATCTGCAGCATCGAGGTTATTAGAAGCAATAAAAAATATAAAGGGAAAGATCTAACTGTCAACACCGCTACTGTCTTCACACCATGTCTGAATCAGAGTAGGAGAACCAGAATCCGCAGCAGCGGGGTTATTAGAAGCAGTGGTGGCAGCGACAGTGGCCCAGGGTCTTGAAACCCATGGTCCAGGCCCCCATCTGGCAGGAGGAGGAGGAAAGCAAGATCCAGGAGCCATGGGCCAAGACAAACTGGGCCAACCAGGGGAAAACTAGGGGCAAGAGAAGCAACAACGACATTCCATGTTGGGTTTGGAAAATTCCACCCATATGACCAAGCACCTTCAAAAAAACGAAGCCCCAACAGCCCTATTCACCAGACGCCTCTTATCCAGACCCAGAAGAAGACTCCATTGTCGACTGCAGTCCAGATGCAAGCTTTACCCTGCAGTGAGAAGAAGACTCCATTGTCAACTGCAGTCCAGATGCAAGCTTTACCCTGCAACCATACTGAATATTGGGGGCGAAAGCAGTTCCAAAACCCTCCAGCCTAGCAAATCGGGGTGAATACCAACCAAAACTGTCCAGACCAGAAAAATTGGAGGCGAATCCAACATTTTATGTTTTATGCGCTCTTTCCTTTTTTATGCTAAAGTATAATAATTATTTATTTTTAAAATAATTTTGGGGCTAATTATACAAACTTTACAAAAGAGGGTTTATATAAAAAATTTGCCCCTCTAAAATCTAAAACCCCTTAAATTTCGCCTTTGGGCTAAAATTCGCCCCTAAAATTTTCCCTGCTACCCATGCCTTGGCTGAACTAGTGGGTGACCTATAAAACTTGGGAAAAAATAACATGCCCATAGAGTGATGTCTATCATGATTATTGAAGAACCCACCATCTATATACTGCTGCCTTAGTCTTCTTATGTTCTTGAGGTGACAAAACTCTTGGAAACTCAAGTGGTCTCTAAATCTCCGATTCTGATTCATATTCCAAAAATTAGTCTTTAAGGGTTGCTTTCTCTTGTAGTCCTTCATTCTCCACAGCCAATAAGGTAGGTATAGTGGAGCGTTGTGGATCTTGTGGGGCTTGTGTCTGGTTCACTGGTTGACCAATCCAGTGATGAGACATGACAGAGCTTTCCCCCGGATGAAATCTCCCAGGATATTCCCTCATTCTGTCCATCCTCATTTATTTTATCTCTTTGGCAAGATCTTGCATGGCCACCAAAATAGTTCTTGCAAACTCTTCTCCTTATTTATCACTTGCAGTCTCAGGGGCTTTACCCTTGTCTTGATCATCAGTAGTGTAATCAAACTTCTTGTGACTTCTGTTATGATACCTCTTCTACCTCTCAGTAAGAGGTTCATCTTGTTCTGAATGAAACATGGCTGTGGTGCTCCAAGGAAAGCACAGGTTGTGCCAAGAAAGGAGCTCTGATACCACTGTAATATTCCAAAATTGGAATGTCACAACAAGCCTGCTCAAATAATGCACTCTTGGGATATTTATGCACAGAAATGGGTTTACAACCCTTGGATCCCTTAGATCAGCAGATCTGGAGTCTAGATCCAAAAGGGGAGAAAAAATAAATCAAACTAGGTGTGGTAAATAAATCTCCCACCACCTAGTCTAGCTGAAAAACACCCTACAAGAGGGGCTGCAGCTATGCACAACAAATTTCTTCAGAAATAACGCAGTCTTGGAAAGCAGGAGCGGGAGGCCATCAAATGAGATCAACTTATGAATATACAGTAGCAAATCATAATTATAATGAAGCTATTTCAATATATAGTAGAATACAGGAGACAAGAGAGCAAGAAATCTTAAGAAAAGAGGGCTGCAACACATGTATAAACTGTAAAATGGCTCAACAACATTATTTTAAGGAGCTGCATCAGCTCAAAATTACATCTCATATCTGGGAAAAATCTGTGGACAAAACATCAGATCCATTTTAGATCTAGAAACTAGAAAGTATTATTTACAAGATCCCCTTGGGGTTTTGACCAAATCATGCATTACAAAGAGTAGATTTGAGTTTTAAGTTGCAAATCTGCAAAATGCTTCAGAAATTTTTGAAGATGACTTTTTATTAAAATATATCAGATCTAAACAAAACATGGATCAGCAAGCTAATCCATGGATCACCGAAGTGAGAGGCAAATCCCAGCACTAGAGATCTCTCATAAAAAATGGGGTCAAAACACCCTGCAAAACCTCTACTGCAAATAACGCAGTTCCTCAATGAAAACTGCGCTGTAGCTTGATTAACATAGATGGCCTGATGCCAAGGTATAAATTTGAAGCTCAAACAATGGATGCACTCTTCCAGGAGGTTAAAAGACACACTCACTGAGAAGAGGCTCCAATACAAGCTAGATCTTTGCAGATCTAGAATTCCACTTGCTGCAACCTACAAAAGAAAAAAAACCCTCACTGGATCTGCGTTACAGTTGGAAGTAGAATTGGCCTAAAGTCTGATAGTGGATCAAATCAGCAAAAGCTCCTCCAAGAATCCTCAATGGAAGAGGTGAAACCCCTGCATAGGAATCCCAAGTGCTAAGCAGCACAATTCTCCACTAAACAACATAGAATAGTATTTGTCTAAATAGACAAGATACTCAGAAATATAAACAATCAACAACCTTCTCTTGCTGCCTTCCCCTTCATTTTATAAGATGAAATCCTTTGCAAAACCATAAACCACCTTGATGAGTTAGCTCCTTTCACATGAGGGGCCTCCTTCTAGAATTGTGCTGTCCCTTTATGAGGTACATTGAATCTAGACAGCACTGTAGATTTGGTCAAGGTTGACCCAGTCTCACAACTTAAACCCTTTTCACACTTGCAAGTGATTTATTTACATGGCCCTGATTTATCCTTGTTCATATGGGCATTGATTTATTCATTCTTTTTAGGAGTTTTACATGTCCTCCTTTATTCATTTATTCATGCATCATAAAGTAAAACAAAAATTCATATTCCTCTTAGCTCAGGCTAAGTAGGAATATTACATATATCGAAACATGATGAAATATTTTTAAAATGAATCATTGTGCACACATGTACATGTATATATATAATAAAATGTTAACAGATTATGATTCCGTTTGATGTTTTTGGGATGGCAGTACCTTCTTCTTCCTTGGGAGATGTGCCAAATCCACCATCACAAGTATGAACAATTTTTCACTTTTAAATATGTTTTTAACTTATATATTCCAGTTCAAAAAGTTCCATTAAAAAATGAGATCTCTAGATCTTCAGTTATTTTAAATTTTTTGAATTTTAGGTTTTTGGAGATTTTCTTTCGGAGCCACTCTTAGGAGATGTGCTAAATCCACCATCACAAGTATTCATTTTTTCACTTAAATATATGTTTTTAAGTTATAAGTTATAAATTGAAGTTCAAAATTTTTATTATAAATTGCGATCTAGATCTTGAGTTACTTTAAATTTTTTGAATTTTAGGTTTTTGGAGATTTTCTTTCGGAGCCACTCTTAGGAGATGTGCCAAATCCACCAGCAGAAGTATTCAAATTTTCACTTAAATATATGTTTTTAAGTTATAAGTTATAAATTTAAGTTCAAAAGTTTTATTATAAATTGAGATCTAGATCTTGAGTTATTTTATACTATTAATTTTTTTGAATTTTAGGTTCCTAGAGAGGATTTCTTTTCTCCACGGACTCTAGCGATGGAGTGTATGATGGAGATAGGAACATCCACACCATTTGAACCATTTGAACAAGTTTTCTAACTTTTTTTTTTAATATTATTGAAAATTAGTTTATATATGCATTTTCATTTGAAATTTTTTAATATATATATATATATATATATATATATATATATATATATATATATATATATATATATATATATATATATAGTTTCAAACTACATTTACTCTTGTGAGGAATGATTTTAAATTTTGGATAGTTACATTTGGCATGTGATCACATGTTGTGATATATATAATGTTTTGTTTTTAAAACTCAAGTTCTCATTTTATTTTTTAAACCATGTACATACATGTGTATATTTTGGATCTAGTTGAACTAAATTTGGCATGTAATCACATGTTGTGATATAATATTTCAAGTTAAATTACGATATAATGTTTTGTTTTTAAAATTCAAGTTGTCATTTTATTTGTTATTTATATAGAATGAATCTCTAGATGGAAATTTCAAATTACATTTTCACAACATTTTGGATGGTTGAACTACATTTTGCATGTGATTGTGATATAATGCTTTGTTTTTAAAATTCAACTTGTCATTTTATAAATTCGTTAAAAATATAAAATGAATCTCTGTAGAAATATCGAATTACAAACCATATTTTGGATAGTTGAACTACATTTGGCATGTGATCACATGTTGTGATATAATGTTTTGTTTTTAAAACTCAAGCTTTGGATGGTTGAACTACATTTGGCATGAAATAAATTTCGCATGTGAAGTAATGTTGTGATATATAATGTTTTGTTTTTAAAACTCAAGTTTTGGATGGTTGAACTACATTTGGTATGTGATTGTGATATAATGTTTTTTTTTTATTGGATAGTTGAGCTACATTTGGCATGTGAAGAATGTTGTGATATAATGGTTTTTTTTTTTTTTAAACTCAAGTTTTGGATGGTTGAACTACATTTGGCATGTGAAGTAATGTTGTGTTATAATTTGTTTTGTTTTTAAAACTCAAGTTTTGGATGGTTGAACTACATTTGGCATGTTATTGCACGATATAATGGTTTGCTTTTATTGGACAGTTGAACTACATTTGGCATGTGAAGTAATGTTGTGATATAATTTTTTTTTTTTTTTTTACAATTCAAGTTTTGGATGGTTGAACTACATTTGGCATGTGATTGTGATATTTAATGTTTTGTTTTTATTGGATAGTTGAACTATATTTGGCATGTGATTATGATATAATGTTTTGTTTTTAAAATTCAAGTTGTCATTTTATAAACAAAAAAAAGTTCACATGAATATATGTACATATAAATGATTTAAGTACATGTTTGAATATATGTTAAAACAATTGAAGTACAATACATATCGATGTATATATATATCTAAAAATAATCATAAGATTCTAGGTCTTCTTAGATGTTTCAAAAAAACATAAAATTTTAAAATTTCATTCTAGAACATATATATCTAGTACGTGCAACATTTTTTATCAATGAACATAGAAAATATAATTTCAATTAATTGCATTCTAGAACATATATATTGAGTACGTGCAACATTTTTCATCAATGCACATAGAAAAACTACTTTTAGTTGATAGTAAACTATAAATTACAAAACATGTACCACACATTTTGCATTCAAGAATGAATATTATAATTTACTTTTAATAGACACGCACATCTAAAACAAAATCGCGCAACTTCAAATTTGCATTATATCAACTATGCTAGATTCACAGATATGTACATTTTGCAATAATGACATTATGAAAAATTTTACCAGAGAATGTATGAAATCGTTTAGACCAGATAATCTAGACATGTGTATGTGTACACGTGTATAAATTACTAGCGTGCATGTACCAAAACAATGTACATGTGCAAACACTTGCACAGATAACATAACAAAGAGATTAAATTTTTAGTTGAGTTTTAGAAGTTCTAAAACATGAATCCAAAGAGAAGAAATTGTTGGGCAGTTCAATAAAAAAAATTCCAATGGAATGCCATCTTCGATGATCCGTTCATGATCGGATTTTGACATTTTCCATTTCTTAATTTTTGTTTTTTTCTTTGATTGAACCTCTATCAACTTTATGCGTGCTGCACACACCAAGTGACTATATTGACAACTTATGACATTAGGTTCATAGTCTTGAAAGTAAACAAAATCCTCACTTTGATTAGTTTTTCTAAAAAAATAAACTTTCAGTATAATAGAACCTCTGTCATATGGAAACTCATGATCATTATAGTTTTCTAATTATTTCATCTTTCGTTCAGTGCAACACATCAAATAATACTTCACATTTTCATCGTTGATAGTAGGTGCAATTATAGCAAAAACATCTCCTGCACAATAAAACAAACTTATGTATTTAAATTTAGATCATAATTAGCATGAAAAATTAACTTTAAAATTAACATACATGTACTTTATTTTATAATATATTTGTAGATCTCTATCATTTGAAAGCAATTCAAATGTTACATTCTCTAACAAGATCAGAAACTCGATCACCATCAGATGATATTGTAGTCTCCTCTAATTGCATTTCTTCAAACATTGAAATGAACATTTTCCCATTTGTATTTAGCTCTGCATGTTGCCAATATTTTACATACATTTTGTTTTCACAAACATCATTGGATTATGTGTTGTCTATGCAAACATGAAAAAATAAAGAATATTTTCTTTTATCCAATGCAAATACATTTGTGGACAACTTTTTTTTAATTGAATGCAATTTTCGAGTCCCTTTTATTGTTTCAATGTCATTTCCAATAGATCTATCTACATCTTTGACCCATATATGCCAAAAAAAACTGTATGGAAAATTCAAAGAAGAATATAAATATGATATCAAAATACCATCAAAGATAATCATTGTGATAAATGTACACTGTTTAAAATTGGATATCCAATGAAAATTAAATTGAATGTACCTTCGCACTTCCCTTGATCCATTAGTCTCATGGCTTAGTGCAGTGATGCACCATTGAAAGCATTCTTTAGCGTCCACAAGTCGGTTTACAGAGGGGTCCATTTGATATCTTCGAAGTGCTCATTTTATGCATGCCCTTACACCGTCATTTTCTCCTTTTCCATGACCAGTCTCAAAGAAATTCCAACAATGTTTAATGTAGGTTTTCATATGAAGACAACACAACCAAAAGAATTATCATGAATATTTGAATTGACATGCGCATCCATCTGACCATATCCAATTTTCATTGAATTTTATTCCACGACATTTCAAGGAGTCATAAATCTTTCCAAAACAATGTTGTACAAAATATGTATCACGTGTACGATCGTCACTGATATAAAAGTGATATTATTTAATAACATGCTGATTTTCACTGGTGCTTTCTATATGATCAACATTTTTTTTAGCATGTCTATATAGAATATGGATGAGAATGGATACTTTGTCAGAATGATAGCATTCACTCTGAATTTATTTTTGTAGAACAAATGTGTAGTTTTATGCAAAATCAATTACTGACAAAATGGTCCCTAGTGGAACAATTCATGGGATTTTTTGAATTGCAAGTCCTACCATTGAGCTATATGGGAATGCTTAGTGTATTTATAAATTTCTGCCTCAAACTTTCTGAAAAAATCTATCACAAAAATTTATTCTTCTTGTAAATCAATTCTTTTAGCACTTGTAGTACTACTTGAACCTTGAATCAATGTATGGATATATTCATATCTCTTCCATTTCACTTTCATGTTGGAAAATGATTGATCATTTATATCAGTGTGATATTTGTTTTGAAATTTATTCAAATTTCCACAATTATCACATTTTTTACCACCAACACATTTTTTTTCGTAAAATAATTCATGGCTTTCTCTTCCACATAGAATTTGAGATATAAAATCATGGATAGTGGAAGGAGAAGGTGAATATTTCCAAAATGTTCTACCAAAATGAAGGAATGTGTCATAATATAACTGAAATTACACATGATAACGATAACAACAAGTGTCGCGTACGAGGATAGGTTTTACATACCGTGGTTTTTGTTGCACAAAAGCACTGATTGAGACATCAATTTCACGATTCTCTTCTTTGAACTTGTTGAACAAATATATCTGAGTGGTGTCCAAGAAATGTTTTGGATGTACTTTGTATTGATTTCGTGCTATTCTTCTTCACATCACATCCCTTGCATTAGGCGAAACACGTGAATTTTTCATCCAATATTCGTATATTGTTTTTTTAACATTTTTTCCAAGTCTATATTTGTATGTTTTCCTAAAAATAACTCTCCAACAAGTGAGTTCATCATTTATATCTATTTGCAACCGAAATTTCCAATGTTTGTGAAAAAATTTTTGTGAGGTTCCTAATGCTCGTGCCATAGATTTTACCAAGCGATTTTCTTTAGTACTTGATGAAACCACTGCCATATGTATTACTCTACGTGCAATTGAAACACTTTTATCTCTAGATCTTCTAATTGAATTTATAGCACTACTTATATTTTGTATCACATTTTCCTTCATTTTTTTTTAATCTTTTGTTGATTTTCGAATACCCAATAAGTTCATAGCTTCTTTTAATTTCCTTAATGATAGGAGACCTTTCAACATTTGGGCTAGAACTGCCACATTTTCTTTTATGAAGTACGAATAAAAAATGTGATTAACACGATATCATATAACATGGTCAGCTTTATTATCTCCATATGTGTGAGTGTCAACATTTTCTAACATCTCATCATTGATATTGATTTCATTTGTACATATTTGAATTAATAGTACATAATAAGTTTACATATTCAATAAGTAAATAAATAATAAATATGTATAATTTCAATAATACGTGCATGTGTTAGCTTATATATATATATATATATATATATATATATATATATATATATATATATATATATATATATATATATATATATATATATATATATATATATATATATATATATATGCACATTGATTCGATTTCTTCACTTGAATTTCTTTCAAAAATTTCACCATCTTTAATCATTGGTTCAATATCTCTTTCAAAATTTTGTATCTCATCATCAATGTTTTGAGGAATATCTCTCTCTGTTTACATTGCAAAATATTTTTCAAATTAGTTCATCAAATAAAAATTAGGCTTCACAATTTACACTAGAAAAATTTTAAATATCAAATTTATAATATTTACATTTACATACCTGCTTCAACTTCTAGTTGAGGTTGATTTTTCCTTTCAATATTTGAGCATTATTCTCGCTTTTTTTTGCGAGATTCTCTCCCCTGTTCTCTATGTTCCTTAGGGTCTCTTGTTCGATCATATTTTCTCTTGAAATTCCTTAGATTTCCCATGATAATTGAGTATGAAGTTCAAAAATTTTCCTTCAAAAATTTAGACAAAAACTCAATTAAAAAAAACATCACAAAAGATTTAATTTAAAAAAAAATTCATTTTAAAAATTTTGCAAAAAATACATACTTCAATCCAAAACACTTACTTTAAAAAATCCGAGAAAAAAATGTTTTATAAAAATGAAATGGAGCTCAAAATATTTCCTTCCAAGTCCTACAAAAAAATTTCATTTAAAAAGTTAGGCAAAACTCATTTTAAAAAATCATTATAAAAAATTTACTTCAACCCAAAACACGCACTAGTAAAAATGATGAAATTAATGACTAGGTGACTAAAAAAGTTAGTCACCACTATTATTTCAAGTGAATTACTACCAAATTTGAGCAATTTTAAGTGACATAACTAAAAACGACTAACTTAAATGACTAATTTAGTCTAGGAATAAATATACGACTAGATAATAAGTGACTAACTTAAATGACTAATTTAGTCCAGGGATAAAAGATATAACTAGATAATAAGTGAATACACTTAAAGAAACTAGTTTAAATGAATAATTTAGTCTAGCATTAAAATATATGACTAGATAATAAGTGACAAAATTAATAATGATTAATGTAAATGACTATTATAGCCCAAGAATAAAAATATGACCAGTACAGCAAGTATATGAAATAGACATTTATGTAAGTAATTTTTAATTGTGTCACGCCATAAATGGAAAATTGCAATTTTGATATCGAAGTGTTACATTTCACTACAAGATTCTCTGAATCCATATGCAGTGTTAAAATTCTCTCAGTTGTACTTTCCACTCTTTCCATTAGGCTTTTGATAAGTACTGGATGACATTTCTCCAAGAAACATTAATGTTGGATACCTTGCCCCTTTACCTCAGAGCGATCATACCCACGTTTCCCCTTGCCACCACGGACTCTTGATCTGCCCCAACAACTCTGCTTTTGAACCCTCGAACCCCCACCCCTGCTAGCCCCCTGCTTACCTCCTATATGGACCCCACGTGCACCCACACCAATGAGTCACGAACGCCCCACAATCTTGTCACCTCGGCATACTAGAGCTGCCATGATTATTGCCGATTCCACCGCCCCCATAGGGCCATGAATGACAGGGGAGGGAGAATGCCCACATCGCATTAGGGGCTTCATAATTTTCCAAGGTCAAGGAGCCCCGCAACGTGGAGATTCCAGAGAACAGACCCCCCACCAAAGAAAAAAACAATCACCAGAAAAGGAGCCAAATGTCGTCACCCACCACCACAGGGAAGCACAAAGCCAACTACCATTACCAGATAAAGATCGCCACCACTAGGAAAACCAAATACCACCACCCACCATTAAACCAACATAGGGAAATGAAAAATAAATAATGAAAAATTAGTTGATGTCTGAGCGTAACTTCCCGTAGGGCAGCGACCAACCTCCAAATTCTCCGTATAGAGACCATACACCAATCCACCAAACATCGTCGCACCCACGCCAAAGGGCACAAACTTGTGAAAAGAAGCTATAGTTTTCCACCACCACCCTTGAGGGGTTTCCTAGACTACAGATTCCAGCTTCCTCTCGTAGCACAAAAGAATGGGCTCACCGAAAACCAAGAAAAATGGAAATGGGTGAGCTCACTTCCCTTAAAATTCCTATCCTCGACCCAAACATATCCAATGGCTAAGAAACTAAACATCATGGATCGCTTGAACACACTGCACCAAAAAATTCCCAAGGCAAGCAGTACACAGAATTAGCCACTCCCTATGTAAACCTTCCTGCGACGTTTACGCTTCCTCCCAGGAGGCCACTGCGAGGACCAAAACCTCTCAAGAATATCCAAGTTTGATGGAAACCCCACATTTACCTTCAAAATACAATTCTCTGAAGTCCTCCGAAAATGTGTACAGCCCAAGTCATCGAGGTCACTCAATGCACGTGTTTTCCCAAGTCAACCTGTTGTCGTGCAAATTGGGTCAAATGGGTCACCTGCTGCACGAGTCTGCCTACACCCTGACCTTCTCCACACTTCTGAACGTCTTTTCTGAACACACGCCCTGAATCACCCGACTCTACCCACTATTTAGAATGCACCCTGGAAAACACATGACTCGACCCAAATGTTCTAAACGTACCCTGCAAAATCACCCGACTCGCCCTGCGATTGTTCCTGCACGCAGTTTCTTCCCACAGTGCGGCAGTGCAGGCGCATGGTCTGCACGACCTGCAACATTACTCTACTCAAACCCTTCTGCACAAGTCTTGTTTGTTTTCCTTCAACGCTCCCTCAACCCTTCGCTTTAGTCCTTCAATGCAACCCCGTGTAACTCAACTTTGAACTTGGTTGAAAATGGAATGAATGATTTTATGAACTCCCACCACAACTTATATATATGTGTTGTGCGGACCCAATAAGCCCTGGGTCATGACTCTGCATGAGTCGGTCTGCCCACCATCACGTCGACCTGCACAAAATTATGAAATGTCGGCCCCTATAATAGTGATAACACATCAGCCCAACCATACTTATGAGTTAGCCGCTCCATATAAGCTTCCAATGCTTGCGCTCTCCATCGCACAAGACTTTCTCCGCCGGTGGGTCGCTCGGGTCAGCTGATCGGCCGCCTACGCCTCGTCGTGCCCAGCTCGCCCAACTGCTACACGATGCTCCAGTATCACCGAGCGCGCTCACCAACATGACTTCGCTCGAAGCCTTTAACTCTTCCACCTGCTATGGGGTAGACACCCGTCTGACGTTGCTGCTCGTTGTGCTCCCCAAAACACATGACTCCACCTACCGCTACACGATGTGCACAAGGTGAGTTCTCACCAATATGGCGTGCCCATTGCACATCATCGTCGCACATACCCGAGTTGGGCGCCCATCGTGCCAAGACATGCTCCCCACCACTTGGTCATCGCGACACTAACTTGAGGGCGTGACACTCCCTCATCCTCGCTCCACTTGTATTTACTCATGTGAGACGCCTTCTACGTGTTGCTCAAACCTCACTCCCATTGGAGAGTGTATGAACCTTTGTTAGTTTAGATATAAACCTCAATTAATATATTAAAATAGTAAATATCAATATTTATATTTTATTGAATTTATTAAAATAGTAATCATCAGTATTTATATTTTATTTGTTTTAATTATATTATATGAAATTAATTTTTAAATATATTGTGGTTTTATATTTAATTAATAACTAAAATAGTAAATATTAATATTAATATTTTAATTATTTTTAAAAATTTTGTTTGAAGATTTCTAAAATGTTTGAGGGCATGGCACGATTAAAAGTCTATCAAATTCGAGTCGAAGTAGGGGAGAGCGCATGGGTCGATTTAATTAAAAATATATCAAACCAATGTGTGTGTATCCGTATGAAATTAAAAATTGTCAATGGTATGAAAGCCCAAGAACGACGGAAAACTTGTTTTTCTTACCCGGATTGGTTCATGAAGAGGATTTTCTAGGTCTTTGGCTCCCAATTTTTGTTGATGGTTCTATATTTGAGATGAAACGTGGATGTTCTGGTTCTTTGACGCCAAATTTTTTCTATTGGTGAGAGGGTTTTTGCTATTGGCGGGAGGGTTTTGATATATTTTGAGAGAAATAGATAATGTGGTTAAATATTTTTAGGGCTGGAAAATGTTTCTATATAATTATAGATTTTGTCATGGATAAAAATGCATTAGAAAGAGCTTGGAGGCTTTTGAAGAGGCGGGCAACAACAAATTTACAAATATTGAAGTTTGCATACTTGGAATCACAGGTTAGTTGGATTTATAAGATTATATTTTTCTATTTCCTGCATTTGTATTTCCTTTGTTTGTTCTAAGATGTTTTTGATTCATACAAATTTTTTTGGGTAAAGATTGATTGAAATGATTTTTTTTCGTTTGCTGTACGATGCTGTTTGTTCTCAGATTTTTTTTTTTGATGTTGTTGGTTCTACAATTTTTTTTTTCAAGTACTCACTTGCTAATCAATGCATTCAACTGAATCTCTTCCTCTAGCGAGCAATCAATCATCCATATTTATCTATTCCTATCCAGTTTCCGGGCTCACATCAGAAGAAAAATATAGAATAAGTGGTAGGACCTATAGACGAATGAAATGACGTGTCTGAGAAATCAGAAATAAAACAACAAGTGAATAGTTCTGTAGATCTCTTTTTTTAGGTGGTAGCACCCATTCCCCACATTCAGCCACTGATTACAAGTTGCCACTATACCAGAGTGAAGTCCTCCAGACTGGCAATGAATTCTTACTACGACTTCGAGAAGACCTATTAGGAGTGCCATGAGGCTATGACCGAGGAGTAGAATTATATCCTATATAATGATGTTTGGGAGATTTTACCAAGACCAGAGAGGAATCTTTGATTGATTCCAAGCGATTGCATAAAGTAAAAAACACAGTTGATGGTCATATTTATAAATACAAGGAAAAATTTGTTGAAATGAATTCTTACTGCTCTTACTGCTCAATCTATGGTTATTAATGGTGATTTAAATTGCTGGATTGTTTTTGGGGCTAAATGAGAATAAACCATCCTTATCCACTTAGTATTGAGATTAGCCTAAGGTGTTGGGAATAAACATCTAGCAGCAAGGTGAATTTCCTGGTAACCTTAGATGGGTGATCCCTTCTGATCAACTATCCATCTGTTCTTGGAATCTATTTGATCAATTCTGAACAGGGGAAAACAATAGGCCTAGTTGCAGCCTTGTGTAGCCCAGTTTCACAGGCCTTGGAATGATCCGGATTTATGCAGGAACGCAATAGAATAAACATATAACCATAAATACAGAGATGTAGCAGAAATAACACTTCATTTCATTAATATCAAAGAACTGAAATTTGCTTACAGACATAATGGAAATAAAACTAGCTAGGGCGCTGGTAGCTATCTCTGAGAAGAGATCTGGCGGCTACTGGCCTTTGAACTGAGTTAAAATGAGGCTCAAGGGCCTATTTATTATTTAGAAACAATGGGAAATCCTAAACAGCCAAAACCCTAACCCTAGGAGATGAAGCGCCAAAACTATGGGCCCCGTTTGGGTAAATTGGTGTTTCAACTTCCTAGGGGCATAACTTTGGCATACGATCTCTGTTTGATGCGTACCATACCTCGTTAGAAAGATCTATCCGAGGAATACAAATTTGGAATGAGAAACATTGGTCCATGAACCCATGTTGCTCTCCGTTTTCCCAAAAAACGTAGTTTAGGGCCTCAAAACGGCTCCGGAAGTTCAGGACCCGAAAAACTACTAAAAATAGTAAACTGTGCCGAAACTGAAAAACTGAAAGAGACAATGGTGGAGCCCCAAGTGGAATAGGCGAGTGACCAAAAATATCCACCTGGATCATTCCTCCCCCCTTAGGAAGAAATGGTCCCCATTGCGTTAAGTTCCTCCATGAGATGAGGAAATTTCACAACTTGGTCCCCGAGAACCACTTTCCTTGGTGCAGGAGTTGGCCAGCTTTGACAACCCGATATAGTTGGATCTTCTGTTGGCGAGTGTTCTTGATTTGCATGTCCATGATACAATTTGTGGTGGCCTGTTCCATGCAGTCTAGATTTAACTTTGTTGATGTGAGTTGTTCTGCAATGTCCGAGGTGTCCAATAGAGGTGGGAAGTAAGGACGAAGGCGATCCACATTGAAGACTGGGTGCAGACCAAGGAATGGTGGAATACTGAGCTCGAAGGAATTATTCCCTACAGCCTTGGTGATGGTGTACGACCCGTATCAGAGCGGGCGAAGCTTGCGATGGGGTTCAGTGAGGCACTCCTTCTGCAAATGTAGCCATACTTTGTCGCCCACCTGGAAGTTGTGTGGCACCCGGTGTTGATCATGGGGTTGCTTGTACTTGTAATTAACTCTGTCCAATATATCATGAACCTGTTGGTGGATGTGTTGAATGCGCTCGATGAAGCTACTTTCTTTTTCAACTTTAGACTGGACATGAGCTGAATCGGCCTGAGCAGCTGCAAATGGCATGGCTACGTCAATGGGACATAGTGGCTGGAATCCCAAGCCCACCTGAAAGGGGCTATGGCCGATTGAACTGTGGAGAGCCCAATTATAAATATGTTTTACATAGGGGAGGCTCTCGTCCCATGTGTGTGGATGCTTTGAATTGTACATGCACAGAATGTGTACAATCATTCTGTTGACGACCTCTGTCTGGCCATCTGTTTGGGGATGGAAAGCTGTGGACTTGGTGAGCTTGGTATCCAACATTGACCAGAGGCTGGACCAAAAAGTGCTGAGGAACCTGCTATCCTGATCTGATATGATAGACTGTGGGATCCCAAAGTGCACCCGCACTCATTCAAAGAAGAGTTTAGCAGTGGCTTCTGCAGTGATATTCTTCTTGCAGGCCGCCATAATGGCCATCTTCGAGAATCTGTCAACGACCACGAAAACACAGTCATTTCCCTTCTTAGTAGAAGGTAGGCCCAACATGTAATCCATGGAGATGGATTCCCAAGGTCGACTAGGGGTAGGTAGAGGAGTATATAGGCCTTTCTTCTTGATGGTCGGTTTGGAAATGGCACAAGCAGTGCAGGATCTGATGTGATTCTCGACATCCTTTCGAAGGTTCGGCCAATAGAAATACTTCTGCAGTATTGCTACTGTTTTCTCGACCCCGAAATTCCCAACGAATCGACTGTAGTGTGCTTCCCATATCATCTTGGCATGCTCTCTTGAAGGAACAAAAAGGTGTCCCATGTGACATAAAAGTGCATCTTGGAGGTGAAAATTTGGAACTTGCGTACCCCCCAAGAGTGCCTTGTAAGTGTGGCCAAATTCTAGGTCACTTTCATAGAGAAGCGGCCAATCAGAAGTCTCGTGCCCACAAGATTTGAGCACAGTGGTGAGCGCCACGATCGGTGGTCGGCTGAGGCAGTCTGCAACATGATTGGTGCTACCCTTCTTATACTTGATGTTCAAATGAAACTGTTGCAGATATGTAGACCACTTCTAATGGCGATCATTCTGCAACTTCCCTTGTGTCTGTATGAACTGCAGGGGCCTGTGGTCTGTATGGATGATTGTTTCCTTCCCCAAAATGTAATGCTTCCATTGTCGGCAAGCTTGCACAATGGAGTACATTTCTTTGTCATATGTGGGGTACTTGCGAATTGTGTCAGACAATGTCTCACTGTGAAATGCCACTGGATGTCCCTGTTGAGTAAGAACTGCCCCAATAGCATAGTCAGAGGCATCTGTCTCGATCTCAAATGGCTGTTGCAAGTCTGGTAAAGTGAGCACTGGGGCAGAACAAAGGCGATTTTTCAATTCTGTGAACGCCTTCTGTTGAGGTTCCGACCAAAAAAATTTTGCTCTCGCTCCTCCCTTGGTGACTTGACTCAAGGGCCAAGTGATATGAGAGAATCCCAACACAAACCTCCGGTAGAAATTAGCAAGACCCAGAAAGCTGCAAAGCTCTGTTATAGTGGTTGGGGCTGGCCAATCCCGAATGACTTGGATCTTGGCTGGATCCACATGCACCCCCCTTTCATCAATAATTTATCCCAGATATTGAACCTGGGTCATGCCAAAAGTGCACTTCTCCAAATTGGCACACAACTTGTGTTGCCGCAGTGTTTGGAGGACTTGTCGGATGTGGTGAAGGTGCTCTTCCCAAGTCTTGCTAAAGATTAGAATGTCATCCAAGTACACCACTACAAATGAGTTGGTGAATGGCCGCAAGATGTCGTCCATCATCCTCATGAAGGTTGCGGGAGCATTCGTCAACCCGAAAGGCATGACCAACCATTCGAAAAGGCCTTCCTTGGCTTTGAAGGCATTCTTCCACACATCGGAGGGTTCAATTGGTACTTGGTGATACCTAGACTTCAGGTCGATCTTGCTGAAATATTTTTCACCTTTCAGTTGGTCCAGAAGGTCATCAATCCGTGGGATTGGGTACCTATTCCAGACAGTGATCTTGTTCAGTGCCCGATAGTCAATACAGAGTCTCCACGTGCCATCCTTCTTCTGTACCAACACGATCGGGCTCCCACAGGGCGATGAACTTGGTCTAATGTGACCTTTCTACAACATCTCATGAATCTTCCTCTTGATTTCATCATTCTCCAGAACAGAGCGCCGATAGATCAGTCCATTAGGTAGCGGCGCACCTGGGGTCAGATCAATCGGGTGCTTGACCTGACAGTGCAGAGGAACCCCTGTGGGTGAGGTGAATATGTCCTCGTACTCCTTCACAACCTTATCCATTTGTTGTTGTTGTGCAGAGGAGCCTTGTCTGGAGGTCGTGGCCACAGTCTTCTTCTTTCCCTGGGGGTGGATCATCAAGAAAACGAATTTCCTGGTTTGGGAAATGAGCTTACTGCATTGTTTTGCAGTAACCAAAGAGATAGCGGCAGGAGGTGGTACCTTTGGTATCCTGTACAACTTATTTCCCAAAGTAACAATAACAGCACGAGGTCGAGACTCATACACAGCATGATGCTTCCACAAGTATGGTTGTCCTAATAATACATTAGAAACATCAATAGGAGCAACGTCACATAATACCTCATCCGTGAAGGGCTTGATGCTATAGGGAAGGCGGCACTGCTGGCTGACGCGGAGATCTCGTCCTTGGTGAAGCCACCCGATGGTGTATGGATGTAGGTGAGCTGTGGTCGGCAAGCCCAACCGCTTCACGGCGTCTGCTGAAATGAGGTTCTTTTGGCTCCCATTGTCGACAATGAACTGTACAGGGGAGCCCTTTACCCACATCTGGGAGAGGAAGAGACGTTCCTCCTCCTCTGGATCTTCCGGTTCCTCCTTCTGGACCTTTGTAGTGGCAACAGTGGCGTTGGGCTCCGCATCAATAATCTGTTTCCCTTTTTCATTCCCCTTTTCAGGTTCTGATTCGGAGTCAGAGCATGCATCTAACTCAGAAGCCCTCATCTCGACCACTAGTGACTGCTTGGCCCGACACTCACTTGTGTTGTGAGTGGAGCTCTTATGGAACTCACACCACTTTCCCATGTCCTTCTTTGGCTTTGCGGTGCTGTTCTTTTCTTGTGGCTTCGATGAGTTGTCTTTAGCCACCATGCCTTGGCTCTGTCCTTTGTTCTGTAGTTTGGAAGCACCTTTCCCTTGCTTTTGATTCGAAGATCCAAAGTCTCGCTTCTTCTGCTTGAATTTCTGCTCAATCTTGGCAGCATACCGGTATGCCGTACCAAGCGAGGAGATGTCGAGGAACTCCATTTCCTCCTGAATGTATCTGTGCAAACAGCTGCGATACTTTAGCACCAGATGTTTCTATGAATCTTTGATACCCAACTTTGTGCGTAGGGTATGGAACAGATTCGTCAGCTCATGCACATCTTGATCCCTTTGTTGTCGCAACGTGGTCCATTGTATGTACTTGTCCTCATAGCTCCCCACGGGATAGTACTGTTCCTTGACAGCGTCTCGGAAAGAATTCCAAGTTGGTAAGGCCGAGAACAGAGAGGGTTCTGTCTGGTCCTTGTTCTCACAGTAGGTTTCCCACCAGTCCTTAACATGGGGGGTAGCTTTGAGGAGTGCAAAAATAATCTTCTCCCGGTCTGAAAAGTCATGAACCGAGAAATATCCTTCTAACAAATTCAACCATCTATCTACGGCATCTGCGTCTATTTGACCCTCAAATATGGGAATGTCAAAATTTTCTTGTACCTTAAAAGGAGTCGCGCCTCCAGAGTGGCTGCTGGATGCAGATGCGCCGCCGGTGGGTAGCCGTTGAAGGATCTGAGCAAAGTTATCCATCATCGCGTTCTTTTGTTTTTCGAGGGCCTCCTCGAGCAATATTTTGATAGGATCTCCTGCTCCCTCATCTTTCTTTTTGTCCCCCATGGGCGTCCGTCGAGGTTTGCGAGGCTGATCTTGCAAAGGTTCCACCAGATCGAGCCCTAGCTCCTTATACCCCGACCTCGTTGGGGACATGTAAAGAAGGATCGAGAAAAAGCAGACCGCTCTGATACCACTGATCCAGATTTATGCAGGAACGCAACAGAATAAACATATAACCATAAATACATAGATGCAGTGGAAATAACACTTCATTTCATTAATATCAAAGAACTGAAATTTTCTTACAGACAGAATGGAAATAAAACTAGCTAGGGCGCTGGTAGCTATCTCTGAGAAGAGATGTGGCGGCTAAAGGCCTCTGAACTGAGTTACAATGAGGCTCGAGGGCCTATTTATTATTTAGAAACAATGGGAAATCCTAAACAGCCAAAACCCTAACCCTAGGAGATGAAGCGCCAAAACTATGGGCCCCGTTTGGGTAAATTGGTGTTTCAACTTCCCAGGGGCGTAACTTTAGCATACGATCTCCGTTTGACGTGTACCATACCTCGTTAGAAAGATATATCTGAGGACTACAAATTTGGAATGAGAAAAATTGGTCCATAGACCCATGTTAAGTATCTCTGTTTCAAAAACGTCGTTAGACTAAAACTAGGCCCGGAAGTTCAAAGACTGAAAATCGCTAAAATAAGAACTGCACAAACTGAAAAAATGAAAGAGACAATGGTGGAGCCCCAAGTGGAATAGGCGGGTGACCACCAATATCCACCTGGATCATGGAATCATCTTCCGGACTGATCAGTTCTGTGAAGTCTTCATTGTTGAAAATTTGGAAAATTTAATGGTGATTTAAACTGCTGCATCCCCGCTTTCATTTTTTGCAATTTCCAGACTTTAAGCTTTGATTTTTTTTGCTATAGCAACTCTGGAAATACCTTTTTCCATTAAGCTGATCCATAATGTAAAAAATTACTTAGTTAATTTATTCAAGCTCATTGTCTCAATTTATTTCCCTCATTCCCTCATGGAATTCCCTAGTTAGTTCGGGATGAGGCGACCAAGCATTGGGACATATTGGTTTTCCTTGTAAGGGGCAGGGCATTAGATCAGTTTGGTGATCCAACTGGACTGAGGGGAAATCCCCGTGATAAAACAAACCATAAGAAGTAGAAGGCAAGAAGATTCACCCGGATGATTTCACTTGGCTTGGAATTGGATTTGTATCTAACACTGATGCCTATGATTCTTCAATGGGTGGATCTGGATCATCGAATGTCACTGATGCTGGGTCTCGATTTGGTCGGCTTTATCATCAAAAACAGACTCTTTGGTAGGTGCTTCCCCCTCCCTCGCTCTGTGTATGTATCAATCCAGGGAGATTCTATCCGTGTGGGTTTCCCCTCTCTCTAGCTCTAAATGCCTTTTTTTTGGCCTCGTGAATGATATGGTCTTCCTCACTGATTATCCTCATACGTGTGAGAGAGTGAGATTGCAGTAACTAATATCAATCAATAAGAGGGGTCCCAATAACTCAGCCTTGATCTCAATGTTTACTCATAGTTTCAAAAATGGTGTTGTTCGCTCTAATTTATATAGAATATTGAGTCATGGAACAAAATAATGTTGTCAATGGATGGGTGTGCTCTGCCTATTGTTCGCTCTAATCCATTTAATCAACTATTTGACTGGGCTTCCTTTTCCTGTCCAGTGTTGATTTAAAACATGTCCAAACTACACCAGCTTCTAAAAACAATTTTTTTGAAGATTTGAAACAAATCCTGTTGGATAAAATAGAGTGACCACCGAGGGGAAAAAAAAACCATTGGATGAGTGAATAGGAAATTTGGGAAATAAACAACATTGATGCTTGTTATGAAATGTGTGTGAACCTCTTGCATGGATTAGAGTACAACTTGTAGTTATGTTCACTGGTCTGTCCAAAAGACGATGCGTCACAAAAACTTGTAATACCTGTCGGAATAGCACCCAGAAGAGATGCCATTAACAAGTAGTGTTGTCACAGTCCATCTAACAATATAGAGAAGGCAGCAAAATTGACACGAAGATGGTTGATTCAACATCTATTGAAAATAATATCTAAATTTTTGTCCTTTCTGTCATTATTGTCCTTTTTGCACATCTTAAAAATAAGAACTAGATATGGTGATATTATATGTAGAGGACACAATCAAAATTCTGTTGGAGAAAACAAAGTCTTATGACAATGTAAATCATAATAAAAGTGATGAAATTCTGAAGATAATAAAGGAGGAAATTAGGATAGCAGATTATTGGGCCGCTAGTTTGTCATTATTATTATCACTTTTTAACACCTATTTCATCCATTTCTACCATTTTTTATCACATCATTTATCATGGTTTATCATATAATTCCATTTTATAATTATTTATGCTCTTATGGATAAATATTATTTCTTCCCCTTTATTTTTAATAAATTGATGATTATTATGCATGATTTTATCAATGATGGTTTATTAATAAATTTTTTGTAACATCACTCACCATTTTAGTCTCCAAGATATTTTCTAGATTGCAGATTTGATCTCCAACTCATCATTAAATATTCCAACTCAGAAATTCGTTGGAATAAGAAGTGATAGTTTTTCATTGGACGGTTTGGGAAAATGGAGAAGAATCTGGAAAATACGAAACATGGGTTTTTTCCAGAACGGACCGAATTAACTTTAATCAAAGAGCAGTTTTCCCAAATTCGGTTTGTATTAAGAGAAATAGAAGGTTCTCTGAAGACGATTTTCTCAGATTCGTTGTTGCGGACGTTTTCCAAATTATCTCAGTTGCAATACCAAATTCGACCTGTTCTTGTTGAATGATTGATGGAAAGATATTTCAGATATGATCTTGTTGATCAATTTTTTGTGAACAATCCAATTTTGTTATGGGAATCATTTTGTAATCATCTCTGTTGTAACTTATCTCTGCTCTCTGTTTGTTTAAATGAAAAACAGAGATCAAAGAAGCAGATTATTATTTATGAGAATAATTATGGGATTATTAGGGGATTATTAGCTTAGAGATGATATGATGACATAGTAGAAAGAGGGGAATGTAAATCAGACCGTATCATGTATTGTGTCATGTATCTTTCATTTATGCATCATTTGTAATGAACAGAATGTAGTTCTGAAAGACATATTTGTATTGTAATGATTGCGATGATTAATAAATAGTTTGCGTTGCTGTTCATTCGATTGTTCTGGAGTAACTAAGCAGTGTTTGCTGGCGGCTAAGGACCTGATCTCTGGTAAATTTCGCTGCTATTCTTTGTGCTATACCTTTCCATTTACTGCAAGTATATTATGCTTTTTTGTTTTACAGTGAATTGCTTTTGATGATTTAGATTTCTGTATTTGTTCCTCTGCGTGCGCATTTCCAATTTATTAGTTGTTTGTTAAAAGAATTGGTTTTGATTATTTAAAGTATAGACTGTTATTTCTATTACTTTCCTTCTGTTAAATGGTTTAGATCCAGCTGAAAGAGCTCAGTTAATGCTTCAGTGCTCTCAGTTGTTTGAATTATTTGAATTAAATAATGAATCACAGTTTTGGATTATAATGCATAAATGAATTACTTTCTTTAAAGCTTCAGATTTATGATTGCATCTATATTCAAGGATTGGTTTTATCATTACTCTCTATGTGTATAGCTTGCACATATTGTGTACACTCTTGAAACAAAAATACTTACCCAGGTTGATAATTAATGTGAGGCAATTAGGAGTTTTAAAAGACACCTTTTAGCACCCAACATTTTGGCGCCATTGTTGGGGAGAGTGCTGCCATTTCACAGAGAGTGATGTATGTTTGATATTTGTTGCTGGGAAAGAATTGGGTATTAAAAACGGAAGGTAAAAACCTATGTAACGAGCAAGTAAAGTGATTGCTCCTCTGCCCGCTTTTTAGCACAATTGCATAGAATTTGAAGTAGGTGTTTGATGTTTGTCTGCTATGAAATAATTGGGTATTAAAAATGGAAGGTAAGAACCTGCGTAATGAGCAAGTAAAGCGCTTGCTCCTCCGCCTTCTTTTCAACAGAATTGCGTAGGAATTTTAGAGGTAGAATTTTTGAAAAAAAAGTCTTGTAATTCCACTCGAGTGGTGATGTAAGAACCACCCATTTCACTAACCAATTGACAGGAACATTTGAAGGAGGATCCTCAAAGAAACATATGAAGAACATCTTCTATTATGGTAATAAATGGCTCACATTGCAACTTTTGAATTCCCTATCAAAGATATAGGAGGAGTGACACAAATGCACATAATTCCCTCGTCATCTCTACCAAATTTTCATGGTTTGACAAATGAAGATCCAGATACATTCTTATTTGAGTTTGAAATACTATATAGAGGATATGATTATTGTACTAATGGTCGAAGGTTGAAAGTGTTTCCTCTTACTCTAAAAGGAGCATCTCTCCAATGGTTCATGAAGCTTGGTGGGAATTGCATCCAAACTTGGGAGGACATGAAGAACGTATTCTTGAAAAAGTACCAAGACTATTGCAAGGTTGATGAAGATATTTTCAATATGATACAAGGGGAAGATGAAATCTTGGAGGACTATGTGGAGCGATTTTGATACAACTTTCAAAAATCAAAGCATAAGTATTTGGAAAAAGAGATCTTAAAAACACTCCTACTCAAAGGAATCAAAGATGAATTTTTAGAACTCTTAAATCTAATAAGAAAAGACGATGTTTTTCAGTTATCATATGATGATGTTTGTGAATTATGCATAAGGTATTCAAGAGGAATCTCCAAGGCTAGTAATAATTCTAGAGAAGCTTCTTATTTCTTTTCCAAATCTACTACAAGAAGAGGAGACATAAGAGCTGAAATCAATGTTTTATTTGAAAATTTTAAATATGATTTTATTAGCTCTCTAAATTCACAATTGAATGTTTTACAGGTTCAGAAAAATCAAGAAATTGAAGAAGTTTTTTTCCCTCATTGCCAAAAGGAGCATCCCATAGATACTCACTCTTCCTTATCTAGGATGGAAGTAGCATATCAAAAACATGGGGAAGTTGCAACAATGTCAAAACCATGTAAATCATGGCCTACATGTATGGTTCAAAACACTTCCCCTCCATTTTCTTACTTGTATAATCCATTATGGAATACTCATGTGTTAGGGCAGCAATGTCAATCTCGATATAACCCCCACCAATATTGTCTACAAGTTTGGCATGGTTCATCTTATGATTGCATGACTACTCTCCCTCATCTTGTAGCACAAACACATCATCCATATTATCCACTAGCTCTTCCAAAAAATCTTGCTTGCCTATCAAAATCATCCACTCAACCCAATCAATTACATCATCAAAATGCTCCATTCCCTACACAATTTCCTGCTCATCTCATTTCACACCCTCACCATAATAAAACAGTATAACATGCTTACAGTGTTGAAATGCAAAATTTAATCACCCTTCCCACCCATTCTATCTCACATGCACCATTGGAGAAAACTTATACTGAGATTCAGAATGTATCAAATCCAAAAATTGTAGAGGTTATGAAAGAAAATGAGGTTTCTTCTAGCCTGCATCAACAAGCCGTTTTAAACACTCAAGAACTTCATGATATGACGGCTATGGGAAATCAAGAAAGTAAGGGATACATTGAATATTTGTTTCACTCCATTTGTTTGCAGCATCACTCCATACTTCAACAATTTTTGGCACCATCTTTTCAAGGGAAGTTGGCTTCTCATACCCTACTATTTATTAACATGCATTTTTCAAATTTGGGTATATACATACTGGAGGCATTATTTCGAAAATGGCTCCACTGGAAGTACTCTTATACGTAAGCACATTCAATTTTCAAAGAAGAGTACGTTAGTGTAGAAAATAAATAAATAAGGACATAAATAAATACATTTTTATTATTATGTAGAAGTAATTGTTTTTGTTGAAACACGCTATGGAAATCAACATCGGCGATAAATATTTTAATTTATTTGTGTATGTAGATTTATTATATTGAAAATAACAGTTCTACAAACAATCATATTCATTTTTATCACCAATATGGAAAAATTGCTTGAATATCATTTTTTTTGGCTTGTGGGCTTGATGAAATTTCTGAAAACAGAGTCGGGATAGTCATGTTTTGAGGGAACAAAAGTGAATATTTAAAAAAAATATTTATATCATAATTAGCCCTTGATGTCTACTTTCCAACCCAATTTGAATCACTCCATTTGGATTTGAAACGAAAAATTTAGAACCAAAACATTGACAAGGCGTCTAGTAGGCAACTCAGGAACATAGTCGAGACAATCATGTTTTGAGGGACCAAAAGTGAATATTTTAAAAACCTATATCTATCCTAAGTATCCCTTGATGTCTAATTTCCAAACCAATTTTAATCACTCCATTTGGATTTGAAACGAAAAAGTTAGAACCAAAACATTGACAGGGCGTCTAGTAGGCAGCTCAGGAACAGAGTCGGGACAATCATGTTTTGAGGGACCAAAAGTGAATATTTTAAAAACATGTTTCTATTGAAAGTACACCTTGATGTCTACTTTCCAACCCAATTTTAATCACTCCATTTTGATTTGAAATGAAAAATTTAGAACCAAAACATTGACAGGGCGTCTAGTAGGCAGCTCAGGAACAGAGTTGGGACAGTGAGTTTTTGGAGGCCTAAATGACTATATTTTTAAAACTTGTTTCTATGGTATATTCATATATAAATTTAGTTTACAAAGAAATTTGAATCACTCTATTTTGATATCATATGAGAAATATATGACCCAAATATTAGTTGTCTATCCTAAATCAACACTCTTAAAACTTTGTTTTTCCAGCTGTTCATTAAAGTATTTGACCCATAAATTCTTCTTATCTTCAAAAATTGTTTCTATTGGAGATAAATAAATGAATCTACTTTCATTTCCAATTTGAATCAACTTAATCCGTCATCAAATTAAAAATTTATGCTTAAGATATCCATTGTTGGTCTAAGATGGGTAATCGAAAATGACTCCGTTATGTAGGTTGTTATAAGTAAAATTGACATATCATATCATTGAATTTTTAAAAAACATATTTATATTGGTAATATATCTTTGAAGTAGCTCTCATTTGGATTTTGAATCACTCAAATTGGACAAAAAACAAAGAAGCTATGATTAAAACACTGCAGGTTAGCATGATTGGCCACTGCTCTCCCGCAGGTAATAAATTAATTTTACTTTGTCCGTGGATTTGTTTTAGAGAGTAATTGCTTGTTAGTTTTTTTTAATATTTATTAGATTAGGGGAGCCTAATCACCTCTCTTTCTCTATGATTTAATGTTTTATTGCAAGTAGACACTCATTTTTTTTGTAGGTCTTAGGAGAATAAAGAAGGTCAATTTATGGACAAGCGATTCTTGAAAGAAATTTTAATGAAACAAGGGAATTTCATTCAATTCATTACCTAACGGATTCATCACAGAAAAAAGAAGAATTGATTCCCATTCGAAGATTCATGTCACTGCTGCCAAAACATTTTTCCAAGAGATCATTTCTTTTTCCATTGATAGATTGATATTCCCTTAGGAAATAACATAATAGCTGTTGTAACTTAATTTATTTATTTATATCCTGTTGTTAAATAAAGCGTTGTTTCTTTTCTGATTTCTCTTATGTTTTTGTGTTTTAGGTGTTGCTTCCTTCAAATTGTAGATTCCGCTCCATTGGCGATTGAACAATGAGGACCCTACCATGCAAATTTCAGTTGCAGAAGGAAATTCTTCGGCAACACCAATTCTGTAAAAAATTACTTTTTCTTTAGATCTGTACATACAATCATTTTTTCTCTGTTTTTTCTATTTTTCTTTTTTCTATTTCATCGTTCTTCTGTTGTTCAGAGCAGGAGGGATGATTTCTTTTTTTTCTCTCTCTCTGTTTTCTTTTGTTGTTCCATATAGGGAACAACATTTTTTTGTGTGATTTTTCCTTGTTGTTCCATATAAGGAACAACTGCCGTTCCATATAGGGAACAACACTTTTTTGTGTGATTTTTCCTTGCTGTTCCATATAGGGAACAATTGATGTTCCATATAGGGAACAACACTTTTTTGTGTGATTTTTCCTTGCTGTTCCATATAGGGAACAACACTTTTTTATGTGATTTTTCCTTGCTGTTCCATATAGGGAACAACTGCTGTTCCATATAGGGAACATCACTTTTTTGTGTGATTTTTCCTTGCTGTTCCATATAGGGAACAACTGTTGTTCCATATAGGGAACATCACTTTTTCGTGTGATTTTTCCTTGCTGTTCCATATAGGGAACAACACTTTTTCATGTGATTTTTCCTTGCTGTTCCATATAGGGAACAACACTTTTTGAGAGTTTTTGTTGTTCCCTCTTGGGAACAACACTTTTTTGAGTTTTTGTTGTTTCCTCTCTGGAACAACACTTTTCTGCATTTTTGTTGTTCCCTTTTGGGAACAACACTTTTGTGTGTTTACTGTTCCAACTTTGGAACAACACTTTTTGTTGTTTACTGTTCAAACTTTTGAACAACACCTTTTTCTCTTACCATGTCTTGTTGTTCCCACTTTTGAACAACTGTTGTTCCATATTTGAAACAACATTTTTGCTTCTTCTAAGTTTTGTGTTTTGTGAATAGCACTTCCTTCCTCTTGTGTGATTATTCCTAGCTCATCTCAACCCCATTTTTCTGATTCCCTTTCATGACATGAAGTACAATACTTCTATGAGGACAAGAATTATGGATTCTATTGAAGCAGGTGAATATCATTAACATTATGATCTTTAACAAGACAACTTCTGGATGAGAGATTATTTTTAAGAAAAGAGACACAGTTATTTATATACTACTTTACTGCATCGTTTTCTGCTGTACATGATATTGATTGATCATCTTAATACCATGCTGGTTCCACCCTTCCTGGTTATAATCTTCTTTGTCTGTAATAAATGAGATTATGGGTATTTTTTTTTCTATTGACATGTTCAACTTCTTCCACCATCCATACTCTTAAGGAGTACTGAGCCTCCCTCTTTTTATCATAAAACTGTGTAATCACAGCAAAATTTTGTTTGCAGATGGAGGATAGGGGGTTTCATTACGAGCCAACCTACCATGTTCATAAGGCTGTAACGAAGTGGTATTCCCATTATAGCCACCACACCAGGGTTATGATCCATTGGATAGCCAAATATCCTTGGAACTGGAGGTCTCATCATGAGTCGGCCTGATCACTTTTGCTACATCCCAGTGAATGGCAGTGTGGTTATCTGGTTACCACGCCAACACACTGATCTCTTCTATAGAACATCACTGGAACTCTCCATTTATAAATTGAGGATCTTGGCTCATACGGGTTAAAAAGCAACCCTACCAAGGCTATGGACCCCTGCTATCAGCAGAGGCTCTGCTTATGGTATTGAAGTTATATCTTATTGTCAATTATTACTATAATACCCTTTTCTTATTATTTTTTTATCAGAGAAGTTATTCCCTTAATTTTCCCCGTTTTGAACCTTTTACGCATGAGAAATTGTTTTCTGATCAATCGCATCATTTTCGGCTATAATACTGTCAGAAAAGCATATTTTTGGCATATTGATATCCTTTTCTTTTTCGCATAACTTATCATCAATCCAAAGCGTCCTATCTCTTATTCATAACTATCTTTACACACTCCGCTCTCATTATAACCATACCTCTTGTCGTCCTATCCTTGATATGTGTACTCTGCTTCATTTACTTTCGTATTGATCATTCCCTTGCCTTACCTTCAGCACAACACCTTTCATATGTTTTATGGTCATGGAATCCATTTTCCAATTGGAGGGGGGAATGTATGCATTATGGGATAACATGCGCTATAATTACCGAACTCTGCCATAACTTGATGATTTGACAAAATATTAGTACTGCATTTTTACAAAAGTTTTTCTGATTAAAATTTTTTCATGCATCTTATCTGTTGCTATTCAAAACTAAAATTGTGGATTCAAGAAATTTGCATGAAAAATAGTGACTTGTTACAGGAGAACAACAAGTGCTTCCACATTTTGCATCACTTTCAGTATCTGCTAATCCTACATTATTTTCAACAAATGCCAGTCCATACATGTCATTCCACATTATTGTTTGGAGGTAAAGCTTGAGGTAAAATAGCATACTTTTCTGATTTATTACGAATTTAGGAGAATTTCATGCAAAATCCATTGAACATTATTTATCATCATTCATTCCACATCTTTACCACTTCCCATTATTCAAAGACAAAATATTTCAATTTGGGGGAGTGTTCCTTTCGTTTATTTATTTATTATGACCATCTTATTCATTCTCAACACCTCCCTTCTTCCATGTTGTTTTACACCAAGCATAGATTTCAACAGATTGTAGCAACCACCTCTATTCGTTTTCTAGAATTGCATGAGGGCATGCTAATTCTTAAGTTTGGGGGAGGCATTGCTACACATGATGGATGTTTTCTACTTTCTTTCTCATTTAAGGCATACAATTTCATTTTTATACAGTGCAGAAATTGATTTGCATATATCTTTAAAACTATAAACTGAATTCTTGTGATTTCTGGATAACAAAGAGGTATCATTAAAATACACAAACCCAGATAATTTCATACTAAATTAGTTCATAAAATTTCAAAAATCATGCACTATCACCTATAGCCATTTTGTTTATATCTCATAATCCGTGCATCAAAACGATCTGATTTTTGGATCATAGAAGCATTAATATAGTAGAAATCTAGTTTTTGAGAAAATGGTTAATGAAGTTTGTTGTTACTTATATCATATTTTGCTGCAACTTCATATACATATAGTTGAACGTCAAATGTAAAAATTGTTACGCCTTCATCAAGATTGCTAAAATTGAATATTCATTATTTGAGGAAGAATTCATTTATTCCATCCATTTCATGAGTTGGGATGAACAATTTTTGTATTATTGCTTGGTTAATAAAGAGGCTTTGGGTTGCATGAGGACATGCAATATGATCAGTTTTGGGGTACGATGGGTCGCTAGTTTTTCATTATTATTATCACATTTTAACACCTATTTCATCTATTTCTACCATTCTTTATCACTTCATTTATCATGGTTTATCATATAATTCCATTTTATAATTATTTATGCTCCTATGGATATATATTATTTCTTCTCCTTTATTTTTAATAAATTGATGATCATTATGCATGATTTTACCAATGATGGTTTATTAATAAATTTGTTGTAATATCACTCACCATTTTAGCCTCCAAGATATTTTCTAGATTGCAGATTTGATCTCCAGCTCATCATTAAATATTCCAACTCAAATATTTGCTGGAATAAGAAGTGACAATTTTGCATTGGACGGTTTGGGAAAATGGATAAGAATATGGAAAATCCGAAACATGGGTTTTGTCCAAAATAGATCGAATTAACTTTAATCACAGAGAAGTTTTCCCAAATTTGGTTCGTATTAAGAGAAACATAAGGTTATATAAATACTATTTTCTCAGATTCGCTGTTGCGACCGTTTTCCAAATTATCTCAGTTTCAATACCAAATTCGACCTGTTCTTGTTGAATGATTGATGGAAAGATGTTTTAGATATGATATTGTTGATCAATTTGTTGTGAACAATCCAATTTTGTTATGAGAATCATTTTGTAATCATCTCTGTTGTAACTTCTCTCTGCTCTCTGTGTATTTAAATGAAAAACAGAGATCAAAGAAGCAGATTATTATTTATGAGAATAATTATGGGATTATTAGGGGATTATTAGATTAGAGATGATATGATGACATAGAAGAAAGCAGGGAATGTAAATCAGACCGTATCATGTATTGTGTCGTGTATCTTTCATTTATGCATCATTTGTAATGAACAAAACGTAGTTCTGAAAGATAGATTTTTATTGTAATGATTGCGATGATTAATACATAGTTTGCGTTGCTGTTCATTCAATTGTTCTGGAGTAACTAAGCAGTGTTCACTATTGGATAAGGGCCTGGTCTCCGGTGAATTTCACTGCTATTCTTTGTGCTATACCTTTCCATTTACTGCAAGTATATTATGATTTTCTGCTTTATAGTGAATTTCTTTTGATGATTTAGATTTCTGTATTTGTTCCTCTGCGTGCGCATTTCCAATTTATTAGTTGTTTGTTAAAATAATTGGTTTTGATTATTTAAAGTATAGACTGTTATTTCTATTACTTTCCTTCTATTCAATGGTTTATAGCCAGCTGAAAGAGCTTGGGTAATGCTTTAGTGCTCTTGGTTGATTGAATTATTTGAATTAAAGAATGAATCACAGTTTTGGATTATAATGCATATATGAAATACTTTCTTTAAAGCTTCAGATTTATGATTGCATCTATATTCAACGACTGGTTTTATCGTTACTCTCTATGTTTATAGCTTGCACATATTGTGTACACTCTTGAAACAAAAAGACTTACCCAGGTTGATAATTAATGTGAGGCAATTAGTAGTTTTAAAAGACACCTTATAGCACCCAACACAGATCTTTCAATAAGGGAACAATTTCCTTGCAAGAGGATGAAAGAGTCTTAAAAATTGATGTTGCTGACCATCTTGTAGTTGTCAGTCCAAGGTATTGGATGGTTGCACTATGGAGTCTGGACTATTTCTATTTTAGGCTTCCTACCGGTTGTTTCAAGACTATTTTTAAGATAGAAAATAGATGGAACTCTATTTGCACCTAATAGAGGTCGTGCTCTAATTAATTCAAGTTCCATTTACTATGTCTATATGTGTTGATTTCCACCATGAACAAAAAAATTCAAAATTAGTACAGTCCAACCAAATCTTTCTAAAGTATGTCCATAGTCAAAATAATATGTGCAAGTCTCTATTTCAACTTTACTACAATCTTCTAGGAGGCATAAAGGACTATATGAGGATGTCTAGTGTTTAGTGATATGTATCAAGACTTGTGCTATAATCATAACTCCGTTGAAGTTATATGACAAGACCAAAGCCCCTGTATCTATTGGAATACGTTTCCTTGTCTAATAATCACATTTAACACTAGAAGAGAACCATGAACTGTTAGTTATACCTAACCTTAGTCACATTGAACATTTTTTCCAATATGGGATTTGCAAAGAAGTGGACAATGATTGAGATATATTCTAGCATACTCATGAGATCTTGGAAGAAAATTTTACTTATGACAAGTTAGATTATCCAAATGATATATAATGATTATATTATCTTGTGTTTATGTTTTAATTTCATTCAAAATCAGAAATAGTTCAACTATGACTATTCATATTTGTAAGAATAGGAACTGCTAGCACATTGGACATTAATTTCTTATGCAACGATGTTGGAGGTAAAGTTAGTGGCAAAAGAGTAGTAAGAACATGAGAATATTCTTGAAAATATAGATAGAGCTTCCCTGTCATGTGCTAACAAGCTTGAAGGTCATGGCTAAAACAAGTGAAACATCAAATCCATCTTTGTTACATGTTGTTCATCAATCCACTTCAAAATGTCTCATTGAGATACATGAGTGTTCTTTATAACAACAGAACTCTGTCTAGTCTTACACTGTCTTGAGCTATACTTGAATTTGCTAAATGTGTTTATGACTCATCTCTAGGTGTTACAACTCTAGTCCAAGCTGTTGGGGGCCAACTAGCATCAAAAAAAAATTTGTGGCTTCTTGGTCATCAATTTTTTTTAGAAAAGCATGGATTTGACAATATTGGATGCTTGCCAATCTCATCTACCTTGTATCCTCCACAAAACTGTGATGCTTCTTTGAGAGGAGGGTTATCTATTGTCTTTGCATTTACATCATATGACTATTTGTTCCTATATGATTATGCCATAATGGTAATTGAAGGAAAATGTCCCCACTGAATATTCACACATCTATTGAAGAAAATGTGGGATAATTTTGACTATATTGTAACAAATCAATTGTTTGAGACACATACAAGGTGTCTCACTTCAACAACAAGATAAAATACACAAGTTTCAAGATAGACAACAAGATAAACATAGTTAGCAATTGTCGGCCTATCACACCTTTCAATGTGTCTTATAATCAAGAATATGGCAGCCCAAACCATTTTTCTTGATTAATTGGAGTTTATTAAGAGACATTTTATCCTAGGTAATATTATTACAACTTGTGAATGTCTTCAATGAGTATCAAAGACCAGTCACATAATTATAGATGAAAATAGGAATAACACATATGACTCTAAAGGCATATTTTCTACTAGGGTGAACTTCTTCAAGCTTAGAAAAATAATGTAAATCACCAATTGATGTACCCTCTTGCATGTTAGGAATAAGGAGAGAATGTGGTGTAAATCCTTCATTAATGTGCTCTCCATGCAAGTGGCCAAAAACAGAATGTATTCTGTTGAATTGCCAAAAAGGTGATAATTTGTAACTCGTCATGCTTCCATGAATAGGTAAGTGACTTCCCCAATTAGAGTGCCCTCATTTTCTAGGAATGAGCACTAGGAACATGTCAGAAAAAGGCTTTAAAGGAGATAATGCACAACTGGTAATACATGTCCAAACTGCACCATCTTTATTTGATCAAGACCGGATTAAAAATAATGTTTTTGAAGATTTGAAACAAATCCCTTTGGAGAAAATGGAGTGGAAACCGAGGGGGAACAAAAACCTATTGGATGAGTGAATAGGAAACCTGGGGAAATAAACAACATTGATGCTTGTTATGAAATGTGTGTTAACCTCTTGCATGGATCAGAGTAGATCTTGCAATTATGTCCATTGGTCTGTCCAAAAGACGATGCATCACAAACACTTGTAGCTAGAATAACACCGAGAAGAGTTGCCACTAATAAATAGTGATGTCAGAGTCCATCTAACAATAGAGAAGGGAGAAACACTGGTACGAAGATGGCTACTTCAACATCTATTGAAAACAATATCTAAATTTTTATCCTTTATGCCGTTATTATCACTTTGATTTTCTTGATAAATATTAAAATTACTTTTAATTTGAAAACAAAATCTAAAATTAATTTTAATTGATTAAATATTTTTAACTTTTTAATGTAAAGAATGGATCAACTATTGAAAATCCAAATATTCTTAAAAAAAATGAAAATTAAATTCCCCCAATAAATTTTTATCTAAACCCAACCCAAAAAAATAAAAAACGTTAGTGTTTACTCTAAAAAGTTAACTAGATAATTTAGCTCTTTTGATGTTTAGCTCTGAATATAAACACACCCCAAAACAAATAAAAAAACACTAGTGTTTAAGTTAATTTAGCTCTTTTGATGTTTACCTTTAAATTTATTAAGCTGTAATTTAAAATGATTTTTAATTGATTAAATACTTTTAATTTTTTAATATAAAAAATTTAAATATTGAAAATCCAAATATTCTTAAAAAAAAAATGAAAAGTAAATTCCCGCCAATAAAATTTTAACTAAAAGCAATTCAGAACAAATAAAAAAACATAGTGCTCAGAGATTATTTAGCTCCTTTGATGTTTAGCTTTGAATTTATTAGGCTGCATAAGGTTAGGGCTTAAAATGTAAAAGTTAGTAGAAAGATTATTAGCATTAGGGAACTGCACAGGAAGAAGACGTATTTTCAAGGAGGGATCAGGCTTTGGTTTACCGCGAGGAGGAGGTGAAACTATGATTCATGAAGTGTCGAGGTTCTGATTTGAGGATTGTTAATCATATCAAGCGAAAGAAGGAGGATCGGGATCAGGGATCTCATGGCTCCAGGGATGAGAACAGGGCTCAGGGCATGCGATGAATTGGAGGTGGGGTTGAGATGGAACATGTTCCATGCATTCACCGTGACAGACCTCCTCATGAATTGAATTTGAAGATTCATCTTCGAGATCAGAGCTCGAAGAGGGTAATCCACTTCCGTAACAACAGTTCAAACCAAAGCGATTTGAATTTAATACAGAGTACATACTAAATTTCTTGCTGGAGCGTTCTGAATTAACCAAGGAACTCGAACAGATGGAGCTAGTTTTATCGTAGAGCCTCCCTGAGAGAATTCAGAAAAGGACTCAATCATGGACCTAGATTCAGAAGAAACTTTTATGCCAGTCGCTCCTTGAAAAAGCCTCGTGGAACACTTTCAATGAAGGATGATGTAAGTATTGATATCCTGCTAATGATAGATCTGTGAAAATGGTAAATATTCAGGAATAGAGTTTGTATTATACTTCGTGTAGATTCAGCTAACATTTTAGTCAAGCCGTTTTAGCCTAATACTGCACCAAAATGTGTTTTTTTTTTACAATAAAAAACCTCACATATTATAAATCAGTCAAAAACCATAGCCAAGGGCATCGATTACCAAATTATGACAAACAGTTTGGAAATACAAGAGAAAAGCTTAACATAAAGACACAAATACAAATCAAATAAGCCTCACTAACAGTGGTCGAAATCGACATGCTTGTATTAATATTTGTTTTTCAGAAGAAAAAAAAACACTGTATATATTAGAAGATAAATATAACAATACATCTTCGGCATTTCATTCTTAGCTGATAAATATTCAGAGCGAGAAAGTCCAAATTCCCAAATACATACGAATTTAACCCTTAATGAAAGGGAAGAGATTCAATGTACTTGACAAGCAATATTACGGGTAGGATAACCGTACCCAACCAAAAAAACTGAACATCCCTGTATACAAGACAAACAAAATTCACTTGTAACAGCATCATCTTTCATGTACATTTGGATAAGAAAGGACTAACAAGCATGAAATTAAGCATTCAACATGAGAAAACGTATGTAAAGGAAAAACACTATAACTTGCTATACTTCCGTCTGGCTATAGAGGATATTCCAACAGGCTCGCTTGACTATATCACCATACTGGATCTCTTGATAAAAAAAAACCCCAAAACAGGATCAAATGATATATGAAATAAAACAACCTGTGAACATATAATAGACAGGCTCCCTTGATTTATGGTACCGGCAGGCTCGCTTGAGTATGGCATAGAATAGGCGTTGATGGAGCGAAAACATCCTGTGCTAATATTTGAAAACAGGCTCGCCTGAGATTTGGATCATACCAGCTCGCTTGAGGTTGGTGGAGAGAGGCGAAATGGAAATGTCTGTCCCATATTCAATCCAAGGATCAAAACTGATCCCAGCTTGAGAAATACCTCTCTTTTGTAGATCTTCACAATGGGAATCCAGGGGAGAAATCCTGTAGATGAATATGCTCAAAATGCATCTGTTAGGAAATAGTAAATATAACAGTCATAGTAATGCCTGTATAAAATCAAAATCTGAAAGGAGACCAAAAAGGATCGACCAAAATCGTGGAAGAGGAATAACCGATTCCCATATCTGATTTGCATCTTGGTACTGAATAATGTGCATACGACCAAATTCAGCATTAACACCCCTCTTGGATAGAGCGTCTGCCTTGGTATTACATTCTCTGTAGATATGGAAAATAGGAGGTCGGTTCAAATTTTTCCAGATCCGCTGAGTCCTCTGCCTCCATCCCTGTAACCCAGGAGTTAGCATGTCCGATCTGTGTGAAATCCAGTCAATCACAAGCTTGGAATCACCATAAAAGTGGGGGTTTTGCAATTGAAGATTCGATGCCGCGTAGAGGCCACCCCAGAGAGCCATGATCTCTGCTTTATTATTGGAACCAGGGCCCCCATTCCAGAAAATATAAATTCTTTCATTCTGCGATAATTTAATCCACACCCCATAGCCAATGATGCCTTCCACAGATGCCCCGTCAAAATAAATAGTAGGCAAGAAAATCTCATGAGGCCTATTCCTAATTGATCCATCAGTGATCCTCCTTGCAGGTACCTGTGCATCAGCAAACCATGTAGTGATATTTGAGAAGATGATATGAATTTGAAAAGGCCTTCCTTCAAATATCAGATTGTTCCGTCCTTTCCAGACCTCCCAAATAAAGTAAAAAGGAATGGATATGTATATTCCATGTGACTTTTCCCAGTCCATAATCGCTGACATGAAATCATTTGCAGTCCAATTTGGGTCCATAAATATGGGTCGAAATAGGCTCCACAAATTTTTAACAACAGGGCAATTGAAAAACAGATGATTAATGCTTTCAGCCTCCATACAGCAGAGGGAATAGTGATTGGGACCCATAAAACCTCTTTTACAAAGATTATCCCAGGTAAGAATCTTACCTTGCCATACCAGCCATCCGAAAAGAGTTATCTTTGTAGGAATACTACGATGCCAGAAAGGATGAAAAATCTTGGTATGAATTCCACCCACCTGTGCTTTGATTATCATTCTATAGACCTCTTTCACAATCACTGCACCGCCTTTCATAGGGCCATTCCATGAAATCTTGTCACCATCCCTGGAATAACAGAAACTTGCACTTCGAAAAGAATCTCTAATTAAATCCCACTATGACGCATCATCCCCGACGAGTCTCAAGTCCGTAGCAGATTTGAAAACAGGTGCCCCGAAGGACCAGCATAATATGGTTTGCGATAAGTAAAAAACACCCCTGTGCACCAGTCGATGAAGAAGACGAGGGGAGAGACAATGATGAAGAGGGAGGGACATAATGCTATTGAAGGCCAAAGGAATTTTACTGCCATCCCCAAAACACCATGTCAATCCCTTATAAACATACCTGGAAATCTTTTTGAAGCCGCACCAAATGGCCGAAGTAGCCCGTGGAGAGACCACATCCTGACAGATAATCTGCTGAAGGATATCTCCCTCCACATATTTACACCTGAAAATAGTGCTCCAAATGTCGTCCCCATCAACTGCCCGCTAGAAAGATTTTATAATCAATGCAATGTTAAAAGATCTAGTATTTAATATGCCCCATCCGTCATAATATTTAGGCCTGCAAATTATCTCAAATTTATAGAGGTGATATTTCTTTTCCATGTTGGCACCACCCCACAGGAATTGAGCAATAATGTTGTTAATCTCCTGGACAATCTTGGAAGGAAAATAGAAAATATGAGCCCAATAGACCATTAGCTGCGAAAGGACAGCCTGAGTGAGGATAAGACGACCACCTAGACTGAGCCAATTATGAGTCCATTTACAGATACGAGCTCTAAATCGCTCATTCAACCACATCCAATCCCGAATTCTATAGCCACGGGGTTTTATGAAGAATCCCAGATATTTTAATCCATCAGATACCAGCTGAGAGCGAACCCCCAGGAAATCAGCAATGAAATGAATCTCCTGTAGGTCACCCTTCTCATAGAGCAGAAAATATTTGTCTTTGTTTATGCCTAAACCTGAAGCAGCTTCAAATCTCATAAGCACGATATGTAAATAAAACCAGTGATTCCTAATGAGGTATCCAAATAACAGCATATCATCAACAAATAGGGACTGAGATGAGGATATAGTCTTCGAAAAAGCAAAACCTTTTATGTATCCCTGTTGCTCAGCATGATGTAATACCTTACTGAATCCGTCCAATACTAGAATGAAAATAAGCGGGGATATGGCACATCCTTGTCGGAGACCTCGATGAGCAGCAAAAAAAAGGGTAGGCATACCATTTATCAATACAACATATCTAACAGATGTAATACATGACATGATCCATCTAATTATCCGAATCAGCATGCCAATCTTGAGAAGAACCAATCTGATGTAAGACCAGTCAACAGAATCATAGGCCTTGTGAAGATCAACTTTCATGACCAGAGCCTCCGGAAAATCCACATGCATAGAGTGAAGGATTTCCTGAGCAATTGCAATCGCATCATGAATAGTCTAACCTTGAAGAAATCCAAATTTCTCCAGAGAAATATGTTCAGATAGAGGCTTGTGAATCCGATTGGAAATAATCTTGGATGAGATCTTGTATAAGAGGTTACAGAGAGCAATTGGTCTGAAATCAGCAAAGGATTGTGGATCCACCACCTTTGGTATAAGATCAATAAAAGTTGAATTGACATTAGCAGGCATATGACCATTGATCCTGATATGTCCCACAACCTCCGTGAGCTTAGAACCAATCAGATCAAAGAAAAAGGTATAAAACTCCGCGGGCCATCCATCTGGCCCCGGGCATTTATCAGGAGCAAAATATTTCAAGACCCCTAATACTTCATTCCCAGTAATCCTCCGATCAATTTCATCGATAGCATCTTGATTGAACATACTGGATATATGATTGAGCATCCATGTTTGATTCAGATTATCTATGTTCGGGTATTTTTGGTAGAATGCAGAGAAATGGGAGAAAGTTTCCTGTTGAATCTCCTCCGTAGAAATCGCAAGGCTACCATTCGATCTCCTTATACTCCAAATCGCATTTCTGTCGCGTCTATCAGTTGCATATTTATGGAAGAATCTAGTGTTGAGATCGCCTTCATTAAGCCAGCGAATCCTACTCTTTAATTTCCAAGTTGTTTCTTCAATGTGCAGGATCTCTTTCTTGCGCTTATCCAGCTGATCAAGGAGAAGATATGTTTCATTATCTGGCGCAGAATTGATAAATCCATTATAAATATATTCCATTCTGAAGTTGATATTCCTTTCTGGCTGGATCATAGGATTCTCCCACCTCCTCTTTCTGTTCACTGTGTGAAATTGCTTTCATTATGGTCGCGCGAGCGCGTGTCAGGACGATTTCTACCTTCAGAATACTACGCTTCCCATTCATCTTCTTCCATTACATCCACACAGCAAGATTCAATTCATTTCTATTCCCATTTGTTAAAAAGATTTAAATTAAATTTATGTAACATAAAGCTAATTTTTTTTATAAAATTGTGCCTTATGTTATTGTACATTTTGATATTATGATCCATAAAAATATTTTCCAAGAATACCATCACCAACAGCTAAAAGGAAAAATACAAAGATTCCCACAACTATTAGGTTGGATCACCTTATCGATAGAGCTATTGTTATAAGGAATTCTACCAGGAGATTTGGTCCACGATGTCGAGCCCACCGAAGAAGTCGATTATGTGAGTTTACCCGCAGTTGAAAGGAAGCCTGCGGAGGCGAACCATTTAAATGAAAATATTTGGAACTGAATCATTTCATGTAGATTTGCCACATTGATAGAACACTTTGTTAACAATTCAACCACATTGATAATAACCACTCAAGCCGCTTCTACAATGTACGAGTGAGGGAGGATTCTAAATAACATCACCTTTTATAGCTCGTTTGCGCAATGTACGAGTGAGGGAGGATTCTAAATAACATCACCTTTTACAGCTCGTTTTTTGGTATTGAACTAGTAGGCATGGTTGAGACTAAAGAAATATAAATAATTCAACAATAATGAAATGAAAGGGAAGGCTCCGGGTTGTCATAAATTTTGTGGACATTGTAAAGGTGAATTAAAGCATTCCCACGTGAATGTCTCTTCCAAGTTCCACGTGAAAATATGATCTCTTGAATTAGTTTTCTTACATTAGAAATGTTGAAGTTTTTTTTTTTTCAGTAAGAAAAAAACGCTGTAGTATTATAGTTCATATTCAATAAAAAAATGAGTGATTACATCATAAGACATTACACCCAATTTTAATCTGGAAGAATCTAGTGCTGCAAACCACGTAGTGAACTAATTTACCAAAATTGAATTTATATGATGCAGGCTCCAATCAATTCGTCACGAGGGAGTTGAGATTTCCTTCTATTGGTGACGACATTTAATGAAATAGTATATTATTCCATTATTTAAGAAGCTCAACAACTAAAAATGGTTCAATATAGTCGAAGTGAGGGAAAAAAATAACTGGCTTACGAGTAAGTGAGTGAGGGTTGTATATGCCTACTATTTCATAATTAATAATGGGCATATACAACCCCGCACATTTATTGCCCATAAGCAAACTAATTATTTTCAACTCAAGCTTATAAAAAATTGGGTCTTTGGTGTACCTTCTTGGTGTTGCAAAGAGACTAAGGCTAACATTTAAGTGAAATAGTGTTTAGCCCAACACTCCACCAAAACGTGCTTAGTGATAACGAAATACGTTGAAAAGAGGTGAGGGGTTGATGTGACCAAATGCGTTGAGAAGAAATCAGTTATTGGAATAGATTTTTGTAGAACTCACTCAATCCTATTTATTTGATTTCATATTATTCATGAAATCCACAATTGGATATTCAAGTTGTACTCAAATGGTGCGCTTTTGCAAGTCATTTATCGCGGGTTTCCCCTTATGTTTCTTCTGTTTTACCTGCGGCTCACCAATCTCATATTGCATCGTTTTGTTTATAAAAATCTGCTATTTATAAGATAGGTTGAGGGCCAGATTCTGTTGAGCGAAGCGAGTAGCCCGATACAATTAAGCTAGGGATTTGAGTGGGAGTATAAGTGTTGGATCTGTCGGATAATTAAGGACCTTAGATCGAGTGACTGTCTTTATTTTAAGGGGGGGTTATTTTTCAACTTGCATATCAATATCATATTCATTATGTAACCTTTTGTGCATAAATTTGCAAAGCCACATAGGTAGAGAGGGCATAAAGGTTTGTGTTACATAGCAGGAGGGTATGTCGGATCATGGCTCATCAATAATCTTCTCTTCTCAATAGAGGATACATTATTAATGCCACCCTAAGAAACTGTAGCATGTGATAGGTAGATTTTACTCGCTCTTATTCATTAATTAATCACTTTTTTTACAAATTAGGTTTGCGCTATTCTAATATTTTTGTGCATGTAGATGAAAAGGAAAAAATTGGGCCTATGTTGTCCCTTCCTCGTGTTGCAGAGAGGGGCTGAGGCTCTTCAAGTGTAATGTGGAAATTTATTGCAATATCTATATTGGGGTCTATGATCCTTTTGCTGAGTGTTTGCAATGTTGCTTCAACTTTCTAGCAAACTTTGTGAAGATTTCGTGCAACTTTTCATTAGTGATATATTCGTATTTGCACCCATTGGTTTTTTATATTTCTCTGCCCTTAATCTTTTCCCAATTTGGAAAGATAATAAGTGAGAAGTATTGGCATATTGTTTTGTTTCTCATCTATTCACAATGCACATGCTAATGTATACTTCTCTTTTTTCTCAAATACTCCTACGTAGGGATTTGTGTTTGGGTACCATGTAAAGGAACATGGATTTTTGGGTCCAAATCCTATTATCTCTTCCGCTTTATCCTTTTTTGTTGGGTTGTGTTCAGAGAATATTTTAGGGGCGAGTTTTAGCCCAAGGGCGAATTTTAAAGGGTTTTAGATTGTGGAGAGGCGAATTTTTTATATAAAACCCATTTTGTATAGTTTTATATAGTTAGCCCTATAATTATTTTAAAAATAATTAATTATTCCCTGTTAGCCCGAAAAAATAAATGCGCATAAACATTAAAGGATGGATTCGCCTTCCAATTTTCTGGCTTGGAGCGGATTTGAATGGCATTCGCCCGTGATTTACTAGGTAGGAGGGGCATTGGATTTACATTCACCCCCATTTTTTACTGGTTGGGGCTTTGGGGATTTACTGATTAGGGCTTCACTATATCAATAACACTCTGGCGCTATCATGGACACATAAGAATCCATGCTGAATGATGCAGGGGCATTAGACACTAGCCAGCAATGTAGGAGGTTTTTTCCACATGTTGTGGCTAGGAGGGTTCGAAATCATCAAAATTGTAACAGCTAGGTGTCAATACCTCAGCTGACTGTTTTATTTCAGGGTAGTTAGAGTTGTAGGAGTCGAATAGTCTAGTTAGTCCAATTGTCATATGTCAGTTAGTTGAATTATTGTAATTAGACTGTTGGTTTCCTAACCGGTCCTCACAGAGGTATCGAAGAGTCACACTATAATGTATATAAGTTGAACCCTCGAATGTATTGAGGGGAGAGGAGAAAGAATGAGAGTTATAATATAAACCTTTGTGCATGGTCGATTTCTTCCGATTAAATGAATTATGGTTCTGTTGATTATCTAATTGCCTCGACATGTTAATTGTGGGGAAACTCGTTTGGTTGTGAGACGATCGTGTACTGGTAGTCCGTTCTGTCTTTGAAATCCCGTAATTTGGTTGATAATCCTGCGAAATTATCCCACCGCAGGCGAGGCCCGGGTAAAGAAATCATAGTTGTGAATCCGAATTAAATGTTGGTGAGATTCCCGCCTGAAGAGAATCTTCTTGTTTTACCGAATTTGAACCCCTAACCAGAGTCAGACCCCGAGTTAAAGGCATACAAAGGATGGTGCAACCCCGCCGTAACCTGAGTTAATCACTGTGTAAAAACCACGAGCGGTTTCCAGAGTTCCCCGCACCACTTTTGCGAGAAGGTGGTATTTCCCCGATGAGGAGCGATTCCATAGACTGTTGGACACGTGGCTTGGCCACTGTTCCAAAACCACTATTTAAATCGCGCCTTCGCGCGTTAAAGATCGACGTTGGACGTCGAGCGAAATGCACAAGAATCGTTGATTCGGGAGAGGGCCATTGGACGGTGACTGTTTGCCGTAGATGCACGAACGATACTCCAAGAGCGCAGACGATAAACGAGTATGGTGTATACGTTTTGTTGATTATTGATACATGTATATATATAGGTGGGCCCAGGGTGGAGGCTCTATTATAAAGGTTTGTTTGTAAAGTGTGGGGTATTAAAATAAAGATTATAAAGGGTTGAAGGGTTATATAAGGTCTGAAGGTGTGACATTGGTATAATATGTATGTCGGGAATATAATATAACATCCAAGTCACGATTATATTTAATTGTCAATTCCGTTAAACTGATAAATAAATTAAAGGGAAGTAAAGACAGAGCCACGTAGCGTTGCCCATCCCTCCATTGGGTGCTGACTTTCGGCTTCGTTGTGTCATTTGTGGTATCAAAGCGGGAAGTTTAAGTTGTTTGCTGACATGGCAATCCGAATTGGTAGAGGTGCTGATAGAAGGAGACCTGTAGCCAACACAGAGGTGTTGGAGGTGTTGCAGAGGGTCGAGGCTAGAATGGATGTCGTGGAGCAAAGACAGACCAGAGATCCTGAAGACATCATCGAACCTAAAACAGAAGAAGCTGAAGAAAATGTTGAAATTCCTCCTGACATGAGGCTCCTTAGGACTATTCTGGGGTCTGCAGTCAAGCCCAGGATTGAAGTGTCAAGCTATGTAGGGGGACTGAATCCAGAGGAGCTGGTGGACTGGATAAATGAATTAAACAAGTGCTTCGATTATGAAGAAATAAGTGAAGATAAGAAAGTCAAGTTTTCAATAACAAAGCTGAAGGGACATGCTGCACTTTGGTGGGATGGAGTGCAGGCAGAAAGGAGGAGAGTTTGCAAGAAACCTATCAAGAGCTGGACCAGAATGATGGCTAAACTAAAAGGTAAATTCTTACCTAGTGATTATCAGCTGACATTATATAAACAAATGTAGAACCTGAGACAGAGGTTTCTGACAGTAAAAGAATACACAGAGGAGTTCTACAGAGTGAGCATAAGAGCTGGGCAATTTCAAGATACACCAGAGAAGACTGACAGATATGTGAATGGTCTCAAGCTGGAGATCCAAGATGAGATTGGTCTTTTGTCTCCCAAGACAGTGGAAGAGGCCTATCAGATGGCCTTGAAAGCAGAGGAGAAACTCCTGAGGAAACAGTCTGCCAAGCAGAGAGGTTCTTTCCGTGGAAAGGGGAGTCAAGGTGGTAGAGGAAAGCCTACTACACCCAGGGATGGAGCTAGCAGTAGCTCACCTCAGAATGCATCTACAGAGGATGATGCAAGGGGCAGAAGGGGTTCTTACAGAGGAAAAGGAAGGGGAGGCAGAGACAGAGGCAGAGGTAGAGAATTGAGGTGTTATAGATGTCAAGGAGTGGGACATAAGCACTATGAGTGTCCAGAGAATGTGGGTACTGGTCCAAGAAATGTTGTTGTTGCCCAGGCTGGAGAAGAGGCATAAATTGAAGAAGAAATTCTTCCAGAGAGGGGAGAATCCTTGGTGGTGAATAAGGTCCTGTTGAAGCAAGCTAAAGAAGTCACTGAGCTTGCACAAAGGAAGACCTTGTTTAGGAGCATCTGCAAAGTCCAAGGAAAATGCTGCCAGCTAGTCATTGATAGTGGCAGCACAGACAATCTGGTTTCCACTGAGGTAATAGAGAAGTTGAATTTGAAGACAAGAGAGAATCCAACTCCCTACAGGGTGTCCTGGCTGCATAAGGGGCACCAGCTGGTTGTGAAAGAACAGTGTGAAATAGAGCTACAAATGGGCAAGTACAAGGACAAATTTTTGTGTGATGTAATGCCCATGGATGTGTGTCATATACTGTTGGGTAGACCTTGGCAGTTTGACAGAGCAACAGTGCATGATGGCAAGAAGAACACCTACAAGTTCTTCAAATATGGGGTACATCATATATTGATTCCCATGGAAGAAGGAGAGCCATCCAACAGAGTGATTGATCCAAAGACCTTGTTGCTGAGCGGGAAGGAATATCTGCAGCAGATAGAAGAATAAGAGGTAAGCTTTGCTTTAGTTTGCAAACCTAAAGTAGTTCTTACTTCTACAAAGATTTCTGATTTGCCAGTAGAAATCCAAGAAATGTTAGATGAGTATTGTGACATTGTTGTGGATGATTTACCTGATGAGCTGCCACCTGTGAGAAAGATCAGCCATCAGATAGATTTTATCCCTGGTTCAAATCTGCCAAATAAGGCAGCCTACAGAATGACTCCCAAAGAAAATGAAGAAATCAGGAGACAAGTACAGGAATTGGTGGACAAAGGACTGATTAGAGAAAGTTTGAGTCCATGTGTTGTACCAGCAGTATTGAGCCCAAAGAAAGATGGAGGCTGGAGGATGTGTACTGATTCCAGAGAAATTAATAAGATCACAATCAGGTACAGATTCCCTTTACCCAGAATTGAGGATTTGATGGACTGTTTGAGTGGTGCTAAATATTTTTCAAAGATAGATTTGAAAAGTGGATACCATCAGATTATAATAAGAGAGGGTGATGAGTAGAAAACTTCCTTTAAAACAAATGAAGGATTATATGAATGGATGGTAATGCCTTTTGGGTTGTCAAATGCACCTAGTACTTTTATGAGACTTATGAATGAAGTATTGAAAGAATTCATTGGTAAATTTGTGATAGTATATTTGGATGATATATTAGTTTCAGCAGAACTAAATAAGAACATCTAAGGCATCTTAATCATGTCTTGAAAAAGCTGCACCAAGAGAAACTGCTGATAAATTTAAAGAAATGCTCATTCATGAAAGAAGAGTTGGTGTATTTGGGGTTTGTTGTTTCTGCAGAAGGATTGAAGATGGACCCAGAAAAGGTTAAGGCAATTGTGGAGTGGCCTTCACCCAGGAATGTTTTTGAGGTAAGAAGTTTCCATGGACTTGCTAGTTTTTATAGAAAGTTTATAAGAAACTTCAGTAAGATCAATGCACCCATAATTGAGACAATAAAGAAGAGAAAACAACCATTTAAGTGGACTGCTGAAGCAGAAAGAAACTTTAAAGTTTTGAAGCAAAAGATAATGGAGAAGCCTGTTTTGATTCTGCCTGATTTTACTAAACCATTTCAAGTAAAATGTGATGCCAGTGGAGAGGCCATTGGAGCTGTGTTGAGTCAGGATGATAGGCCTGTAGCCTATTTCAGTGAGAAGCTAAATGACACCAGGAGAAAGTATTCCTCTTATGAGAAGGAGTTCTATGCAATTGTTCAGGCATTGAAAAAGTGGAGGCATTATTTGATGTCCAAGGAATTTGTATTATATTCTGACAATCATGCTTTGCAGTATATTGTATAGCAGCCCAAGTTGAAACATAAGCATGCCAAATGGGTCCAAATGGGTTGAGTATCTCCAAGGTTTTAATTTTGTTTTGAAACATATAAGTGGCCAAGCTAATAAAGTAGCTGATGCTTTGAGTAGGAGGCACATGCTTGTTCAAGAAACTAATTTTGAAGTTGTAGGATTTGATTTTCTCAAAGAATTGTATAAAACAAATCCAGATTTTAAAGAAGCATTTGAGGCATGTAGTAACCCTGTTTTAACAGATAGAAGCCAGTGGCTGGATTATTTCTTGCAGGAGGACTTGTTATTCAGAAGAAGCCAACTATGTGTACCAAAATGTTCCATGAGAGAAAATTTGATCAAAGAGAAGCATAGTGGAGGACTTGCTGGACACTTTGGTACTGATAAGACTTATGAGCAGCTGAGTCACTTTTATTTCTGGCCCAAGATGAGAGCAGAAGTGGACAAGTTTGTGAAGAATTGCAAGATTTGTCAATATGCCAAAGGAAGAAGCCAGAATGTAGGATTGTACACTCCCTTGCCTATTCCAGACAGGCCTTGGGACATGGTGAGTATGGATTTTGTTCTAGGATTACCCAAGACTCAGAGAGGGAATGATGCAGTCTTTGTTGTGGTGGACAGATTCTCCAAAATGGCACATTTTATTCCATGTTATAAAACTAGTGATGCCACCCATGTTGCTAACTTGTTTTTCAAAGAAGTTGTTAGATTACATGGGTTGCCCAAGAGTATTGTTTCAGACAGAGACACCAGATTTGTGGGTCACTTTTGGAGGAAATTGTGGAAGAAACTTGGTACCAAAATGAGTTTCATCTCAGCTTATCATCCCCAGACTGATGGACAGACTGAGGTAGTGAATAGAAGTCTGGGAAATTTATTGAGAAGTCTTGCAAGAGAGCATCCCAAGCAGTGGGACCATATTTTTCCCCAGGCAGAATATGCATACAATGACTCACCAAACAAGAGCACAGGGAAGAGTCCATTTCATATTATTTATGGAATGCACCCCAGAGGAATATCAGAATTGAGAAATCTGGGGAGAGAAGAGCTAAGGAGTGCAGATGGTGAGGAGTTTGCTTCAGAGATCCAGGCCATACATGAACAAGTGAAACATAAACTACAAGGCAGCAGCATCAAATACAAAAACAGAGCAGAATTGAGCAGAAAAGAAGTTTACTTTGAAGTAGGAGACTTGGTTTTGGCACACTTGAGAAAGGAGAGGTTCCCAAAGAAGCAGTATAATAAATTGAAGTTAAAAAAGATTGGGCCATGCAAGATACTTAGGAAGTTTTCTGCAAATGCTTATGAGATTGAATTGCCACCTGATGTTGGAATATCTCCCATTTTTAATGTTGCAGATTTGTACAAGTATGAAGATGATGGTGCAGAAGAAGGATCAGCAGACAAGGAACAAATTGAGTCGAAAGAACAGCTACCTCCAGCACAGCCATTGCAACCAGAGAAGATATTGGATAAAAGGGTATTCAGAAGGACTAGAGGACAAGAGTACTTTCAATACTTGATCAAATGGAAGGATAAGCTAGAGGAAGATGCCACTTGGATGACTGAAGGAATGTTGCAAAATATAGGCAGATCAGTGGGCGAGCTCATGGATAGGAGCCCATGAAGAAGATTGCCCTCGGGAGTCTGATGCAGGGGAATTAGACACTAGCCAGCAATTTAGGAGGTTTTGTCCACATGTTGTGGCTAGGAGGGTTCGAAATCATAAAAATTGTAACAGCTAGGTGTCAATACCTCAGTTGACTATTTTATTTCAGGGTAGTTAGAGTTGTAGGAGTCGAATAGTCTAGTTAGTCCAATTGTCATATGTCAGTTAGTTGAATTATTGTAATTAGACTGTTGGTTTCCTAATCGGTCCTCACAGAGGTATCAAAGAGTCACACTGTAATGTATATAAGTTGAACCCTCGAATGTATTGAGGGGAGAGGAGAAAGAACGAGAGTTCTACTATAAACCTCTGTGCATGGTCGATTTCTTCCGATTAAATGAATTCTGGTTCTGTTGATTATCTAATTGCCTCGACATGTTAATATGGGGAAAATCGTTTGGTTGTGAGACGATCGTGTACTGGTAGTCTGTTTTGTCTTTGAAATCCCGTAATTTGGTTGATAATCCTGCGAAATTATCCCACCGCAGGCGAGGCCCGGGTAGAGAAATCATAGTTATGAATCCGAATTAAATGTTGGTGAGATTCCCACCTGAAGAGAATCCTCTTGTTTTACCGAATTTGAACCCCTAACCAGAGTCAGGCCCCAAGTTAAAGGCATACAAAGGATGGTGCAACCCTGCCGTAACCTGAGTTAATCACTGTGTAAAAACCACGAGCAGTTTCCGGAGTTCCCCGCACCACTTTTGCGAGAAGGTGGTATTTCCCCGACGAGGAGAGATTCCATAGACTGTTGGACACGTGGCTTGGCCACTGTTCCAAAACCATTGTTTAAACCGCGCCTTCGCACGTTAAAGATCGACGTTGGACGCCGAGCGAAATGCACAAGAATCGTCGATTCGGGAGAGGTCCATCGGACGGTGACTGTTTGCCGTAGATGCACGAACGATACTCCAAGAGCGCGGACGATAAACAAGTACGGTGTATACGTTTTGTTGATTATTGATACATGTATATATATAGGTGGGCCCAGGGTGGAGGCTCTGTTATAAAGGTTTGTTTGTAAAGTGTGGGGTATTAAAATAAATATTATAAAGGGTTGAAGAGTTATATAAGGTCCGAAGGTGTGACATTGGTATAATATGTATGTCGGGAATATAATATAACATCCAAGTCACGATTATATTTAATTTTCAATTCCGTTAAACTGATAAATAAATTAAAGGGAAGTAAAGACAGAGCCACATAGCGTTGACCATCCCTCCATTGGGTGTTGACTTTCGGCTTCGTTGCGTCACTGACGAAGGTGGTATGGAGTTGGGTGTGAGAATGGCTAGGTAGTGAGGCTTGTGCTCCAGATCTTGACCTCGTGGGTCCGATTGATGCCTTATCAGGTCTTTGTGCTCCAGATCTCGACCTTGTGGGTCCGATTGATGCCTTAGCAGGTCTCCATGAGCTCAGAATTCTGAGCTTGAAGAGAAATTCAACCAATGGCGCCATTCCTGATTTTTTGAACTGGAGAAGTCTTAAGTTCCTATTTCTCTCTGATAACTATTTCTCAGGTCCCTTGCCTTCTACCATTGCTTCAATATATCATCTCTTGAGATTGGATGTATCGAACAATCATATCAGCGGGAAAATACCATCGAGTCTTACTTCAATGACCCATTTGCTTACTCTGAGGCTTGAGAACAATGAGTTCTCTGGCAGCATTTCAGACTTGATGTTGCCCAATACTATTGAATAATTCAATGTTTCAGAAAATAGACTCAGTGGCATGATACCTGCAAGTATGTCTAGTTTTTCAAGCTCTGGGTTTGTGAATAATGAAGCACTCTGTGGAATTCCCCTGCAGATTTGCAATAAAAGTAACAATGCAAGCTTTGATTCGAATCCCTACATGGCTTCCAGCCCCTCCATGATATCAGGCTCACTACCATTGTAGAGAAATAATTGCTCTACGCAACTCAGCAAATGTGATATTATACCGATAGTTGTGGGTGATGTTGCAGCGTTATCGCTCCTAAGATGTGTAATCTTCTGCTATTACTGGAAAAAGAAGGGTGTAAAATAGAAGAAACTTAAGCCTGCCCAGAGATTTCCAATAGACAGGTTAGTTGTGCATTCTTCAGATCAATGTCCTAATAATCAGTCTATTACTGTAGGAAAATGCAAGCTTATCTTCTTTGATTATGGAAGACCTTTTGAGCTAAAGCAACTCCTACGAGCTTCGACCGAAATGCTAGGAAAGGGTAACTTTGGAAGCACTTATAAGGCTATTATGGAAGATGGATCTGTTGTTGCTATGAAGAGATTGAAATATTTTCAAGGTATTAGAAGGAAGGAGTTTGAGAAACATATGGAGCTCATGGTAAGTTTGAGACATCAAAATGTTAATTTAAGGGCTTATTATTTTTCTAGAGATGAAAAGCTTCTGGTCTATGATTATATTCCAAATGGGACTCTGCATGAACTTCTTCATGGTATGTATACATTCCCCACTCCCTCATTCCTTTAGCTTTTATAGGTAACCTTTTACCATGGAGCTCAGATTTCAATTCGAAGGCAAGTTTGTTTCCCTGTGTTTTATATTGTGAAACCATCTATAATAGCATCCAATATGTAGACGTGAATTGATTTTGTATTGCCTGCACCATAGAACACAATATATTATAGAAATGGAGGTTTACAGGTTGATGTAGGTTGATGTTTACATCTATAGACAAGTAATCCCTTGACATTAGTCTACTACTCCATTGTGGATGTCAAGGTCATCCATTGATGTCAACATCAATCCAACCATCTTTCCAGTACATGGAATTGAAATTTACCAGTATTGTTAAACATCAACTTCAAGAATTTCACCACCAAATTCAGTCTTCAATTATGGGCAAGTTTTTTTACCTAGGTTTCGTGTGGTGTTGCAGAGGGTGTCCGTGATCTCATGCTGTGAAGAAATTTCAACTCCCCATGCAAGCAAAAGTTTTGAAATAGATATTATTCACTTTTTGTAAGCTATTGAAACTGTCAGTTGTTTCCTTGTAAGATTTTGATCGAAACTTTTTTTATTGTTATTACTGAATTTGGTTTCACTCTGATTCCTTGGGTTAAAACTTAGCAACAAAAAAACTACATGAGGCCACATAATAGCTAGTTATAGAGCTCATTAAAAGAAATAAGTTAGTAAGTAGACTGTAGACAAAATCATCCTCTTTTCCGCAAAAAATCTTTCTCAATTCTGGTAAGAATTTGTAGGAAGTATAGTTCTACCTTATTGATGAGGACTTTGATGAAGAAACTTGTAAAGGGGAACTTTCCCTCATCGTAAAAAATAAACTCTAACGAAATTTAGTCTATCCACTAATTAACTCACTCTTTTTAGAAAACTAGTGTCCAAAACTCAATTCCATCAATGAAAAACAGATAATAATATCCAAATGGCACTGAGTCATTAACCATAAAAGGCCAAGGAAAAATAAGGACATTCTCCATCTTTAACTTGCCGTAAGATCCATCCACAATGAAATCTGAATTTTCATATTAAATTAGTTGAGAAGGGTGCAATGCATTCAATAATATCTAAAATCAGAGTTAGGTTTCCAATTCATTTTCAACTTCATCTATTGTCCTCCTCAATATTTGAAGAATTTCAAGTTCTCAGTCAGCTGAGAATCTTAAAATGGACAGGTTGGAATCAAAGTAAAATGGGAAAGCAGGGATGCTGTGTATATTTCTACTTGGAATAACCTGAAAGTTGGAGGATGTCCTATTTTTGAGGCTTGATGTGGTTTCTTTTAAATGCAGGCAGAAGGATTAACCTATAATAAACTACACTTGTCTCTTAAAACATAGTGAAAAACTGTAATCAACTAAACTTGTCTCCTAAAAGTTGGATGTAGGTGTAATATGAACCTTAAAACATAGTGAAAACCTGTAATCAATTAATTCTGTCTCCTAAAATTTGGAAGTAGGTGTAACATGAATCTTAGAAGTCAGTTGTGCACCATTACCATTAGCATAGATCAATGTATCAAATTACTCCGAGGGGCCATTCTCAAATTTTTTTCACCATACCCGCTTCTGATGAACATAAAACTCCAAGAACAATGCTTTCAATGGTGCCTTGGGTAATGGAAGTGTCCACTTAAACGGTGGGTGAAATATTCTGAAAATTCAGCTAACAATGCTCTATATGCTATGCAAGGTAGAGGTGATAGAAAATTAGTGCAGTGAGTTACTACAAGAAAGAATGGTTAGGTGACTATGCCTTGAATATTCTCAACTTGCAATCAAAGGAGGTGACCTTAAGAGAGGCTCAATGCAAAAGTCCGGGAGGAAGAGATCTAATCAATGAGGCTCATGAATAATCTATGTTCATCACATGGGCCCATGTATTCACAACTTTCATCCTTAAATATAGATGTAAGATTAAACATATTAATGACATAATCTCTAAACATGGAAAGGCTCACTGATGATGCCCTCTTAAACCTTGCTGAAAGGCCTCAAGTTCAGTTACGAAAATTGACTATAGTGGAGTGCCTGAAAATTATAGATGATGGACTGAAGCAAGTATTCAACATCATTCTAAAGCTTACAAAGGTTAGTATCTATCTTTGTTGGTTTCTAATTTTGAGAAATTACAGAAAGATGAATTTATTGTTCAATTTTCTTTGCTATTTGATTCCAGAATTACCTGCATCATTGTTAATACGCTACATACTTTCCAATCTAAGTGGATGCATTTGCATACCATAAGCTATCATAAGCCACACCATTGTTTGAAGGATTGGTCTAAATGACTATATTGTAATCTAGGTTACTATACAAAGCAAACTTGAATACTCTGATTTTCTTTTACGAATGAAAGTTCATAGAAAAATAAAATATCATTTAATAACCATACCTTCAGATGCAGTACTTCTGCTCAATGGAGTACAAGAGGTTATGGATACACTCATTGATTCTTTGTAGTCAAGAGGAAGTGCAATATAAAGTTCACAGTCTGTCTCAATGATTGATATGGCAGAGGACGACTTGGTGTCAATAACATCTAAATAGTAGTATCTACTGTTGTAAGATACCATGATGTTGTCATTTGTAGTTAAGAAGGAAAATTTCCTTAAAGTTGTTCCAATCTACATAATAAAAAATAAAGTTAAACCTGCATATACATAACTTTCTTGAGACATTCAGTTGTAAACTTGTTAAAAGAAATTCAAGGAGCAACCAAAATCATCAGCTATCACATAACTTCCATGAAAATTCCATTGAAATTATTTGGAGTGTGATAGATGAAATACTTACACAGCCTTAGGATTGGAGATGTGAAGAAAATATTTTGTGTGAGGTTGCAATTTCACATAAGTTCCTTTTGGTAGTGTGGCATTTTTCACCTTAACAATATCTCCCTCTTGTAACAACATATTTTGCATCATCTAAATACAACATGATACATATTAGAAAAATCTCCTAAACAATGCTTCAAAGTTTTGACAGAAGTTGGATTATTTGTTAAACATGCCAGGAAAAAACAAAGGCTCACATACCCAATATGGCATGTAAAGCATGCCCTCATCAGTAGTAAACTCAAGTGCTCCACAATGTGATCTACATTCTGTTGCAGCATTATAAAGCTCAAAGAGCATAAGATAATCTATTTGTAATGAAGCTATATATGAAAAAACAAGAGAAGTAGAATCAAATCAAGGCTAGAGCCCAGCTTCAAGAAAGACAAAACTTAAGATGCATAAAAGAGCACATGTCAAATGGCAATGAGTAAAAATATCTTACCACTAACAGTAGCATTCACTTGAAAAAGGTGTTTGACCAAAACCACTAGATTTCCTCCAAGGGCTTAACATTGAACAATTTAAGTGAAAACCACAAACTATAATGCATGTCCTCATGGTATTTCCAAACGAAGAAAATTTTGATGATATCACATGTTCTCCATATACTCTATGCCACAAAATTACTTTTGATTTTCAACTTAATTGGTGTAAATAGAAGGGTTTGAAAGTTTTCATCACTTCAACTTCTTTTACTCGACACAACCACAAGTGAAATGCACTTTCACACAAGCACTCCCAACTTTTTTTTCCTTACCCTACCAAGATGAGCCACTTCACGTATGAGTTAAAAAAAATTAAGCCTCTTACTAATCATCCTATTAATGATGACCAAGTTGAATTTAACCTTCCATGCAACGTCTAGAATTTCTAGTCCCTAGACCAAGCATGAAAAGGGTCCTTCCCTTTAACAATCACCCTCTTGAAAAGCCTAAAGATGTTTCCAAAACCAAGGGATATCCTCCAAGGGCTTATCATTGAAAAATTTAAGTGGCAACCACCAAATATAATGCTCATGGAATTATAGGCATGCCCTTATAATTTCCTTTCCAAACGAGGCAAGGTTTGACAATCTCCCATATTTTCCATATACTTTATGCCATAAACAACCCTTTTTTCCAACTTAATTGGTGTAAATAGAAGGGTTTGAAAGTTTTCCTTACTCCAACATCTTTTACTCGACACGACCCCAAGTGAAATGAACCTTCACACCAGCACTCCCAACTTTTGTTGCCTTACCCTACCAAGATGAGCTACTTCATGCATAAGGCTTGATGCTATCAAAATAAGCCAATCATACCCATACATATCGAATCCTTGGGGCTGCAACAGAAGATCCAATGGACACGATGGAAGCCTTTCTTCCCCCTAAGGTCAACCCAACAAAAGCCTCGAAAGAGTTTCTCAAGCGTCTGTAAGGTCATCCCAAAGGAAACCCAACAAGATGATGAATAAAAGTGCATGGTAACATGGAGCTTCGAACAAATCTGTTATCTAGTTGCTAGTATCATGGGTTGTGCTACAGGAACGTCCCTACCAATTTGTTAGGAAGATCTCCCTTTGGAGGTAAACTATAGTAGTTTTTGAACTGTTATTGCTTCAAAGTCATTATTTTTGAGGTGATGTTTCCATATTTATTGATTTGAATAATTATCAATCAAAGATTATGTATCTTTTGTTTATGATGATTTTTATCTACTTTCATAGGCTACATTTTTTCCATTTTGTAGTAGTACTGCTCCTATAGCTATCCCACTTGCATCAAATGGTTACAACTGATTTTTAAGGTTCTAAAAATCAAGATAGGTGTTTCTATTAGCCTTTTCTTTAGGCAACCTTGCAAGACATAACTTGTTTCATTCATGAAATTTTATCTTCAGCGGAAGGTGTATAAGAATTTATCCAGCTTTATACCAACTTGAAATCATCATGTATCTGCTTGGAATTATAATTTATGTATTCAATATACTTCTATAATATAATCATTTCATATTTTATATGCTGAAATAGTTCAAAATTTTGAAGTATATATTTATATATTTCAGGAAGGTAAGTATTTTAAGCGTCTTAAACTTAATACTTAAGTTGATAAATTTTATGCATAATATCAGCTGATATTAAATTTATACTCCATTATTACTCCATTACAATAAGAAAAAATATTTCATACTTGAAAATAAATATAAATACCCCAATCCCCATGTCAAGAGCACATAAAGATATAATAAAAAACTAAGCAACATAGATACTGGAGCAGAAGCAACAAAATTAATTCAAATAACAGCAAGAGAACATGTTGGCAATAAAAAAAATTGTGTGGTAGAGGACAAGAAAGTAGAAATGATGATGACACCAATAAAAACAATATACACGAGGTATTCCTCTGTTCTATTTTTCCCTTTATTATTGCCTGCATATTTGTTCACCTATCACACCAAGCAATAATTCCTAAGGATATCCTATTTGTTCCTTTATTAATTATTTGAAAGCTCCAGTGGTGTACAACTCATGCATGAAATTTATTCTTGTGTGTACCATATGAGGTACAATCCAACCACTTTTCAAGGCCGTAGTCTATCCGTTATATATTTTGGAGCTTTTCCGGGCATATTTTACAGTCAGAATTTGCCCAAAATCTGGCTGGGATTTATTACAATCACAAGTATGAGCTGTGAACTCTCCACAATCTGAGTGCCTCGGGTGTCTTTCAGGGTGTGGAATCTATATATGCACTCAAAAACACATTTTAAACAAAAAAATATTAGAAATTAACTAAAAATTGTTTCATTGAATTCCGGTCAAAAACTCCAAAACGTATAATAATTAGACAATGCCTTTTTCAAGTATATGACTAGATCATAAAACATTGACCCATATCAGCAACTATATGTTTAAATTTAGGTGTTGCACATTTCAACTAACTTCATCAACTGTTGTTCAGTTACCAATGATCTGTTTTGGCTATGGACCAAAATTTTAAGAAATAGCAAACCAAAGCTGAGCACAAGCAAACAAAATAAAGAAGAGACTTTTAAATTGAAGTTATAACCAGCAATGTTCAATATGTTTTAGCATGTTGATAATTTATGATAACAAACCTTGTTGGGGAACAATGTTCATTGGTCTACCAAGCCCTTATACTTCAATAACTAGCTCCAGCGCGGCTCGATCCCGATACAAGACTTTGTCCAGCACCAAGATTTATGGTCCTCCCAAGGTTGGCTCTAGTTGCACCCTTAATGTTTCCAACATAGCTTGTTATCCTAGGCCCTGCATTGCTTGTAAGAGGAGATACTCTTGATCTTGGAACAATTTTCATCATGATCAAAATTACTACTGAAACAAGGAATGAGACTTGAGCGTACGCGCCAATCCCATTCATGCTAGTACTAAACAAATAATATTTTGTTGTTCATACTAATATTGAACATAATAAATTCTTGCTAGAATAGTACCTCCTCAGTTTGTTATCCCTGTATGGCTATGCAATCCACCACGTGATAACTGCTAGTACCAAACATGTCATACAGATAAAATTCAGGAAATATTTCTGAAGGTCAAATGTTCCGTTTCTAGCAAACATTAAGCAAAGTAGTCCCATGGGAAATCATAAGGTTATCTACTAACTACAACAAAATTTCCCTATTGAGCACACCATCAAAGTTGGAACAAGTAGACCTCGGAGAGAGCAACTGGAAGGTTGTTTGATGCAAAGCGTCCAGTAGAAAGGCTCCCAGAGGGTTGATGGACTCTGCTAGAGGGAAGTCCTCCAAATCCCGAATTGCATGTAGATATAGAGGTTGGCATGTTTGGCATATTGTAATTACCGTGCACATTATGCAATCCCTGTATACTGCCTACTTTAATGCATGAAATACATTGTCAGTTTTTTTCTTGAAGCTAATCATGCTTATTAAATATATCCTAGAAACACATTACATATAAAATGAGTCCTCACCAGAGTGATGGAAAGCAGGGTTTGATCCCGATTGTGTAGAAAATGTTGTCGCAAAAGGCCAACTTGTGCTTGTAGAATCCAACAAGTTTGAGGATGGACTATTCATCATAGATTGCATACATAAATTTCCATTGACCAAGTAAGATGCAAAAACTACACCTCATTCAAAGTTTGAAAGAAATCAATAATATTTGCTAAATTTTCTAAAGAAAACCACCAAAATACCCAAGTGCAAACCATTATCCTAAGGAAAGGAATTAATTATATGCTTGCAATTTTTTATTAGGCTAAGATTAACCCTTGTATTTGGTCGGTGGCCACCATAGATTTCTCTGTAGGCCTTGATGAGATCAGCAGGATCAGTCACACTACTGCACACCAGTAAGCTTCCTGCCAACATTCTGCTCATCCATCTCCATGGCCAAAAAGTAGTCCATTTCTAGAAACCACCAGGTTTCCCCTGCCTAAACAGAATACCAAATGTGGCCCAGGAGAGTGTTTCAAATGGCATATTTGATTGCATTATTTTGGTGCTACAATCAATGATTGTGTATCATGTATGGTAATGTGTTTGGCCCGAATGATTGTGATTACAATTTGGGATCTTCGCATTTTTAAGTATAAACAGATCAAACATTTTGTTTGTTTTTATGAATTTATGTTTATTTTTTATCTAGTGGAGATGATTGGTGACTTGGGTTCCTTTTAATCAGGCTTCACCATGTGGCCTTACCTAGTGATATACAACTCATCTCTTGATGTTTTCTTCCCTTATAACTATGTCACATTATTCATACCATAGCGAAAAGTACTGGTGTAATACTGATGGGTGCTTGTATTTTTTTTGGAATTTTTGAGTGCTTCATTTGGTGCTACAAACAAGTTTGGATGTGTGTTACTTAGTTTGGCATGACTCATGAGTGTTTGAGATATTTTTTTTGGATTGAATACTTTTGATTACAATTAGATGCTTCTAGATATGGATTATTTTCAAGTATTGCATTTACTTCAACATCAATTTAGAAACTCATAGAACCCTGTTGTTTGTTGCTTCATTTGTGTTTAACTATCTCTTGCAATATCTGGTGGATATTGATATCAATATCTGTTTATCTGTTGTAGGTCAATGAGATTGATTCTAGTGTAGCTCTGAACATGTCTGGGTCTTTAGACTTTGGAGATGACAAATTTACCACTAGTAGTTGGGAACATAAGGTATTGGTTAGAAGAGATGGATAAATGAAGGTATCAACTGAAGTATTTTTTTCTTCAATTGACCAACGAAGTGAACGTGTTGTAGGGGAGAGTGCTTGTATTACTTTGGTAGCAATTATTGCGGAGTGGTTACAAAACAACCACAATTCTATGCCAATAAAACACAGTTTGAGACATTGATACGTGAAGGATATCTGGAGTGGAGGAAGCTATGGGAACTAGAGGAATATAGAGAGAGGTTCTTTGATGGGCACTTTGATTTGGAAACAATATTGTAGTCAAACACGTTTTATAATTGGCATTGAACCTCCACATATTTTTAAATTGTGGCAATTGTTTTAAGATTAGATTGGGATGTAGGGGCTCTAAATTGGTTTTGATTGTAAAGATTATTTCTTTTAACATTATTGATTATGCACACAAGTGTCAAGGCTCTTGTGTGATGTTCTAGTGATATTTCAGTATTGTTTGTAAATACTTTGTTTTTCCTGTGAAAGCTGGCATCCCCTAAATGTTAGACAAGAAGGTGGGTTGGAATTGTTGGCTGGCTCTGAGACTTGACAGTATCATAATAATACGAAACAGAATTAGATGTTAGTAGAACAGTATTCTAAAATGTGATATTTACATATTAATACTACTGTATTATTAAATAATAGACTTTATTAGAAAGTAATGTGGAAGTTAAATAAAAACTTTTTCAATGACAAAAACACTGCTACCGATGAAATAGGTAACCGCACTGTTACCTACTTTTTTTTGGTAGCATAAAAAACACCCGATTTTGAAAAGTGGTGATGCAGAATCACCCCCCTTTTTTTTGTGCACATTTTTTACACTCTAATATTTTTATTTATGAAGTATGAATATTTGTTTTAAAATGTTAGTGATTTTCATGCTAATTTTGAAACGTATTGATGCAGCATCAACTTTTTTTTTTTTAGAGCGATGATTTTCATGCTAATTTTGGAACGTATTGATGCAGCATCAACCTTTTTTTCTTAGAGTGGTGATTTTCATGTTGGTAATAAAACACAAAACTTAGATAAAAAAATATTAAAAAACCGATAAAAATGTAAAAAAAAAAAAACAAAATCAACTCGTTAAAAAAAAAAAAAAAAAAAACAAAAATATTAAAAAATTATATCAAAAGAAATGACCAAATTTGAAAAAAAAACACATAATTTAAAGAAAAAAAACAAAAATTAACAAAACAAATTAAAAAAAAAACATCAAAAACATTTTTTTCTAAGTTATTAAAAAAATCCGTATAATTAAAAAAAAATTAAAATAGAAAATTTAAAAATAATTTAAATTACAAAATTAAAATTTAGATTAAAAAAAAAAATACAAAAAGGAAAAAATTAAATTTAAAAATTTAAATTAAAAAAATAATAATAATAAGAAAACAAAAATATAAATTTTAAAATTAATAAAAAAAAACAAATTTAAAAATTGAAAAAGAAAATTAAAATAAAAGAATTAAATAAAAACGATTATTAAAAAACAAAAAATGAAAAACCAGCCAGGCAAATAATTAAAAAACAAATATCCATAAATTTACTGTTTTTTTTTAATGAAACAATTTATAAATTTTAAAAATGAAAAACTAAATAAACTAAAAGAATTAAAAATTAAATTAAATTAAATTAAAATTTAATAAATTTAATAATTGAATTTTAAATTTTAAAAAATAATTAATCTAAAATATTAAATATAACAACAAAATTAAAAAAAAAAACAATTTAAATTTAAAATAAAAATTTGAATTAAAAAACAAGTAATTTTGAATTTTTTGAATTAAAAAAAAAAATAATAAAAATTAAAAAAAAATTAAAAAAAAAGAATTTTTTGATCATGGTGGTGCCGCCAATCATCCTCCCAACCAAGTGGCGGCGAAGGCCGGCCGCTGGGCGGGAGGTCGAACGCCCCACTCACTAACAAGCCACTCTCCCCCACCACCCGTGGCGCCACCCTCGGAACGTCTTCCTCGGCCGGGCGCGCAGGGCTTATCGAACGACCTCCCGCACGGGAGGGCGTATTCCGCATCGACGCCGCGGAGGGCACCCGAATAGTCCCGTCGCAGGGAGGGTGATCCCCGGACCGCGCCCGCCGCGGAGGGCACTCCCGATTCCCGCCTGTGGATCTGGCGTGAGAAATGGTCATCAAGCAAGCAGGGTCGATGCAACCTCCCACCCACTACAAATGACCTATCTACCGGCCAATTGGCGTGGAGGGCCGATTAAAGTAAGGCTAACCACTGAGAAAAATTCTTTTTTTAATTTTTAATTTTATTTTTTTTAATTCAAAAATTTTATTTATTTATTTTTTTTAAATTTTTTTTTTTAATTTATTTTTTTAATTTAATTTTTATATTTGAAATTTAATTTGTTTTAATTTTTTGTTTTTAATTTTTTTTTTTTTAATTTTTTATTAAATTTTGTATTTTTTTATTTATTTATTTTTAATTGATTTATTTTTTTCTAATTTTTTCGTATTTTTTTTTAATTATTAAATTTTATGTTTACATTTTTCATTTAATTTTTAAAAATTTACTAAATTTTTTGTTCTATTTCAATTAAAATTATATATATATATATATCTATATATATATATATATATATATATATATATATATATATATATATATATATATATATATATATATATATATAAATTAAACTTAATATTTTCAAATTAATTTGTTTTTTATTTTATTTTTTATTTAATATATTTTTTTCAATTTTTCAATTTTAATTGATTTTTAAAGTTTTTTAACTTTTTATTTTAACAATGTTTTTTTTTTCTTTATATTTAAAATTTATTTTTTATTTCAAAATTTATTTGTTTATTCATTTATTTATTAAAATTTAATATTTTTCTTTTTTAAATTTAATTTGTTATTTTAATATTAACATTTTTTTTTTAATTCAATAAAATCTAATATATATATTTTTAAGTTAAGTTGATATATATATATATATATATATATATATATATATATATATATATATATATATATATTAAACTTAATATTTTCAAATTAATTTGTTTTTTATTTAATATATTTTATTTAATTTATTTTTTTCAATTTTTTATTTTTAATTGATTTTTAAAGTTTTTTAACTTTTTTATTTTAACAATGTTTTTTTTCTTTATATTTAAAATTTATTTTTTATTTCAAAATTTATTTGTTTATTCATTTATTTATTAAAATTTAATATTATTTTTTTTTAAATTTAATTTGTTATTTTAATATTAACATTTTTTTTAATTTAATAAAATCTAATATATATATATATATTTTTAATTTAAGTTTATATATATATATATATATATATATATATATATATATATATATATATATATATATATATATATATATATATATATATATATATATATATTATTTTTTATATTGAAATTTAATTTATTTTTTAAAATTTATTTGTTTTTTAATATATATTTTTTTAAATTTAATATTTTTATTGTATTTTATTTTTCATTTTTTATTTTTAATTAATTTTTCATTTTTTTACTTTTAATTTAAATAATGTATTTTTTTTTTAAGTTTTAAATTTATTAAAATTTAATATATTTCTTTAAATTATTATTATTATTATTATTATTGTTAGTAAACATTTTCTTTTTCTTTTTTAAATTTAATTTCTATATTTTATTTTTTATAATTTCTTTTTTTTTTAACTCTTTTTTTTTTTTAATTTAATATTTTTATTTTTTTATTTCTATATATTTTGAAATTTTAATCTTTAAATTTTTTTTTTCCTAAATTTTAGGTTTTTTTAAAATGTTTGAATTATAATTATAATTTTGTTTTTATTTTTATTTTTTTATTCCTATATATTTTTAAATTTTAAGCTTTAAAATGTTTTTATTTTTTAAATTTATTTTTTTCTTAAATTTTAGGTTTTTTTTTTTTTAATGTTTGAATTTTAAAAATTAAAAAATGTTATTTCTATTTTTAAAAATGTCAAAAATATGACACAATATTTTTTTTTTGGTTATTCCAGCATCAATTGGTTTTTTTTAAGGGTGTTTTTTCAATCCTTTTTTCAAGAAACAATTTTGTTTTTAGCATAATTTTATAAAATGTTGAAATTTGACCTTAAAAAAAAACCAAGTGCGTTTTGGAATACACTTTTTTTGTTTTTGGGGTGTTTTTTCATGTTTTTTGAGTCTTTTTGGGCTAGAGTTCTCGTTTTGAGGTCAGGTTACCTATTTCATCGGTAACAGTGTTCAAACTGTTGAAATAATTATTTAGTCTCATATTCTACTTCAGTTTTTGTGATCCTTCAAGTAGCAAGGCACCTTCTATTAGGATAATTTTCCTCCATGACATATCATGCTTGTAACTTAATCATAAATTTGTAGATTGGTTTTACTTACTTTTGATGATGGGTAGTTCCAATAAATGGAAATGTTTAGTTGGGTTCAATGTTTATCCTCTTTATATAGGATTTACTTCTGATAATAGTGTTTTATGCCCTATGTAGACATTGTTCACTAGCATGGAAATGCTTAATGGAGAAGGCTTGGTGTCGTTCTTGTGAATGTGCGTTGTAACTCTTTGTAAAAGTATAGAATGTTTTAACTATAATTTTCACTTCATTGATCTATTTGTAGGGGCATAGTGGTGCCTGCATCTCTTGAGGTGCAGGAGGATGAATGTGGAAGTGATGATGATGGTGGTCATCAAAGACTAGCACCGAAGAAGCGAAATAAGTGTCTCCTCTGAATTTTTCTGCCTTTTTGGGTGCTTTTTGTTGGAAACCATCTTTGTTTCTATCTATGCACTGTAATTCATACGGTAAGCTAATATTTAATTTAAGAAATATGGTATATAAGTAATGCTATATTTTTCTCATAATAAGTTATAATTATGTTGACTGTAATTACAAACCCCCAGTCATGTAGCACACCCCTTTAGCCATGGTTCTAAGGCATGGGCAGAAGACTTGTATCACGTAAAAGGAATCTGTTAACATAAGATGTCAAGTCTGATTAGTTAAACTGTGAGTAATCTCCTTGTGATAGTATGTCATAATTTTATGTTTGAAAAGTATGTTGAGATAGCCACAAAGCTGGAACATGATGGAGATTGTATTTTTTTTTTTTTCAGTCCTTCTAATCAAACCTTAAGCAACACAACATTCATAGGTTAAGGCCTTCAAACTGTCCTATAAAGTGAAGCATGTGTGATTAAAATTTTTAAATCGTTTAAGTTGTTACTTCGTATATTTTAATTTTTACATGCTATAGATATTCTCTTGGATGATTTTTTTCATATTTTATCTGGTTGGTAAGAGATGGTCAGGTGCATATAGGGAATATTTGAATGGAGGAAGTTGTTCCATCATAATACTAACTGAAGCAAGGATATCAAGTTGAAGGAGTAGTTGTTGCAATGGAATCTGATGAGAAAAAGGCCAGATATGGATACCGATCATGCCCCTTTGTTGTATCAGCATATTTTTGAGCATAGTGTAAAAGAGGGACAAGAAAAAACATTGTCTCAAGTAGGAAGGGATGAGCTGCAAACTCTATAAGGATGATGGGTTGAGGAATTGGCTACTTTCATTGAACAATGCGACAAAGGAGGATGATCTATACTCTCTTTGTAGAAGATCAATTAGACTCTAGTAAACTAGGTACCCAAACCTTGGAACCATTTAGAACTCTGGGTTGGGCCAAGAGTGTGCATGAGTGACATCTTGGTAGATATGTCTTGAAAAATATTTGAGAAGCACTACCTCTCAAGAAGTGCTAAGGACCCATATCCCTTGTTGAGTTAGGTCTAAAGTGCATGTTTCAAACTAAAGCGAGGTCTTGTGAATAGTACCCCTAGATAAGTATATGAGTTTTTTATCTCGATCTCCTCTCCTTTGAGAAAGAAATGGTGATCAGGGAGGATTTTATTCAATACATTGAAGATGATGACTTTGGTTTTTACCTAGTTTTACAGTCAACTGATGAAGATCACAGAAAAGGGCCAGGGCATCGAGTTGTCTTTGCAATTTGTCTAGGGATGAGACTAGAAGGGCCACATCATCTGCAAACATCAAAATATAAATTAAGACATGGTGTAGAAGGAAACCATTGCCATCTTGTATGTGCTCATGCAAGGAATCCAACTTGTCAATATAGATCCAAATAATGTAGGGGTCAAGGGGCAACCTTGTTTTACCCTAATGATACTTAGGATAAAATATAATAGCACGTGTGTTGGTGCATAGATGAATAAGGATTGGATCATATAAAATGCATAATTTTTGACAAAAGGGTTTTTGAGATGTTAATATCTCCGAGTATGTGGAATAAAGCCTCTATGGGGACAGAGTCAAAATCCTTTTTGAAAGTCTACGAAACAATAATAAAATTTCCAGGAATAATGTTGGGCTTCCTCAATTATGGCCTAGAGTGTAAAGATGTGATCAATAGTCTACTTCTCTGGTTGGAATCCAACATTTCCTCTAGCTTTATGTCGCCTCTTCTCAAGCTCCTTAAATAGTTGCGAGTGGAGGGATGTATCATAGAGCTTCAAGAAGCAAATCACAAAAAATAGATCAAATGGACTGCAAAGTACATCAGAAACAATACGTAGTGGGAGCATGAGTGCAGCTACTATAAATGGAATATCTAACTACTGAGGTCCAAGACCTAGAGGGTTCAATTCTTCAGGCTAAGATATAAAATGTTACAAAGTTGAGAGTCCAAGAGAAGAAAGGACCCCTCTCAAGAACTTGAGAATCAGGAGAAATATCTTGATTGAAGGTTTCCTACAGAAAGCGATCAATGTTTGGAGGAGCTATCACCTACTAATTAGGGAGGACTAGGAGAAACTGCTAGCCTCTAAAACTAAATTACCAGTAGGTGAATATCTTCTACTATTTGAAGCTAAAGTGAATAATCCCCTGATGGATAACTTTGGATAAATTGGAAGATCCAATCTTGTGCATATAGGCTACTCTTTGCAGAGACCTGGATCAGTGAGAAGGAGGGTGTCTTATGTGATTGTAAAAAGGGCTTGGAAAAAGACACTATTGCAAGGGTCTCATGGGTGGAGGTAAGGGGTCTCCTCGAGATCTCAAGAATCTACATACTGAGGTCGAGCTACTCTCTGCCTGTAACTTATTGCTTCTGTGTGTGAGATCTAAAAAGGAGGGAGGTGATCATCCTGTTGTGTGGGTTGATGGGAGTTATTCTAAGGCTCCTCCATTTGAGTCTGTTGTGGCTGGAAAAGTTGACAAGTCGAATTGTGCCCCGACGGTATGAATTTACAGCATCAAAGCTTCTTTATTCAACATAGAAAAAATATATATTGTTTCAAGTGATACTATTGTTGAAGTCATATAAGGAAGCCTATGTTGCCTGCACATTAGATAAAACCTTTGTACAGTGCAAAACTTTGTAGTGATATCTTTTTCTATTATTTGAAGTGTTTTCTTACACTTCTAACATCCACATCTACAATGCATATAACCTATAAAATTCTAATATAACTTCATACATTGTGGTGCTCTCTCTAAAAAAGGTTCTGAGAAATCCCTAAGCTCAGGAAGATTTCCTTCATTGAAAACTATCAAGTCTTTGCATCTGAAAGAATTTCAACAGGAATGGTTTTCCTTCCCATAAAACATATCGGTCCACATTTTTTTACCATATTATTCATCTCATGGATCTATTTTTAGAGCAGTAGGGAGTTCTAATAATGATGTAGAATCTATATTTGCACGACAATATTTTTGCTCAATTTTTCTCTTCATGGATTTTGTGTAATGGGTTTGTTTAAATTTGAATATTCTATTGCCTTCATGATCACTCTTCAAACTCATCACCACTACTACACATGGGATCATCACCAGGAACTACATAAACATCATTTGGCTCAGAGTTCGAGGACTCCTCATACTCCTCTCCAACCTCAATATCAGTGCTAATAGTAGCATGAGCAACAACATTACGCTTAGCATAACTAGAAGAACACGTTTTTCAAACTGCACGAGAACTACTTCCCTCACGAGTCACCATGTGCCATGCTTGGTATCGGTGGTTCGCTTCCTTCAAATCCTGGTTTAAATACCATATCTTCATTGGAACCAACACCCCCAAGTCCACTAGACAATGATTCACCATTTTTTTACTAGTGATTCGCCATGATTTTACAAGATAATATAATCTCGTGAGAGATTCGCCAAAAAAATTATATATACATATTATATTATTAATAAAATTGCCTTCCATTTTTCCTATGTATCATGGGGTTTCACCCATTTATTATATATATAAATTTAGGGGGGTTCTTAAAATTTTCCCTGGTTGTGTTTTGCTACCAAACTAGAAAGACCCTTTTGAAGTGTGTATGCTAAGGTGGTTTTTATTTTGTTTATTTGTTATTGGTCATTGCTATGGTGGGATTTATTCTTCTAGCTAAGTATCACCATTTTGTATAGTTCTTTGCTATTATCCATCTCTTCGCTTGTCTTTGGTTTTTAATATTTGCAAGAGATTTCCTTGAGCCATTGAATATTCCTAGAAACTTGCTAGATTGGTTTTCCTTTGCAGAGTAGTTGGCGATGTATTTATTTGGAGGCATATTTCAGATTGCTCCACATTTTTTTTACATTTTGTGCTTGTTTACCTCTTCCTTTATCATTAGGGTGAAGGTTGGAAATTTATATTTTTGAGAGCATTGTAACCCATAGTCCTTTTCTCTTGACAACATCTCAACTATAGATGGCTTTGAGATATGTATTAATCTTCCCAAAGCTAAGCGACGCCCTTTCTCTTTGTGTTCATACCATCCCAAAGCTTTGTTCATATCTTATGTTGTTCTCTATAGGGAAAGGACTAGTGAGCAATTGTGCACTGGTAGTGCTTGCATGATTGTCTTAATTAGGAGTGTATTTCCCTTAGCAAGCCATCTATGGTACTTGAATGGAGGTTGCCTTTTAGTTTATTGATGAATATTAACTAGTTCCTAGTTTTATGACCTCAATTAATGAGGGAGTGGCCTAGGTAAGTGATTTTGATTTGACCTCTTTTGAAGTGAAATTTCGGGACATATTTTCTATTAGAGAAGTGGGGATTTATGGAAGAAAATTCAGAAAGCATTGGTGACTTGGATTGAGGAATTTTGGTACTCATTTGCAATTTCGCTAAAAGTTTTTTCTTTTTTTAGTGTGGATAAACCTATAAGGAAAGTGCCATCTGTGACAGATGGTGTGAGTTAGGGTCAGTAGAGGCAACCACCTTCATATTTGTGAAACATTGGGATGTTATGGACTTCAAAATATATCTAGTTGAGGCTCATGCCAAAAGAATGAAGGGATAAGGTCTCACGTTTTGTCCATATTTGATTCCCTTGTTACTTCAGAAGAAATTCGAAGAGGATGTAATCATAACCAAACAATTTTAGGAATATTTTAACACACACCCAACTTTATTTGATCTAAATTTTTGGCGATATTTAATTTGATTAAATTTTTGCATCATGTGCTAATGTGGGGAAAATAACTAGTTCTTGAGCTATAACTATTTATTCCAGTATTTTTTTGTCTTTGATAGACCATGATTGCTTGCGAGATACATGTTTGGGAAGTATCCATTTGAGTATGTTAGTTGTAATTCCAAGTTTTGTAGTAAATGCCTAGTTTGGCCATGTCCTAGTACCCAAAATGCCTCAAAATGTCAAAATGCATGTGAAACATCTTAGAAATGCCACCATCCATATTGTATGGTGTTTCCAATGTATTTTCATCATTTTTAGTGACATTTTGAGCACCTTTTTCGATATTTCTAGGCTCACAAGGGTAAGGGATAAGAGATTGAGATTTTAGGAGTTTGTCACCTTGAAAATTAATGGTTATTTTAAAAGTTGACATTCTCCACATTCAACTTTATTTACCTTTTCTATATTTTTATTGAAATGTTTAACATGATCATTAATTATTTCAAGGCATTAGAGAGTGGTTACAACCTCATTGGATGTCATATGGAGAAATTAGTTCATATCTCATTCAGAATTTAAGCAGACTTAACAATTTTTAGGATTTTAATTTTTGCAGATTGTAGCATTTCCACTGGATTCTATCATGTATGACTGTAGGGGATTGGTCAAGACCAGAAAAATTATGAGTTTTTGCGTTAGGAAAACTTCTATGACACTCAATATAGACATGGGTTGCTAAAGTATCATTTGTGAATCATTATTATTTTCTTGTAATATATTGTGTTATTTAAAACAATGTTGCTCATATTGTGAAATTTTTATTTTTCCACAAGCCGATATTATTGCTCGTAAATGTCATTACATTTAGATTGTGATATTATCACGATATTATCACATGGAAATTGAAAATATCACCTGCCCATGGGTTGTGGCATCACTTTTTGGGATTCTTTTTGTTCATTTTGTCTTTTAAATTTTGCTAATATTTTGTGATATTTGGAAAAAAAAAACGATATTTACAATATTTTTCTTTTCCAGAGCCTTGATGATATTTTCACCAACACAGTGTCATGTACATTGATTAAAAAAAAACTATATATCTAGATTTTTTGTATTTTTTTATATATTGCATTTTCCTCATGTACCCATTTTTTGGGGGCCCATGTTTCTAGGTGTTCCCACATTTCCTTGTTTTATGCAACTTGTCTATAATTTATGTGCTGATTTTATATGTTGTGTTGCAGAATGTAATTGGAATGAATTTTGAAAACGTTTCAATTTCTTCCTTGTTTATTCTAGAAGTTAGAAAGGTAGTGTTTAAGGCCTAAACCACCACGTTGGACCTTCTTGATTCATTTACTGCTGCTACTAAGTCTTCCTTGACAGTGTCTCGTAAGGTTTGGAAAAATTTCACAGGGAACCCATACTAGAGTTGAATGCCATATTTGGTTAAAATGATTCCATAAGTGAACCTCATTATAATTTAATCCAAAAATTACTTATTAAAACTCTACTCTTGAAATAATAACCTATAAGTGAAATAATATCTATAGGTGAATCTCATTTTTCTTGTCACAAATATTCAAATACTAGAGACTTTGGAAAACGTGACGCACTTTGTTTCTATCTTTTTTAATCAATGGCCTTGACTATCACTTAAGCTTTGTTGTTTTTTTTCAAACCTATGAAAAGAGGTTGGAAAAATTACTCTCGCTTTTAGAAGAATGAGAAATATGTGCATGAACAAATGGATAGATCTATAGAATATTCCACGTGAATTTAATATACCCTAGTGACATGGACCTGTATCAATAACCACCCACTTTAGGCTTGAAGGATTTTGATTTAAAAAAAATACTATGGGCACATTCTAGCACTATTTTTCTTTCTTCCTTCCATTACCTTAAGAATTTTTATTTGTATTGAATACCACTACTTCTTTGTCTAAAATAATGTGTTTAAATTTACTTTGGCAGTAGCAACATGGGTTAACATTTCATTCATTAAGTCCAACTTCTCTTTCAAATGTTGTGAGTTCCTCTGTTCCCTCTTCCAAAAGCTTATTGGAGTGTTTTATAATATATATTTTTATTTTAATTGTTTCTTAGTTTTGTAACTCTTTCACCATTGATCCTAATTGGATAATGAGCCTCATAACGTTTTGTACATCTATATAAATGGACAGATTATTGGCACATTTGGGAAATTCTTTCTTCAAAATTTCAAATAACTATCAAGAAATATAGAGTTATGTTTTATCAATAGTCACCACTAACTTATTAGTGGCATTATTTTCCTTTTTGGTAAGAATGAATGATTTATCATACCTTTCTAGTGGCATATTTTGTTAACATCAAATCTATGTTACTATTTTTCTTATTTTCTAGAAACCTTGTTGTTCAAGGTTGAGAATAAATATCATCAAGAAAGTTTGTTTGGTTGGATAAGGGCAGTATTGGTGACTTTTCTTGTGAAGTGTCTAGCATTTTTCCACGTCATTGATGTTGATGTAAAGAGGAGAAAAAATTGAAATAGAGAAGAGTGCTCTACCAATATCAGGGGGAATTTGGATTCAACACCCAAGGAGAAATGAGATCATATGCCCAAGAAAGATATTGTTTAAAATGATATTTTGCCTCCATTGATGGAGCATCTTGAGAACACGAAATAAATTGATAGTCAACAAAGTGTAAAACCTCCCCAAATTCCACCTGAAAAAGAAAAAATGTTGAATTATTCTGTAAACCATATTAAGCACTTCGAAACTGACTTAAAAGAGACAAATAAAGTAAGTTTGAACCGGTTCAAATTTTCATTTGTTATTACAACTCTCTCTATTTTAACTATTTATTGCAAGGCTAATTTATTCCAACTTTTCACACCTTTAGGAACTAGAGGCCACAAATCTGAAACAAATAGAAATTTTTGAATAGTTGGAGCATTTGAAAGATTCAAAATCACATGTAATTTTTTCAAAGATATCAGCATGTCCTTCATGTGGCCTTGGATGCCTGGATTTGAAAACAACCATGCTATTCTAAGCTTGGTGCATTCTTTGTTTCTTTTGTTGTTGGAGAGGAGAAGATTTTGCTGGAGAATAAAATATTAAGCATCCATCCAAGGATTTGAAGGAATTCCATCATATTTTCCATTCATTCATGTTCCTCTGGGATGTGAGGAGTCATATGCAAAATGCCCTTTAATTGGCTGCCTAGTTCCTTGTTTAGGGAGGGGAGTGCCTTTGATTAAACCTTGTCCACTCTATGTGATATATATCAGGTAGCCTAAGGATTGAACCACCATTAATTACAGATTTGGGGTTAATAGGATCTATTGTTAGATAGATGTAACATGCCCTACTTCTATTTTGATTTTGGTGATACATAGAAAAGTGTAAAAGGTTTAATATTTTCTTCATTAACTCAAAAAACTCAACAATTTGTCTTTTAACACTGTTATCATGCAAGATTGTGGCAAATCATACTAGGTTTCAAGGTTTATTGTCCTAGAAATATTTTCCATGTTTGTTATAAAATCTAGATTCTAAACCAAGACATAAAACAAGATATAACTTATAAGGTGTTGAATTATATTGAATGAGAAATTTATAAAGACCATTCAAACAAGGTGTAGGAGGCAGACAAAAAATGGAGCCAATACTCATAATAACCCATTTTTTTCTTTGTATCAAAGCTTTATTTTGAGGCTAGGCTATTCTTCCATGGTGTAATTTTAGTAACTTAGATGAGTGATGAGACTTAGGCCTAGTTGACTTGGTCCAATATTTATTATA